>QUZG01000002.1:0-254630 GCA_003693545.1 Pseudonectria buxi
TTATTATTATTATTATTAATACCTAAACTTTAAATAAATATACCTAGATTAATTCTTTAATTTTATCCTTTTAACCTTAATATTATAAAAACTATTATCTTATTATTTCTTTAGATAATAAGATCCTTTATATAACTTTCTATTTATACTTATAGTAAAACTAGGTAATATAATATAATATAGACCGGGAGATTTTACTATTTAGATAATTAAAAAGTAATTTATATATTATCTTACGATCTTATTTAGTTAAGATTAAGATTAACTAAATTTACTAAACTATAAGTTTCTTTAGATATTATATTCGATATTTTTAAGTTACGCTTAGCTTATCTTTCTAGTATTAAGTAGTTTAATAGATTATTAATAGTAATATCTTCGCGTTAAGCGCGATATAATAATATAACCTCCCGAGCTCTAATTTACGTATAATAAAAGCTTTAACGACTTTAGTAAATTCGGTATTTCTCTTACGCTTAGTATATATCTTAATGAAGATATTATCTAAATTAACCTCTATTTATAATTATTATAGATATTTAAAAATATAAGGCTATCGCGTTACGCGTTAGTATTTTACGTAAATATAGGGGGGGCGTCCGTAGACTTTTAGAGTATAATTTTAGTCGCCTGAGTCGTAACTGGCGCTGTGGGGCTTGCCTGGGCCTGGGGCTCCCTGGAGCCAAGCCCAAACGTAGGCGGCCTCCTCTGAAACATGGTGCTAGAGCAAGTCTTCCAGGCGCTGAGCACATGGACTCCAGTGGCACCCGCTGGAGCTGGAGGGACCAGGTACCTCCGTCTCTCCATCTCACGGCGGACGGCCTTGGTTCCGTCATCAGGTACCTGAGCCCGCCCACCAATCCTGGCCGATCCGTCCGCAATCATCCACGTCGCCAATTCTCACACAAACCACCATCGCCAACTCCAACTCCAACTCCGTCTCCGTCTCCGTCTCCATTCCCATCACCATCGCCAATCCTCCTCCCTCCTCGTCTTTTGCGCACTTTCGACCTCTCTCGTGACCTCGCATTAGAGTCTGCCATAGAGCCGCCTAGACCTTCACTTTAGCCTCGCACGACTCCACGCCCCATCGGACCACGTCGCATCGCGCACTTTAACCAGCCACCCATCCATACTTGCATCCCCCTGCTACGCCCGACGATAGCCTCGTGGCAGCGACGACAAACCCCCAATCGAGTCCTGCGCCTGGCTCTGCCAACATACGCTATACTCCGCCGCTAGCAATAGACGTCCACCTTCAATGCGCCGTTGTTGAACCCGCTGCTAGCCTCCCTTGAGCTTTTCAACCATATACATTCGTTTCCTTTCCTTGTTCCTCGCCTGGCGCGAGAACTTGCCAGCCTCGACTTCTTGGCTGGCCACCTGCAACCTCTGTTTGATCTAATCGACTCTGGCGCATTGATATATATACCTGTTGCCAACCCTACGGCACTCTCCTGCGGCCGTACTCGTGGCTTTTCATCATGCTTGAAGACAAGTACGTCGCCATAGAGTCATGCCACGCTCTCCCTCCGGCCTTGGCAACTCGCAGTCGCTAACCTTTTCTCAAGATATGTTGGCCTGTTGCTGGCCATTTGCTCGGCTTCGGCTATTGGTACGTCCAACAAACCACACCTGCATGCGCCGTTGGCTAATTCCTCTCTAGGAACCAGTTTTGTCATTACCAAAAAGGTTCGCAACACCACACCTTCGCGACGGCCTCCCAGAGGCACTCGACGCCCCAGCCCCCGACGATATACCTAGTGCTTGAATGAACATGGTTGCTGACTGCCTCATTAGGGTCTGAATCAAGCCGAAGAGAGACTTGGATTTGAGGGCGAGGGTTTCGTCTATCTTCGGAGCCCTCTTTGGTGGGCTGGTATTGCGACCTGTGAGCACATCTTCTCCACGCCTTCAGCATACCTTAAACTCTTACTGACTTGTCGTCCAATGTAGTGGGTGTCGGCGAGATTTGCAACTTTGCCGCGTACGCATTCGCCCCGGCCATTCTGGTGACTCCCCTTGGAGCTCTCAGTGTCCTGGTCGGTGCCGTACTCGGATCATACTTTTTGGAGGAGGAACTGGGAACGCTTGGCAGGCTGGGAAGTGCTTTGTGCCTCATTGGCGCCGTGGTTATTGTGCTTCACGCCCCCGCGGACGAGGATATCCAGACCATTGACCAGATCTTGCATTATGCTATCCAGCCAGGTATGCGCAGTTGTCCACAATCCTCACCTGCTCACTCTCTAACCGCCCATGCAGCCTTCCTGATCTACGCCATCTTCGTCGTCGCCTTCGCCCTCTACATGATCTACAAGGTCGCTCCCGCTCACGGAAAGAAAAATGCCCTCATCTACCTCTCCATCTGCTCAACGGTGGGCTCCATCTCCGTCATGTCCGTCAAGGCCTTTGGAATTGCCCTCAAGCTTACCTTTGCCGGCAACAACCAATTCACCCACCCCTCGACCTACGTCTTCATGATCCTTACGACTGTATGCATCCTGACGCAGATGAACTACTTCAACAAGGCCCTGGCGGTCTTCCCCACCAACATGTAAGTTTGAACGCACCACTGAGGTACCCAATGTGTCTTGTCGCTTACATCCAACGCAGTGTCAATCCACTATACTACGTTACGTTTACGACCGCAACTCTTTGCGCCTCCTTCATTCTCTTTAGCGGCTTCAACACCACTGATGTTGTCAACACAATCTCCCTCCTCTGCGGGTTCCTCGTCACCTTTACCGGCGTCTATCTCCTCAACCTTTCACGGGGCGACCCGCATGGGCACAAGCTCGTCTCGGGGCGCGGAGGTGCAGATGCTACCGGTACTGACGGGCTTTCTGGTATCCAGACTCGCCTGAGTATGCAGGCGAGAAGAAGTGGTGACCGATCAAGACTCAGCCTCAGCAGTCTGCGCGGTGATCGTGAGGGCCTCATCCGAGCCTACGACGAGGAGGAGGCCGCTGGATTTGGTCTCAACGACCTTGCCGCGGATAGCGACGATGATGACGATTTGCGTCATGCCAACGGGGTAAATGGGAAGAAACCGCACGGAAATACCATTGAGCTTGAGAACCGACAAAAACTACATGAGCGCTGAGTTTCGTTTACCGAGGTGCGACTCTAGAGCGGAGCGGTTCCCCGTCAAGCCTTTGATGGTCTGATGGGAGTTGCTTCCATAAATGTTTTATTTTGTTTTGTTTTCCATCCATCTCTGGAAACTACCTTGTACATTTCTGTCTCCATGTCTGTCCGGAGTTTAACGCGGAAACGCCTGGACAGACTTCTAGCCACGAACGACGATATCAACGGGATTTATTGGTGCAGGCGCCCCATGGAGCTGCGGGTGCCCGCGGGCAAACTCACACTTCCATCATCGACTAGTTCAATGGAGTATTACGACAGGGTCTTGGGAGGCGTTCGTGGGATCTATTACAGGCCAGAAGGACGCCCCTTTCTACGTGTACGATTTACTGGGATACATGAGCCCTCTGCAAAGGTGGGCGGTACCACTTCTTTGATTTTCCCAACGGGAGACGCTGCGTCATGGGAGGGGAAGGTTATCTCTTCATTTCGAGAAAAAAAAAAGGGAGCTGCAACGTGGGCGTGCTCAGGCTTGATGTTTGTAGAATTGCCAAGTCGCAGGGCTACTCTTAAAGTGAGAAACATATTTACGATAGCATCTTGTTAATTGCGTTGTCCTTGCCATCTGGTTCGAGTCTTGTGCTATGCAAAAAAGTGAAAGGAAGATGGCCATTGTAGAGGGGGAAAAAGACATGCGCGATACAGTGAGCACGCTTCGAAGACTGTACTTTGCTCCCCTCGTTGTCTTATACGTTGTCCACGGGGAGATGTGCAACGACATCTTCCACCCATTGTTGTGGGAGCTCATGGAAGAACAGAGAATAGACTAGGCAGTAAACTAAGATGTTGACACGAGAGCAATACATAGTATACTGGACAATCCTGTCCCCAGCCTTTCACAATCACAAGTTGCCAGGTAAAGACGCAGGAGTTATTGGGTAGGCAGAGAGACGGACAAACACAAGCGACGCAGATGTCATCAGAATCTCGTGCGTCTCATTTTTTAAAGTGCTTTGCCTACCATTACAAGCAAGATGAACCGTCCGTGCCCTTAGCGGATGCAAATGATCAATTGACGCCTGAGTAGTCTTCCGTCCCTCTCCCTCTTTGACTTCTTCACTCTTCCCTACCGGGACCTCAAGCCAATTTATTGCTCAGCAGGCTCGGCACCCTCCTCGGTGGCACCCTCCTCGGCCACTCGGGCGTCCTGGGCAGCCTGGGCCTGGGCGGCCTTGGCACCGTAGTCCTGGCTCACGGGCTGGAGAACAGCCTGCTCCTCCTTGGGCTCGATGATGGTGACGGCATCGGGGAGAGTCTTCTGGGGACCGGCCTTGCCCTCGGGGTCGGCACCGCGCATGATCTTGACCTTGATACCCAGGACACCCTGTCGGAGCAGGACGTGGCGGGTAGCGTGGTCGATGAAGTCCTTGGCGGGCTGACCGGAGTGGATCATGAAGCCGTCGGTGAACTTCATGGACTTGGCACGGGCGGCGCGGAGCTTGCCGGAGACGACAACCTCGCAACCCTTGGCGCCAGACTCCATGATGAAGCGGAGGACACCGTAGCAGGCTCGTCGGACGGCGAGGCCGTTGAGCAGCTTGTAGCGGAGGGACTCGCACTGGGCGACGGCGGACAGACCGCGGTTCTGGACCTTGGCGGCGTAGAGCGAGACGGAGTTTTCGGGGAACTTGAAGCGCTTCTGGATGAGCGAGGTGAGCTCGCGGATGCGGCGGCCCTGCTCTCCGAGAACCTCCTGGGTGTGGGTGGCGCGGATGATGATGTCGGTGACGGTGGGGGTGACGCGGACCTCGACGCCCGAGTAGCCCTCCTCAGCGAGCTCGCGCTGGAAGAACTCGTTGAGCTCGGCGTAGAAGACACCGTCAGCAACGAACTTTCTCCGCTTGGAGCTGTAGAAGAGACATGGTCAGCGATAGTCCGGTATATGGGTGAAATTCAAGCCCCCCATCCGAGTCTCTTGCTTCTCGCGCCGCGTGCATTGGGTCCGTCTTTCCCTTTGCCGGATCATGACCGCCCGCCTCCTTCATCGCCCACCATCGTAACGACCAAAAGACAATCCAGGAAACCGAACCAAGAGGCGGGGGAGGGCGAGGGACGAGGGACGAAGGGGAGGGAGAGGAATGGAACTCACATCTGAGCACCGGGGTGAGCCATTTTGAATTTGACGATGTAGACCTTGTCGGGCTGGACTTTGTCGGGTTCGAAGGTCGTCAAAGGTCGAGGGCGGGTTGCAGGAAATGTTCGCGATCCAGGGATTCAAGGTGGATTGGCGTGCCTCACACGGGTTTCTTCGTCGCTCAATTTTTTGGTGTGGGTTGAGCCCTAAATCTGGCAAGCGGAACGCACACTCGGGCGGACCCAGTGATCAGGTACGTACCGTATGGGTGGGAACGGGGTGAAGTCGGCTTGCGGCGAAACAATCGCCCGACAAAGAATGCCAATGACGACAGGTACCTGGGCACTTTGTCGCACGTGGGGCGCTCGGACCGCCTGGGGCATCTGGCTACAGCTGTCTGGTCTGACGGAGGAAGGAGAGCGCCCCACGCTTGACGGTCCGGAGCAGCAAGAGCAGCTGTGCCTTGTGACGCACCCAATCGGCTGGGCAGGGACTCACCTCGAGTTCCCCATACTGCCTGCCTCCGCGCCATCTGCTTCTTCACTTAGTCACGCCTTGAGCCTGCGACTGCGACGAAGCTGTAGGCTAAGGCTTCGCTTCTTGGCTTCTGCCCCCTTTTCCATTAAACGTACCAAAGAAACATGGCAGAAGCGACGCTCTTCTAGGCTCCCCGATCCCGACTCTACCTTATTGCGGCCTTCCCGACCCGGCCCCGCTCTTAGCTACCTCCCACTCCCTCTCCCAGCCTTGGCTTATATCCACCATCTGTCTCCTCGCAAGGAGCATCGCCAACCTATATACTCCAGCAGCCACACAACTTGCTTGCTTGCTGGGACTACGCCAATAGCGACTAGAGACTTGAAGGACTGGCGCGTGTTTCGCCCACGATGGAGGCTCGAAAGGTAGATATCCATTCATCTATACGCTCCGCGGCATCGCTCTAGACAGTCGTTCTACTCTGCCTTGCCTTGCCTTGAGACTCTGCTTTCTGACAAAGCCTGCCGTTCTCTTCAGATCATCGAGAATGTCCAGGGCATCTATGGTGGCCAGCCAACACACGGCACTATCCGACTCACCGACTTCCACCTCGTCTTCTGTGCCCCCGTCGACCAACCTGGCGATGCTTCTCAGCAGGCCGCGAAGCCTAGCGGTCCGCCCCGGGTTCGCGAACGCTGGATTACGTTTCCCATGATATGCAACTGCGTCTTCCGTCCTGTTCCTCCGGCGTCGCGCCAGGCGCCCTCGATTCGTCTACGATGCCGCGACTTTACATTTGTCACCTTCAACTTTGCCGATAGCGATGTTGCGCGCTACACCTTCGATTTCATTAGAACCAGGACTTGCAAGCTTGGGAGTGTGGAGAAGCTCTACGCGTTCAGCCACAAGCCTCTCAAGCACGAAAAGGAGATTGACGGCTGGAGCTTCTACGACCCCAAGGCCGAGTTCCGGCGGCAAGGGATCAGCGAAAAGCTACCGGACAAGGGCTGGAGGATAACACACGTCAACAAGGACTACACATTTTGCGACACGTATCCTGCATTCTTGGTGGTTCCCTCCATCATTTCAGACAACGTTCTCAAATATGCGAGGGAGTTCCGATCCCGGAATCGCATTCCCGCACTATCTTATATCCACCCTATCAATAACTGCACCATTACCCGAAGCTCGCAGCCGCTGTCTGGCATCACCAGAAAGACGAATGTCCAGGATGAGAAGCTCGTTGCGGCTTCCTTTTCGGCCACGGTTCCGTTCGGCTCAGAGGACAACACGCCCCTGTCTAGCCAGTATGACGTTTCTAATGGAAGCTCCGTCGTGGGCCCTGATCTCTCAGAGACGGAGCGCTACGAAGACGAGCTTATATCAAAGGCATCAACTGCCGTGTTTGATGAGAAGACGGGAAAGCGTCTCATATACGGAGCTCAGCAGAGCAACTTGATTGTGGATGCCCGCCCCACGATCAACGCCATGGTGAACCAGGTCCAGGGGATGGGTTCAGAAAACATGGACAAGTATAAATTTGCGCGGAAGATTTTCCTTAGTATCGAGAATATTCATGTCATGCGGAGCTCTCTGAACAAGGTTGTTGATGCAATCAAGGATGCTGATATCTCACCCTTGCCGCCCAACAAAGATCTGCTGCATCAGAGCGGCTGGTTGAGGCACATTCACGATGTCCTCGACGGGTCGGCCATTATTGTCCGCCAAGTGGGAATCAACCACTCCCACGTTCTCATCCACTGCTCGGACGGTTGGGACCGTACCAGTCAACTGAGCGCCCTGGCTCAGATAATGCTAGACCCTTATTTCAGAACGATCGAAGGTTTCATTGTTCTTGTTGAGAAGGACTGGCTCTCATTTGGCCACATGTTCCGGCTGCGCTCAGGGCATCTAAACCACGAGGACTGGTTCTCTACCCAAAAGGATGCCTTTGCCGGTTCCAAGATCCAGCCGGGCGAAAACGATGGACGAAGCGATGCCTTCCAAAACGTCATCAGCGGCGCGAAGCGCTTCTTCAATCCAAACAAGGATGACCCTGAGCTCGATGCCATTAGCGAGACGGCCTCTGGAAAAGTTGTCGACGACGAAGCTACGACCCCTAAGATGGTCAGTCCAGTCTTCCACCAATTCCTTGACTGCACCTATCAGCTCCTGCGCCAGAACAAGACACGCTTCGAGTTCAACGAGCGCTTTTTGCGTCGGCTTCTCTACCATCTGTACTCATGCCAGTACGGTACTTTTCTCTACAATTCAGAAAAGCAAAGGAAGGACGCCAATGTCGCGGAGCGGACCTCGTCCGTCTGGGATTATTTCCTTTGCCGCAGGGCTGAGTTTACAAACCCAGATTACGACGCGACCATCGACGATCATACCAAAGGGCAGGAGAGAATCCTCTTGCCTCGACTAAAAGAGATTCGATGGTGGCATCATCTCTTCGGCCGCACCGAGGATGAGATGAATGGGCCCTTGAATGCCGCAGCTGTGGCAGAGAACGACCGGCAAACGGCAATCTCCAGCTTCCAGTACCCGAGTGTTGTGCACGCTGAGCAGAGCTCCAGGTCGTCAGCCTCAAGCCCTAGGCCATCAGGGGCATCCGGTCGGGAGTCGGTACTCACTGCAGTAGAAACTGCGCACGAGACCTTGACCCCTAGCCCCAGGACCGCCCCAGCAGATCACGACGGTTCGACGGAAGCGAGGCCCTTTGCTGCTATTCGAGACGGTATCTCAGGGCTGAATCTTGGAAAGGGGATGCTTGCTAGCTTTGGCCAGGGAGAAGCATCCTCGGCTTCAACGCCAATGCCCGCTCGCAGGGATGAAGAGCTGCGAGAAATGACGTAGGAGGTCATGTTTCCGAGTCCTGATCGCGGACCGTACCTGATTATCGAAACGCAAGACTCGGAGCGCTATACCTGTCGCGAGCCAAGGGAGACATTAGGGGTGAGGAACCACGTTGTCGGCCCATACGAGGATGAAGACAATCCACCGAGCAGCCTGATCGGTGAGTGGGAATAGGTATATCCTGCTACACCAGCCGGTTCGTGTCGCAATGACTGCGGCCCTTCGCAACGGCTGCATCGCCCAGCAATTCGGGAGGAGTTTCGTCGCAGGCTCAAGGATGAGAAGCAGTCTACATAAGGCGATTTTCAAACCTTGGGACAAAGTCGATTCGTGCAGGCATCGACATAAAGTGTCTTGGGCAAGTGGCAGACTTCAGTGAAGACAGCCGTCATTATATTTCGAGGTGGTCGAGCAGCGGATGAGGACGTCTAGAGGCAAATAGAGGCTAGTCCAAGGGTTCAGCGTATAATATGACATTCACGTTACCATGCTCTAACTCTGTTTCTGCAGTGAATTGTGACAGTCAGATACCCATACCCATCAACATGGGCGAGTCGTCGGCCGAACAAGGTGGATGTTTGAATGACTTTTTTTCCTCTTTTCTCTCTCTCTTTTGATTCTATTTCGTTCAATCATCCCAGGCATCTCTCGTCTACAGTTTTTGAGTGCATACCTAGGCGGATGGCCACCAGCTTCTCCTAGACATATCCAGTCAAGATTCTGCCTCTCACTCTAATCCGCTCACACTGGTATACCATTCATCGTCCAACCATTGTTTGTGACTTTTGTTGTGCACGTCTAAGCTTGGTCTCGACGCCGCCATGATGCTCCTCGTCCTCCAACGCTCCTTGTGTTGAAACCGCTTACAGGAAAACCTCGAGGTTGATCTCTAGAGTGCTTACAGGGTATCTAAGGAGCGCGAGTCAGTATGTTTATTCTTGAGCTTGAAGAGGGAGAAGATAATCTTACTTTAAATCAAACTTCTCCAGCACGGTGGGATGCAAAATGCCAAACTCGCCGATACGCTTCTCCTTGCCGTCGAGGCGGAGGTGAACGGACGCGGCATGGCCGTGGAAGAAGGTCGGGTCATCGAGCTCTTCAATCCAGTAGCCGTCGGGGCTGCCCGCGGTGTCCTTACCGTCGGGAAGGAAACGGTTGCGAAGCATCAGCTGGAGGCGGTCGAGCAGGCCGTGGACCACCTCGAAGCCGCTTGATCGGCCGTACCAGGCGGCAGCAAAGTGACGCTCGTTGCGAGCCTTGCGCTCTTGGGACTCGTCCTTGAAGACTACGTCGGAGGCTTCAAAGATCTTCATGGGCACGCTGTGGCCCTTGTTCTCGCGGATGGTCTTGAGGAGACCGGGGAGAAGCGTGGTGCGCACGACCTGGTACTCGGCCGTCTTGGGGTTGGCGAGGCGGACGACCGAGTTGCCGTCATCCTTGCGGTTAAGCCAGGAAAAGTTCTCATCGTGACTGCACAGAATGAGCGGCATGACCTCGCTCCAGCCAGCCATGGCAGCCTCAACGCGGATAATGTCGCCGAGCTTGTTGATTGGCAAAGGCGCGCCGACGGTCGCGCTCCGGCTGGGCGCCGTGCGCGGGAGGTTGTTGTAGCCGTAGCACACGGCCAGATCTTCCATAATGTCGCACTGGTGCAGGACGTCGGCGCGGGTAGGAGGAACAGCAACCTGGAGGAGGTTGTCGTCCTTGACGGAGGGCTTAGAAGTGTAGGCCATCTTGTCGAGAAGCTTGCAGAGGCTCTGGGGGGCCTCTTTCAGGCCGGTACAGCTGTTGAGGTAGTCGATCTCGACATCAAAGACTCGGGGCTGGAGGGAGGGGGTGGTGCGGCTAAGGCTGTTGTGCTCCGAAACGATGCGGACGGGCTCGACGGTGAAAGGCTCGGCGCAGTACATGGAGAACATGGTGACCATCATGTCCGTGACAATCTCCAGCTTGGTCATGTCGGTGGCAGTCATCTCGATGAGGACGTTGGTGGTGTTGAGGGTAATCTTGGAGTGGTCGCCGTTGATGATGGGAGGCAGTGAGCAGACAACACGGTTGGCATCGTAGATGACGGGGTAGACGGGCGAGTCGCGGATAATGTGCAGGTATCGGCCCAGGTGCTTGTCGTTTTCGTAAAAGGTCATGAGCTCCTCAGCCGTCATCTCCTTGGTCTGGTTCAGCGGGGCGAACTTGATGTCCTTGGGAGCCTGTGCCTCGTATGTAAAGGGGCCCTGGACGGTGTCGAGATCGTGAGTGCCAATGGCAACGAGGGTACGGTTGCGAGCCAGGTTCTGGTGCAGCTTATCTTGTAGGGCGATGAAGGACTCGTAGCGGTCCTTTGTGAACTTGATGTTGCGCAGGATGGCACCGGCGATGTAGGGGCGGATCTCGGCGGTCTCGGCCTTGACGGTGATGGTCTGGCGGGCCTCGTCCTTGGGCTTCACAACGGTGAAGTTGGGGGCGGGCTGGTGGCCGCGGAAGATGTTGAGGTTGAGGGCGATGCCCTCGAAGCAGAGCATGTCATAGCGGTTGGCGGGGATCTCGATCTTCAGCTGGGGGGGCTCTTGCTCGCCATTGACAATGGGGCGCTCGTCGCCTTCGGTGTCCTCGTCGAGCTCGATGCCAAACTCGAAGCAGAGATCCTCAAACTCCTCGGTCGTGAACCTGGGGGCAGCAGGGTTAGTCAAGGCCGGGCATTATTGGGGCATGTAAAAGGAGGGGCAGGTTGCAGGCGCACTTTTGACCGAGGGCCTCGTAGAGCTTGTACTTGTCGACGGAAATGGTAGGCATCTTGGGCGACGAGTAGGAGACGAGAGGGGAGGGAGACTCGAGGAGAAGGCGGTCGTTGGTGTTGTCGCGGAGTGTGATCTCCTCGTTGTCGCTGAGTCACAGGAAATTTTGGCCTTCTATCACCATCAGAAGCCACACACTTGCCAGCGGTTTGGAGTATTAGTGGTGGAGGGGCCGGGGTCGGGGCGCCTCGTCAGGGCGGGACGCTACAGAGAGACATGGGGACAGGTGGGTGGACGGCGGGAAGAAGAGGTACTCTGTTAGCAGGCGGTTTGTGCTACAATGGCGGGGTTCTGGCCCGTCTCGGATCAATGAGGCTCCTGGTCCGACTACCTGGTACTGTACGTGTACCTGGAGCTCATTCGGAGGTACCTAGCTCGATAGTGCTACCTTGTTGTCTGGAGAAATGGACTCTATAACCAGGGCATGATCTCTGCATAATCGGCCTGGGGCATTTTGGCTACATGCTTAGGTAGGTCCGTAGAGCAGTAATTTTTTCTAAACATCACCACGACTCTAAACGTCGTCTTCCAAGCCTTTTCGAAAGAAACAAACTTCCAATCGATCAACTTCCAGAAGGGGAGCTTCGGCGGCACGAACCTTGATTGGTCCATGTGTGTGCTTGTTGCAGTCGGGCTTGGGCTTGGGCTTGGGCTTGGGCTGGGAGACGAGGGGTAATAAACATCATACGGCCAGCTTGGATCGGTGAGACTGCAGAATCAATGACACCTAGCATTCATTTCTTCAACGGTCAAACAGCACACAAGAGGGCTGACTGACTGGACTGGGTACCTAGGTAGGCAGTTATGTCCAGGGTCAGTTTGTTTCCCACTTCATCTTCCCCATCATTTGATACAGGGCATTCTTTGGTCCGAGTTTGGTACCTAGATTGATGACCTGATTTGGTAGCTGCTTAGGTCGGTACATACAGCTACCGCTAGGTCCTCATACAGCTGGGCCAAGGCTGGTAGGTAGCCAGTACATTGCCCCTCCTTGACCCAGCAAGCTGCACTGGGAGACATCCTTATCCCAAACCCTCCTCCACCTGAGGAACCTATGGGCTATTAATCCAGCAGGTGGATTTGATATTTGAATGCCATTCCCTAAAGGACTTTGTGCTGCTGCGATACCGTGTGCTGAGTTTGCCATCATCACAAGGAAATCTAGAGATGAATCTGAATTGCAGTCAAAGAGAGGGCCCCACCCCCTTTTAAGTTCCAGCTGGGCTGCCCGCTGGAAAGGGTACGTACGCACATGTACCTGCTGTACTTACCGCCAGCTGATGGGAGGCGACCGAGCAAATCCAGCAGATCCAGCCGTGCACACTCTGGGCCCCGTTGGTGCCAATTTAGGTACCTACCGTACCTTGGGCAATGAGCTGTAGAGGCCGGGCGAGGTCGAGCCTTCGAGGTACCTTGGCCGTCCCGTTCCCTGGCAGTCCTGACGGAAAGGTACGCGGCGACCAAGCCGCCGACTCAGCCAACGTCAGGTACCGGCAGCCTAGCTTCTCCTCCATCGGGGTACCCAAGGTAGCTGCTCACCGTGCTCGCCCGTGCTGAGCCTTCGCTAGTCGCTACAGAACAGAACCTCAAGCCCTCCACTTCTGCCGGCTTCCCTCATTTCCGCTCTCCTTCGCATGCCCTCAACCACCAACCACCAACCACCAAACCTTCCACCACCACCGCCTTCGCCCTCACAAAGTCTACCGCTGCCGCCTCTTTCTCCCCCTCGGCCTCGCTCTTCCGCCCCTCGATCTCGCGCTCGTCGTGGACCCCCGTCCTCGTCCCCGTGTCCCTCCGAGGCTGCAAAATCGTGTGTTGGGGCTCCGCGCAAATCATTGCATCACACTCCTCCTCCCACGCGACTTGTATTCGCCATCCGTCATCCGCCATCCTCGCCCGCATCTATATCATCATCAGAACTTTGCCATCCTAAACTAGCCTCACCTCCGCCGCTTCTGCTCAGCCTGCCTCCTTCGAAGAGAACCACGATCCCACCGCCCCGCTCGCCATGGCTGACGCGACCAATACCAGCGATGAGCTCTACCCCATCGCTGTCCTGATCGATGAGCTCAAGGTATGCCCGTGATAGCTTCCATGTCAACGGCGCCCCGCTCCCAGTCTCCCTCTTCCCCGTGACTGGGAGCTTCTCTGCCGTTACGCCTCATTCCAGATAACGGCTGCTGACCCTCGCTCTAGCACGACGATGTCCTGCTCCGCCTCAATGCCATCCACCGCCTCTCCACGATTGCCCTCGCCCTCGGCCCCGAGCGTACCCGCGAGGAGCTCATCCCCTTCCTGGACGGTCAGTCACTCCACCCGCATCAGCGGCGTTTCATACAACATACCCTAACTGGCCGTAATATACAGAATCCGTGGAAGATGAAGATGAGGTCCTAGTCGCCCTGAGTGAGGAGCTTGGTGGTTTCGTCGAGTATGTCGGAGGTCCTCAGTGGGGCCACGTACTTCTGTCACCTCTCGAGAACCTCGCTGCCATCGAGGAACCCGTCGTACGCGACAAGGTGAGTTCCGCCGTTCCTTGCCTCTGCTGGCCTATTGCTCATACAATATTTAGGCCGTCGAGTCTCTCAACAAGATCTGCAGCGAGCTTAACCCTGAGCAAGTCGAGGAATACTTTATCCCCCTCACCACCCGCCTTGCCAAGGCCGACTGGTTCACGTCCAAGGTCTCGGGATGCGGTCTCTTCACAACCCCCTACAAGAAAGTGTCTCCTCCAGTCCAAGAGCAGCTCCGCCAACAGTTCGGCATGCTCGTTCACGACGAGACCCCCATGGTCCGCCGACAGGCCGCTACGAATCTGGCAAAATTCGTCAAGGAGATGCCTGCTGCCATCGTCGTCGACGAAATGATACCCCTCTTCCAACACCTTGCCTCAGACGACCAGGATAGCGTCCGATTATTGACCGTGGAAATTCTCATCTCCATTGCCGAAGCTGTTCCCAAGGAGCAGCAGTCGAGCCACGGCGTCCTCCTGACATCGCTGCGCAACCTGATAGAGGACAAGAGCTGGAGGGTCCGATACATGATTGCTGACCGCTTTGAAAAGGTTTGTCAACCTAACCGTCCCTTTTCTGGTCGCCTGGGTTGAGGCTAACCCAACATGTCACCAGATCGCCAAGGCGGTTGACGAAGAGGTCGTCTCGAGAGACCTCGTTCCCGCATTCGTGAAGCTTCTTAAAGACAACGAGGCCGAGGTCCGAACGGCCATTGCTGGCCAGATCCCCGGATTCTGCGCCCTCATTGACCGAAACACGCTCCTCAACGACATCATGAGCAGTGTTGAGGATCTCGTGTCTGATACTTCTCAGCACGTCCGAGCCGCACTGGGCACCCAGATCAGTGGCTTGGCACCCATCCTGGGCAAGCAAGAGTAAGTTCCGCTTATCTATGGTAGGCTTTGTGTTTTGGTCCGCTGACATGCTACAGGACTATTGATCACTTGCTACCCATGTTCCTCCAGATGCTCAAGGATGAGTTCCCAGAGGTTAGACTCCACATCATCTCAAAACTTGAACTTGTAAACCAAGGTACGCTTCACTTCCAGCAAGCAATGAGGGAACAGCATGGGCTAACAAGGAGTAGTTATTGGTATCGACCTCCTGTCGCAGTCTCTTCTCCCTGCCATTGTGCAACTGGCAGAAGACAAGCAGTGGCGAGTGCGACTTGCCATTATCGAGTACATCCCTCTGCTGGCCAGTCAGCTGGGTGTCGAGTTCTTTGATGAAAAGCTCAGCAACCTGTGCATGGGCTGGCTCGGAGACACCGTCTTCTCTATCCGTGAGGCAGCGACTCACAACCTGAAGAAGTTGACCGAAGTATTTGGTGTGGCTTGGGCTAGCGAGGCTATCATTCCCAAGGTCATGGCTATGGGTAACCACCCCAACTACCTTTACAGGATGACGACTTGCTTTGCCATTTCGGTAAGAAATATGCACGATCCCCTTTTTTTTTTTTGCGCAATGGGGTGGCTAACTATGGTGTAGACTCTCGCATCGGTGGTGAGCATGGACGTCATTGACAAGTCCATCCTGCCCATGCTTGACAAGCTTGTGGGCGACGACATCCCCAACATTCGCTTCAACATCGCCAAGACATACGCCGTCATCATTGACGTCCTCCGACGTCTGCCAGAAGAGGGTACCCTGTACGACCTGGAGAAGAACAACGTCGAGATCGTGCCGTCACCGCATGGTATGGAGCTGATTCAGGAGCGCGTCGTGCCCAACCTGAACAAGCTGCAGAAGGATGATGATGTGGATGTTCGGTACTTTGCGACGACGGCGGCCGCCGCGGCGAGTGGAGCAGCTGCGGGCGGCGAGCCTATGAATACATCACCATAGATGAGAGACGTAATGAAGCAATTCCTTGTCAACCACGATAACCTGTCCGTTCGCTCCTGTTGCGTTCCTGCAGTCAGCACACACAGATGCACACGTTGAGGAACCCTTTTGCATTTTAGAAAACGGGGGTTACAACCGGGCAGAGGGAAATGTTACAATGAGGTGTTGGGGAAATGAAAGGGGAATACAGGGCAGACTCGTCCAGCCCCCAAACTGGGGATCAGGGCGGGGTTCGGTCACGGAAAAGGCTGCTTGGAGGCCTGGAGATGGACGTCGGTCTAACACGGCTGCCCTCAAGAAGGGGGCTGGTGTATGATACAGAGCTTACAGAGCAGAGAGAGTGAATGATAATTGCGATTGCACGAGGTGCTGGAGCCAGAGCACGACCGTACAGTAGTACCTAGGTAGGTTGGGTATCTTTTTTGTATTCTGTCCATGCCACGTTGGTACATGTATGCGTTTGCTCCTACGTCTACGTCTTGCGGAAACAGAGCGTGCTGATAGTCTGACCCTTGGCACCGCCAAACGTAAAGGTCGGGTACTCTACTTTGCCAACGACCCGGAAGCTGTCGGCATCGTCGTGGCGCTGGAACCAGCTTATCAACTCGGACTCGGTCCAGTTGCAACTCGTCAGGAGGAAGATGCCACCCCTTTTGACGAGGCGCAGCACGCGCTCGCGGTATCCCTCGCACAGGCGGCGGCCCTGGGCGTCCTTTTCGTCGCTCAGGCAGATGGCGTCAAAGGTGCCCTTGTCGAGCACGGCGTCCCAGCCGTCGGCCTGCCTGCCGTTGAGGACGGCATCAAAGGGCCCGGCGATGACGTCCCACTCGGCAAACTCGACGGGCTCGTCGGGCTCGGCGCCGTCGGGCACGTCGGCCTGCTTGGCGGCGGCGACCTGGCGGGCGAGGGTGACGCTCTGGGGGCTGTAGTCGACGCCGAGGGCGCGGCCGGACCAGGCCTCGTCGCGGAGGGCGAAGAGCAGGGAGCCGTTGCCGCAGCCGAGGTCGAGAAAGGACGTGTCGAGCTTGGAGAGCGGGGGGGGCGTGTCCGAGTCGGCGCCGTCGAGCTCGGCGAGGTCGTCGAGGAAGTCGACGACTTTGGTCTCGGCGTCGGAGTCGTCGAACCAGACGGTGCCAATGTCGGAGGGGTCGGCGGCGTGATTGGTGATTTCAGTCGTGTAGAGGCTGTTCCAGCTGCAACCAGGGTTGCCCGACGGGGGGCAGGATGTTAGACGAAAGCCCCAAAAAGATTTCGTTGGCTCGACTCGACTCTAGGTTGTGAGGAGGGAGGGAGATGGACGGACTATTCCTTGGTGCCGAGCTTTGAAGGCTCGAGGAGCTGCGGCTGGTCGGAGGAGGACATGTCTATGTTGCCCTTTGAGGTGAGAATTCAAGAAAGTTTGATTAAACCGTGGAATCTCTGGTTCTCGAGTAACTGGTGGGCGCAAGACGGCATGAAGCCGTCGTTACCCAAAGATATTCTGCACATGGTGTTGGTGGGGGGAGGCTGATGCAATGTCTCAAAGGGGCAGGCGGTGAGGCGCGGGGTCATTCTTGGCGCAGTTCTGGGATACCTTCAGTAGCATTCGTTCGACGCAGAATACAAACTCGTCGTGTATTACAAAAGTGCCACCACAGATATAGGTGAACAATTAGTGAGACTTGAATAAGAACATGCGTTCCCATTTCGTGCTCTTGTAGCCATCTAATCACACCGTAGCCTTGTGGGCGAGTCTCCGTGTTCCGCTACTGGTCCTACTCATACTCGAGGCCCTTTACAAGATGCTCTCTGTTGGAGGTGCATTAATTGGCCTTTTAAGTTGCCAACAGACTACGAAGAGTGCACGGGAGCCATTGGAAATATTTGTTGCAGGTCGTTAGGCTCGTATTTCAAGCCCGGGTATTTCTGGCAGTAGTACAAGGTCCTTTTCTAGAAAACCTCCCATCATCAGCCAAAAAGATACAACAGTGGATGACAAAAAACGCCTTCCATGCAACAACCGGCAAAAAGAAACTGCCATCAATCAATCCGTCATCATGATCGTGGCTGGAGAGCCAGTTCGATTCAAAGGCTCGCCACGGACGTGCCTCGTTATCGCATCGGACAAGAGGCGGGCGCATCCGTGGTGGTGGATGTATCAAGAGTTGTGTGGTGGTGTGGTAGTAACGAGGCTGCCACGAGCAATAAAGAAGATAAACCAAAGAGCAGAAAGGGCGTCGAAAGCTCTCATCAACCCAATTTTCCCAACACCAGGCCCAGAGAATGTTTCCCAAGTAGCAAGCGAACGCACAGCAAAAGAACAGAGCAGCAGAAAGACGTCGTGAGAGAAAAGACCAAGTCCCGGGCTAGGGGAGCTCAGTAGAAGCTCTCGACCATGGTGTCCTTCATGCTGGTGTTGATGTTGCTGGGGCCGAGGCCCTCGCCGAGGCGGAAGACGCTCTCGATGACGCTGAGCTCAGTGGCCGTGGTGTCGAGGCCGGTGACGGCCAGCCAGTCGTTGACGACCATGCCGGCGCCGACGACGTTGCTGCCTCGGTTGACGGAACCGGCGACGAGGGGCACCTGGAGCAGGCTGGAAAGCTCGTCCTGGTCCTGGATGCTAGTCTTGGGGTGCACGAGACCACCCTGGTTGGAGAGACTCATGTAGGAGCCGACCAGGACGTTGTCGGCGACGGTCTGGCGGAAGACCTCGACGCCAAGCACGTCGGCGATGATTTCCTCCGTCTCCCGCTCGAGATCGGGGTGGATGAGGGCGATGTGGTCGTTGGCGACGATGACGTTGCCGAGCGCAGAGAGACGCTCCTCGATGCGCTGGATGCGGACTGAGTCGGGCAGCGAATTGCGGAGGTGCTGCAGCTCCTGGTCCGACGTCGTCGTGGGGACGAGGAGACCCTTGCGGTTACCGGCGGTCAGACGGCCGATGATGCGGGTACCAGCGATGGTTGTGCGGACGGTGGGGACGACATCTTGGAGCTCGGCCTCGAAGACACTGCAGTTTGAAGCGGGAGAGTCAGTCTGGATGAGTTTGCCAAGTATGGAGGCAAAGCGTCGAGTCGAAACTATCGGCGGCAGCGCAATGAAAACAGGACGACTAACCTGTAAAAGTTCTCGCTGGCACCAAGAGCAACAAGAGCGTAGGAGTTGGTCAAGGTGGCAAAGACACCAACCCTAGAAGAAAAGAGAAACGGGGTCAGCAACTTCTCGTCATCGCATCGCGGCCGGCCATAGCGGGGGCGGGGTAGTAGCAAAGAAAGACGCACTCGTTGGAGTTTTCAAACTGCGCGCGAACCGCCATGATTGATTGCTGAAGCTGTGCTGTGGGAGCTGGTCGAGACGGAATGGTAGAGTAGAGTAGAGGGTGAGAATGAAGATATTCCCACGGGGTCGAGTAGGTGAATAAGGTAGTCTTTTTAGTGGTGACGGTTGATGCAAGGTGGTGGTGGGATTGGGCCCGGTCTGGTTTTTTTTTTCTTCCTTGCGGTGCGGTACGGTACCTCTTTTCCGGCGGCGAGCTGCCTGGACTTTTTATGTAAGATTTCTTCCCGCTCTGGATGCGCTAGGCGGAACGAGCCCACAGGGGACTCGCAGTGGAGCTGCAGCTGCCCGCAGCTGCTAATGATGGTCATGGCGAGCGAGTGAGTCAGCCGAGCAGAGCTCCAACCAACAACCGCCACCTCGCGTCTAGCCGAGAGGCGGATAAATCAACAAAAGAATTCATGGATGACTCTTACGCTCTGGAGATTGGCACGTCGAGTCATTCTGTGCTTATCTACCTACCTAGGTAGGCACCTATGTAGCTACCTGTGCTGTGCAGGCTCAAGGCGTGGCGCACAAGCAGGGCGCATGGGCCAGCGGTTGGGACAACTCAAATCGACTCAGAATGAGAATGTCCCAATCGAGAAAACGCCCACCGAGGACGAAACCGCCTTGGCCATTTCTGTGGTTAATTGGTCCATCCCTGGTTCCCGGATATGTCATTATAGCAAGGCATTGATGCTTCCCATCTTAGCTACCTGCATGTACCTACATGGTAGACAGTCGGACCACGCTGTACGTTGTTGATTATGGCGAGACTTGCGTCTCGTTGACACCTTTCCATGCTCTAAAACAACAACACAATCGTTACAACCCAGGCTCGAGACGGACAAGCCAGCATCAAACAAAACTCTCGTCATAAACGTCCTCAATAGCAGTGGCCCATTCTCACACCTCATATCATCATCTGTCCTTCTACATCTACGTCGCTCTGCGGTTCCTTATTTACTTGTGATATGCCTAGCTACCCTATGCTCAAATATGGACCCAACCGACGATGTCTTCTGACATGTACCACCGTCGAGGGTCGCCATTCCAATCCATTCATTTTCTCTAAAGTCTGCGCCCACCTTTCAACAATCACAAGGTAAGCATCGGCTGCTCTATCATGTATGTTGTCTCTTCAGATCCAGCCTCAAAGGGTCCACACCGGCGCCTTCATCAAAACCTGCTTTCCCCTAACTTCCAGCGCAAAGAATCCAGCAAATCGCACCCTGTTCGAGTCTTTGGGCAAGGCTGATGTTGGGTTCATGTCAGTACCCGTCATCTCCATCGTCGAGTCACTACTGCTCTCTCGCCCGGCTGGGGCTTGGCCGCTAGCCGTGGCCGTGCTAGCAGCAGTGTCATTATTCAACATACCGGTCTTGAGTGCATCGTTGCGGCTCTTGCTGCCCTTGTCCTTTTCGACCTCGTCCTCGCCCTCTGCGCCACCGCCATCATCCATCTGCGCCTCGAGCACCGGCAATGGCGCCTTCTCAACCTCCATTAGCTGCGGCTGGACCAAGGTCCCCGGGAGCGGGTATGTAATGGCCACATCACGGCTCTCCAGAGGAAGATTCGCCGCGATACCGACTGCTAGCTCCACAATCATCGATGTGCTGCCGTCCACACCTGCAGGCGGTGGGTCGTTTAGGAACTGGTACAGACATGCCGTCAACCTCGTCGTCGCCATGGCCGTGAACGCGCTGCGGTTCTCCGTCGTCGCCGCTGAATTGAGCTGCAGCTGCAGACCCTCGAGTGTCGTCATCCGCCAGCTGACCACCTTGGTTGTTTGAGCCTCAAACTCCTCTTGACTCCCCACCTTGTACGAGCTTTGCCGAATGTTCATCTCAATTTCCTTGAGCGTGTCACTGAGCGATGGGTCCAGGCCAGGGTGGAAGCACTTGTGGAATATCTCCTCTACCAGCCAACGCGAAATGACGGCACGCCCAACGGCCGTCATCTCCTGTTTGCCCGTCTTGAGACCGTCTGCACTGACATACGAACTAAGCCACTGCGGAACACAGCGCCAGTCCTTGCGAATATTAAACGACAGGTTGTTGATCGCCCCGTTGAGTCGGTTGAATCGTGTCGAGTACTCGCTATCGTCGAGTGCCGTTCTTGACTGCGACATGCGCTGGTTGGCTACAGCATTCTGTAGCTGCTCGACCTGCCTGTTCAGGGCCTCGATCTGTGCCTTGCCATCGAAATAGAGGCGCTTTACGTTCTTGTACTTGGTGACTGTTCAACACAAGTTAGAAAGATATTCCTTCTTGAACGAGGACAAAAGTTGCTGTGGGAAAGAGGGTCGCCTTACGCAAATCTTTGAAGGCCTTCTCGCTCTCAGAAGTTTCAGCGGCGACGGGTTGGGGGCTGTCCCGACCCTGTTCGCTGACTTGCGGCTCAAATGCCGGGGGGCGACCTTCTCGGAAGACTGGGGTCTGGCCGCCAGCCTGCGGCGGCACCGGGGGCAGAGGGTTCATGTTGTTCATGGATGCAGTGCTATGGCGGTAGCCCGGAGGGGGGCCCTGGGGCGGCTCAACCTGAGTACGCAGCGGCTTCTCAACTTCCTGAGGTCGGCGAGACTGGGGCGGAGCGCCAGAAGGGGGGGCCATGCCAGGTTGAGGAGGCTGCGTGCTGTGCTGGTGTTGGGATGGAGCGAGGCTTGGGGTAGAGTCCTGGTTCTGAAGATAGACGGAGTGATTCACGGATGGAGAAGCTTGGGCGGATTGATAGTTTGTCGATCGTTGATCCGAGTCGGTAATGGGCGACTCATGCGAAAGCTGCGAAACGGTCTCAGGGTTTTGCTGGCCGGTCGGTCCAAGGTGTCCTAAGGTGGTCCTCGAATCACCCGTCAATTGGTACAGGTTACGGTAGGTGTTTTGCTGCTGCTGCTGCTGCTGCTGCTGAGGACTATTCACAAAATCGTGCTGCGTTGTGTTTTGCGGGGACGGCTGGAGGTCGTAAGCACCAGAGTCGTAGCGAGGCTGGGTTTGATCCTGTGAGTGCCCTGGGGCGTGGGGTTGTGCTGACGGGCCCTCCTGGAGCTGTTGGTGCTGTAGCTGTAGCTGGCCGTCTTCGTGCGGCGAGTGCTCTAAATCACCCGAAATTTGACGGATAGTGTTGAGGCGGGAGTCCTGAGAGGGGGGATAGGTGTTAGAATCGCGTGCTGAATAGTAATCGTCAACCTCGCCAACGCCTTGTGGCTGAGAAGCGGTTTGTGAGCGATAGCTCAGTTCTTGCTGCTGCTGCTGCAGGGGCCAATCGTGATTGACCCGACTCTGTGCTTGGGCCTGTACCTGCGCGTGCGTTTGCTGAGCCTGGGCCTGAGCCTGGGCTTGAGCCTGAGCTTCGGCCTGGCCTTGACCTTGGGATGCCAAGGCCGAGGAGAGACTGGTTCGGAGATTGGGCGGAGGGTTTTTGCTCACCCTCTTAGACTCTCTGCGAGAGGGCCCAGTGGTATTGTCGTAGGACTGTTGATGTCCGTGTCCGTGGTGGTTATCGGAGCTGGTGCGGCTGGACCCAAAGATGCCCTTAATCAATCTGCGGGTCGAGCGCTTTTCAGGAACCGCAGGGGCGGGGGCGGAAGCGGAAACGGAAGACTGGAGCAGTGAAGGATGTGGCTGCTGCTGCAGCTGCTGCAGCTGCTGCAGGGGAGAGGGAACGCCGGTGTAGCTGACGGGGCTGTTGAGATCTTCGACTGACGAGTTGGCCAGATTGTAGGTCAGCTGGGGCGGGATGGCGACGTTGCCGTAGTGAGCGCGCTTCGAGGCGTCGACAAAGTCCGAGGGCGAATGCTTCTGATGGGCGTCGACAATAGGGGAGCCGTCGGGACCGTGGGCAGAAGACTGAGAGGCGGCAGCGAAGCTGTTGGCGGTGCTGCTAGCAGCCGACGGAGAGTTGTACAAGCGCGGCGGGGGAGGGACGTTGGGCTGGGACGAGGATGGCGTCGAGGCCGACGGTTGTTGCAGGGGGCGGGTGTGGTGCAGGTGGTGGTGGTGGTGGTGCTGGTGCTGGAGCTGCGAGTGCTGGTGATTCAGTTGTTGTTCGCGAAGTTGGTGTTGATGCGATAGCGGAGGGAGAGGACCCTTTGAATCGAAGCTGGCCGAGTCGTGGGAGCTGAAGGCGGTGGTGTTGGTGTTGGTGTTGGTGTTGGTGTTGTGGGACGACAAGGCTGAATGGGGGGCCGCTCCAGCTATGCTGCCCGAGCCCGAGCCTGAGGCGCTGCTGTTGTGGAGGTTGCTATTGGCGGCGGTCCCAGCGCCAGCAGCGGCGCCAGCAGCGCTGCCTACAGCGCCTTTAGCGGTCGGGCCAGCCTGTCGTGCCTGGCTCGGGGCACCAACTCCAGCTCCAACGGGCAGGTCGGCGGCGACGAGGGCGTGCTGCGACCGGTTGCTGTGCTTGCCAAGGCCAAAGGGCGCCATCCTTCAAGCGCACGCAAGTGCTGTGCTGTGCTGTGCTGTGGTGTGCTGTGCAGTACAGTGCAGGATAGAGCAACGGGTGCAGTGCGGCGCCGTGCAGTGCAATGGACGGATGGCAAAGCGCTGCTAGAGTGCAAAATATGTGCGAAACGACGACTTGTTCCAGGACCGTCGCAGCAGCGCCGGGGACTGGGGAGGGAAAAGGGGGCGCGCGCCGTGTGATGGGATGAGGGGTTTGAGAGTTGGAGCTGGAACTGGATGGAGCTGGCCTTGTCCGCGCCGTCGTCGGGCTGTGGGCTGAGCTGCTGAAACTACCACCTAACTACTGTACCGATGTATGCACCAGTAGGCAGCCAAAGCAAGGTATGTAATGTGGTAGGTTGCGTTGGTTGCGTCTTCACTCCGCAATGCAATGCCTACTCTGTCTTGGTTCAACCAACCCACAAGCACAAGACGTCCACGGGCTCGACGAGCTAGGCCGGGATACACACGGCCCCGACACCGAGGGGTCGGTAAGGGCCAATGGCCGGGCAATATGGTGTCTGCGGCATTCTACTAGGTAGGATACGACTCTGCATTGCCTAGCATGTTTTCCTTCCCTTCCCCTACCTCTCTGGCCTTTCTTTGTCTCTGTCTCTGATCTTTCCAGGCCACCACAGGCCTAGTAGCTCGAGTTTCGCTTCTCATACTCGAGGGCGGCAGGGAGGGCAAGTAAGTTGGAGGATTGGAGAACTGACGGATCAATGTGTGTGGAGTAGATGCTGGAGGGCTGCGGGCCTGGAACCATCAGCAGTGCAGCTCCTTTTTCCATGAACAACAGCTTGTCCCATCAGATGCTTTCGTCGCCTACCTACCACCCTATCTGCCTACCTACATACCTAGATAGGTGCGTAAGTGAGGTATGGTTCCAAAATGGATGGCGTATCAGACCAGAGCGCAGCGCAGCGAGTCAACTAGTCAGCGTGTCAGTCAGAATTCCAAACTGGTGAAGCGGGGATGAAGGGGGGCTGTGCAGCCTGCGCTTGACGCTCGATGGTGAATACCCAGACACAGCTAGACAACAGATACGCCAGAGTGCTGAACAAAGAAAGGGTCGGGAGATATGGAGCTATGTACGTGACAACCAACCTGACAACTGCAGCCGAGTTGATGCAAGCAAAAGAAAGGCGAAAACCGGGCGAGTTTTGGCCAGTCGTGATCTGCCCACCTGTACGAAGTACATCTTGTCCGTCCGTTCTTGCCGTCTTATCAGTATTGCTGGCAAAGTACGGCGCGCTACTCCGTAATTATTCGCTGAATCCTTCGTTGTTGTGTTGCGCAAGGGGAAATTCGAGCCGGAGAATTACACGGCAAAATTCATGGATTCAGCTGCAGTGCACAAGACGCACCATGTACTGGTACTTGCTGTGCTCACGAGGTTTGGTAGAGTAAAAAGTAACGTACTTGAATACCTACGATACCATCTGGGAGGAGAAACTCCACTCCCGGGCAGGGGTAATCCAATTGGGTGCAAACAAACAACGATCTAGTTAGTTACCTATTTGCAAGTCGAGCTTCTTCTCAACTACATCCTACCCACCTCCAACTCAAACTTGTCCCAGTCAAGCTTCCCGTCAAGCTTCCCGTCCACCATTCGACACTCTTCCGTTGAGTTTGATTGCCCCGAGAATCTCATCTGGGCATAAACTGGCTGGCTAGTGGCTACTATCCAGGTACCCATCTAGGAACAACCTCTCGAGCCTTTCAAATCCAGGTCTTTACCTGTGATTCCTCGTCAATGGTAACGCATTTGCTTCATCTCAGAGCACGAGATGCCGGCTATTTCATCCGTATGGGCTATCTCGGCGAAGAAGGCCTCAGCGTCGCCTATCCCTCACAAGTCACGAGCGAGTGGTGCTGACCGGCTTGCGTACTCGCGGAGAGCACGGCTTTGGAGTAAGCCGTTATGCAGGGGATAAACGCCGATAACTCCGCTGACGCTGGTACGGTGCGGCTCTCCACGCTTTGCAATCGAGCTGAGCGGATGTTAACCGAGTCACGTTGACACGTTGTAACTACGCTGTGAACGGGTTTGGAAACTAGTGCTGATCGTAACAACGACATCGATCCAAATGGACGAAGACTCGCCATCCCACATAAGGTTTCTTAAACGTAGGGGTGCGTGCCTAGTTAGGGCCAAATAAATGCACAGTAGGTGACACGCCGGCTTCGACCACAAGTGCCCTGGAATCACAATATCATCAGCTGCGGGCGCGGACCGTCTCAGGGCCACCACTCCAAAGCTATACTTAACTACCAGGGACAGCTTACAATGGGCTACTATAAAGTTCCACCTTGTCAGCAATAAGCGTCAACTATGCTATTGGCGAGCATCCAAGCTACCAAGGCATCTGATTTCCACCTGCTAACGGAACGAAGCCAAATAGAGTTTCTGGAGGTTCGGCATCTTGCTCATGCCAGATCGGATGAAGCTGGTGGTGGAGCAATGTTACGGAACCATGCCGGCTCCTGGCTTCTAGCAGCACCACTAAACGGATTTACCTATCCAAGCGTCAACCTTCACATCGCCGCAGCGTACAAAGCTTCTGCAAAGATTACATCATACTCTGAATGAGGACTGCCGGGCTTAACAGCATAAGCCAATGGCTTCTTCCGCCTCTTCCGTGTCTTCCGCGATGGGGTGTTGGGCATGTGTTTGATATAACTCGTCTTACTGAGTACGACTTACACACTAACTGATAACTTACAACACCTGCAGAACCTTCAACTCTTTTCGCTCGAGACACTCATTTCGAGTTTTCTTAATATTTCCATCAAATCTTTACGGCATTTAGGAGCTACTGTCAGTGGCACGCGCCTGGCAATGATATATGGCACTGTGGATGGCGATGTGCTTCGCCGTGCCGATTCCCACCGTCGCGAGGCCCCTGGACTGACCCCACACTACGAGGAAGATGATCACGATGAATCGAGCAGCAGCACTGCCGCAGAAGGCAGCAAGGTCCATGGTGGCGTCTGGGGCGAGCGTCGCACCGGTGACGTCTCTCAGAACGATGCAATGCAGGAGTACGAGTCCCTCAGACAAGGCCTGATCCAGCTGCACAAGGCAAAGACCTCAGACACGCAAGCCAGCCGGCGATCCTTTGCCGGCCGCAGAGCAAGCCTCCTAGGCACCAGTCGCAACGTTTCCAGGACGCAAACCCGGGACTCGGACGCGGACAGAGGCGCGGACAGAGGCGCGGACACAGGTGCGGATAGAGACCTGGAAGCGGCGTCCAACGTTCAGTCACACGATAGCTTCCAGCTCAGCGATTTCATACGAGAAGGCTACTTTGAAAAGCGGACAGACGAAGGCTCAGACAAAAAGGTTGGCGTCACCTACGAGAACCTCACCGTCAAAGGCATTGGCAATACGACGACCTTTGTCAGGACCGTTCCAGATGCTGTCCTTGGCACCTTTGGCCCAGACCTTTACCGTATTCTGTGCATGTATTTGCCCTTTCTGCGCTTCCGCCAGCCGCCAACACGCACACTGATCAACGACTTTACGGGCTGTGTTCGTGATGGAGAGATGATGCTTGTGCTTGGCCGTCCCGGTTCCGGATGCAGCACGTTTCTCAAAGCCGTCAGCAACTATCGCGACTCTTACGCCGCCGTCGAGGGCCAGGTCTTATACGGAGGCATTCCGGCCCAGAAGCTAGGGAAATTGTACCGCGGCGAGGTCAACTATAGTGGCGAGGATGACATCCACTTTGCTACGCTCAGTGTGTGGAAGACACTCGCGTTCGCGCTTATGAACAAGACCAAAAAGGGGGACCACGATGATATCCCCGTTATTGTGAATGGCTTAATGCGTATGTTCGGCATCAGCCACACCCAATACACAATCGTTGGCGACGAATACACGCGCGGTATCTCGGGCGGCGAACGCAAGCGCGTCTCCATTGCCGAGACATTGGCGGCCAAGTCAACGGTTGTGGCCTGGGACAACTCAACGCGGGGACTGGACGCCTCAACTGCTCTCGACTACGCTAGGTCACTGCGCGTCATGACGGACGTGAGCAATCGAACCACGCTGGTTACGCTGTACCAGGCTGGAGAGGGCATATACGAAGTCATGGATAAGGTTCTCGTCATCGACCATGGCCGCCAGATCTACTCCGGCCCTGCATCAAAGGCCAAGCAGTACTTTATCGATCTTGGCTTCGAATGTCCGGAACGACAGACTACCGCTGATTTTCTGACCGCGGTCACAGACCCTGTGGAGCGTCGTTTCCGGCCAGGGTTTGAGAAAAAGGCGCCCAGGACAACCGAGGAACTCGAAAAGGCTTTCCGCGAGTCTCAGGCTTACCAGGACCTCTTGGCCGACGTGAGCGACTACAAGCAGTACTTGGAGCATACCAATCATGAGGCCACCAGGAGGTTCGAGGGCGCGGTTCAAGAATCCAAGTCCCACAACGTCTCCAAATCCTCTCCATACACCGTCTCCTACTTCCGCCAAGTTTGGTCCTGCACCAAGCGTGAGGGCTGGCTGCTGCTCGGTGACACTACCACGTTGTGGACGAAGGTCTTTGTCATCATTTCCAACGGACTCATTGTCGGGTCCCTCTTCTATAAACAACCAGTGAACACTCTCGGTGCCTTCACTCGTGGCGGCACTGTCTTCTTCTCTATTCTCTTCCTCGGTTGGCTTCAACTGTCTGAGCTGATGAAAGCCGTGTCGGGGCGAGCAGTTGTCTCTCGCCATCACGATTTTGCCTTCTACCGCCCATCTGCTGTTTCTCTTGCGCGTGTGTTGCTCGATTTTCCCGTCGTTTTTGTCCAAGTGGTCATTTTCAGTGTCATCATGTACTTTTTGACCGACCTGGATGCTGACGCGGGTAAGTTCTTCATCTATTTGCTCTTTGTGTACACGACCACTATTATGATCACGGCACTCTACCGCATGTTTGCTAGTCTCTCGCCAGAGATTGACACAGCTGTGCGCTTCTCTGGCATTGCGCTCAATCTGCTCATCATATACACCGGCTATGTGATTCCGAAGACGCAGCTCCTGGGCAAGTACATATGGTTTGGGTGGTTGTATTGGATCAATCCACTCAGCTACAGTTTCGAAGCCGTCATTTCAAGCGAGCTCTACAATCGACAGATGCCCTGCGCTCCCGAGCAACTTGTGCCCCAAGGGCCCGGTACCCAGGCAGCATTTCAGGGTTGCGGTGTTAAGGGGGCCGCTGTCAATACACAGTCCGTACGTGGAAGCGACTACTTGCAGGAATCTTTCAACTACAGCCGCTCACACCTTTGGCGGAATTTTGGGGTTGTCATTGCATTCGGGGTTCTCTATATTCTCGTCACTGTGTTTGCGATGGAGATCGTCAACTTTGCCGCAGCAGCAGGAGGTGGCGCGCTTGTTTTTAAAAAGACCCCCAAGGCCAAACAACAAGCCAAGAGGCTCGCTGCGCCCACAGACAGCGAGAAGGCAGTTGCCGGAAGCGAGTCCGGTCACGCCTCGTCTTCCAACCGTCCTGGAGATGCCAGCCCAGCGGAGTCAAGTGAGACAGACGCTCTGGAGCAGCTGAGCAAGAGCGAATCTATCTTCACGTGGCGGGATATTGAGTATACTGTCCCCTACCTCGGAGGTGAACGAAAGCTCCTCAACAAAGTTAGCGGGTACGCAAAGCCAGGTGTCATGGTCGCGCTTATGGGTGCCTCTGGAGCCGGCAAGACTACGTTACTTAACACCTTGTCTCAGCGCCAGGCTGTTGGTGTTGTCGCGGGTGAGATGCTCGTCGACGGGCGTCCACTGGGAGCAGACTTTCAGCGAAACACGGGCTTCTGCCTGCAGTCGGACATTCACGATGGAACCCAGACGGTGCGCGAAGCACTTGAGTTCTCAGCCATCCTTCGTCAGGCTTCGTCGGTGAGCCGGGCAGACAAGATTGCCTATGTCGACAAAATCATCAAACTGCTCGAATTAGAGGACCTTCAGAACGCCATGATAATGTCCCTTGGCGTGGAGCAGCGCAAACGGCTCACCATTGGAGTTGAGCTTGCGGCCAAGCCATCGCTACTCCTCTTTCTTGATGAACCAACCTCAGGTCTGGATTCTCAGTCGGCATATTCAATCATTCGCTTCCTAAAGAAACTCAGCAACGCCGGTCAAGCGATCGTATGTACCATTCACCAGCCTAGCACCGTACTCATCGAACAGTTTGATATGGTGCTCGCTCTAAACCCTGGAGGAAACACCTTCTACTTTGGCTCGATTGGGGAAAACGCAGAGGACTTGATCCGGTACTTTGCAGATCGTGGGGCCGTGTGTCCTCCAGGAAAGAACGTGGCCGAATTCATCCTTGAGACAGCGGCTCGGCCGCAGAAACGGGAAGACGGCAGCACCATCGACTGGGACGAGGAATGGAGGGACAGCGACGAGGCCGAACAAGTTACCCACCAGATCTTGGGGCTTCAGCGGACTCGCAGCGAGGTCACGCATGACCCGACAAAACTACATACTGGGCGTCCCGAGTTTGCAGCGCCCGCGTGGCTCCAGACGACGGAGCTTACCAGGCGCATGTTCAAGCAGTATTGGCGTGATCCGTCGTATGTGTACGGCAAGCTCTTCACTGCCGTCATTGTGGGAATATTCAATGGCTTCACGTTCTGGCAACTTGGGTACTCGATCCAGGACATGCAGAACCGCATGTTCACCTGCTTCTTGATCATCACCGTGCCACCCACTGTGGTCAATGCCGTTGTTCCCAAGTTTTACACCAACATGGCCATCTGGCAGGCCCGCGAGTATCCGTCACGGATCTACGACTGGTTTGCCTATTGCACCGCCAACATTGTTGCCGAAATCCCTTGGGCCATTCTTTCGGGCTTCCTCTATTGGGTCCTTTGGTATTGGGCTACCGGCCTCCCTACTGAGAGCTCCGTGTCGGGATATACGTACCTGATGACAATGCTCATGTTCTTATTCATGACTAGCTGGGGCCAGTGGATTTGTGCATTTGCACCGAGCTTTACGGTCATCTCCAATGTAAGTGTCAGGGAGAGACTTGAGACCACAGACCGACGTTCTACCAGATGCTGACTAGTTACACAGGTCCTGCCATTCTTCTTCGTCATGTTTGGTCTCTTCAACGGAGTGGTACGACCGTACGCAACCATGCCCAACTTCTGGAAGTATTGGATGTACTACGTAAATCCTTCGACCTACTGGATTGGCGGCATGCTGGCGGCTACGTTGAACAACGCGCCAGTTCAGTGTGCAATCGAGGAGACGGCGCGATTCAACGCACCTCCTGGACAGACGTGTGACGATTACGCCGGGGCGTTTGCCAGATCTGCAGGCGGATACCTTCTCAATCCCGATGCCACAAGTGACTGCCAGTATTGTCGGTTCAGAACTGGCAACGAGTATTTGCAGACATTGCACATCCAGGCCGATCAGAAGTGGAGAGGTACGTCGTTGCTCTAGTTTCCTCCCCACCCCCCCAGAAGACGTTGAATGCATACTGATTGGGCACAGACTTTGGCATCTTTCTGGCGTTCTGCGTGTCCAACTGGATGCTCGTGTATTTCTTCATCTACACGGTACGCATACGTGGATGGAGCTTCGGTTTCGGAACGCTCTTTGGTGTATTGGGGAAGCTTGTGGGCATTCTGAAGCGGCCCTTTAAGAAGAAGGTTCAGGAATAGTTTGTCGTTGCTGGCACGAATGGGCTTAATGGTAATTGGTGGAGGACAGAATGATGGTATTGAATGTTTGTGCAAGTCGCGTAGGAATAATGTATTTGTTTAAGAGACTCCAATTACCTAGGTACCTAATGTTGGGTTGGGCAAAATAGATGTCATACCTAGATGGAGACATGTCTTCGACCATGACCTAGGTATCTACTGTCTGTAGCTAGAGCAAAGACACGCCTGCTTTGATTTCTATGTGGGTTTGCTGGCTTATATGCTTTTGAGCCAAATCATCAAATGACATGGGCGAAAAGGCCCGTCGTTTCCTCTGGGTCAAAGCATGCCTCACGTCTCATGGTGATGGTTGAAGATGAGCTTCTCTGGAGATGACTATCCGTACAGCTAAGTACCTAATGAAGATCCATTGCTCGGGGGGGCCGGGACCGGAGCCGGAACCGGAGCCGGAGCCGGCGGGCAACAGGACAATGATGCCCAACTGCTTATCAGACATGGTATAGCCAGCCAGTGGTTGGCTGGCCTCTGGAATACTACATACGTTAAGCTGGCAGTGGAGTCTCTAATATCTGATAGCGGCATCGAGCTGCACTAGCCAACCCCGCAAAAGCATGGCCCGAGACGATAGTACTACCAGCATGGAGAAGGTTATGGATGGAGATGTATTTGGCCAACTACACACCTGGTCCTTGTATGTAAACTCGACTGGCTTCTGGCAAGGCTCTGCCCTCATTGTCTTGTTGCATACCTAGGTAACTACTACCTACCTAAATACTTATACTTAGCATTGTCGATACTGGTTTCGATATGCTGGTGCTATCGCCCATCTTCCTCTCCGCCGCAGCATCGCTGGTCTTGCTCACCTATCTCATCCGCTGCCTCACTTCTCCTCTCGCCAAGCTTCCTGGTCCCAGCCTCTCCAGGTTCTCCTCGCTGCCACTGAAATGGCACGAGTTCTGTGCCAACAGGACTCTGTACATTCACGAGCTTCATCAGAAGCATGGCCCCGTAGTCCGGATCGCGCCTAACGAGGTGGCCTTTGCCTCTCCCGCCGCAGTCAAGGAGATTTACGCCTCGGGCGGCAGCGGATATGACAAGACGGAGTTTTACAACCTCTTCCGCATCTATGGCAGGAGGTAAGCCAGTATTGCGCGGGGATTGTAAGAGGGTCAGGCTTCTAACTGCCGGCGCCGCAAACTGCTAGATCCATGTTCTCGACGCTCAACAAGGCCGACGCAAGTATGCCTTCTTCCCAAGACGTTTCCCTGCTAACTCGACATGGCAGCACGCAAAGCGCAAGAGGATGATTGGCGATCGATACGCCAACAGCAACATTCTGCGAGCCAGCTCTCTCGCAGGTGTGCAAGAGCGGTCCCGGCGGTTCGTGCAACGCTGCGTGAGCGCGCCAGACCAGACGCCCGATATATATGTAAGAACCAGAAGCTCCCAGACTTTCTTCGCTGGCATTTGCTTACTCGATGCTAGATGGGTTCGTCCAGCACCATGTTCAAGTTGATGTCCGTTGTTGATCAGCTCTAGCTCTTCACTCATATGCTTGCGATTGTGTCACCCACCACTTGTTCCATCCATATGGCACAGATTGCTTGCAAAACAACGACGACGAAGAGATGATGCACCAAGTCGCCGCCGACGACAGCCTGCAGAGTGAGTGTTCACGTCCACGCAGCACCACAAGACTAGGAGCTTAGCATAAACTAGACCGACTTGTCCTGCATTACAGCCCGACATTGCATCGGATTCTCTCCAAGGTACTGTTTCTGTTTGCGAAGCCTCGCGAGATTCCCTTGGCCACCAACTATGTGCTGGATTCGGCCAAGCGCACAGACACGGCAGGCTTTACGCTTCTTAAACGTCTCCAGGAAAATACTGGCCTTGTTGACTCCATAGACATGGCTGCCGAGAGCCTCGACCACATGGCCGCAGGCATTGACACGACGGGCGACGCACTGTGCTTTTTGATGTGGGAGCTGTCGCAGCCACGGTCCCTCCACTACCAGCGCCGGCTCGAGGAAGAGTTTCGATGCAACGGGGACACTGGTCTTGGTCAGCTGCCGTTCCTAGAGGCTGTCATCAACGAGGGCCTGCGCTGCTTCCCTGCGATACCCATGTCACTGCCCCGGTATGTTCCAGCCGGTGGCCGGGTCGTTGACGGATATTTGCTCCCTGAGAATACGACAGTGAGCTGTCAGGCGCTCTCGGTTCACCGCATCAACGCGGATGTATTCCCGGACCCGGACACGTTTAGGCCAGAGAGATGGCTAGAGGCCGAGGGCGACGGAGATAGGAGGCGGGCCATGTTTGCTTTTTCTAGCGGAGGAAGAGGTTGCATAGGAAAGCAGTGAGTACCGGATGCACCTGGGAGGATCTGATCCTCTACCTCTTGGAGGCGACAAGAGCAGCTAACACGTCTGTTTGCGCAGCCTTGCGTTGGCCGAGATGAAGACGCTGTTGCACGATGTCTATTCGCGATATCGCACAGAGCCAGATGGATCGATGGAGCCCGAGTCCATGTCCATGTCGGACCAGCTGATTTCATCGAGACCGCTTGGCCAGCGCTGCCTGCTTCGATTTGTGCCGGTTGACACTTGATAATGGAGGGAAGTGGAGTTGAGGTGGATGGGCCAAAGACATTGTCTCCACTGATGGAACTGACAGCTGATTGTGGGAGAGGCCAGAAAGGGGCCAATAGCAAGGCGCCGTGGGACGCGTGCACTGCTGAGGTACCTAATCCACAATCAGATGACAAGTCTGTAAAACAGGCAAAGGAAAAGCCAAAAAGGCAACTCAATGCCTTGCCATTTTGCCATTGTTCCCAAATTCCCAGGCTTGCCAGGCTCCAACTTGCGAGCAGCGTCTCGAATGTTTGTTTGGAACGCGAGATCCACTCATCGCCAGCGCCGTGCCCTGCCGTAGCGCCCGAGGCTTAGCGCTAGCTCGCCACTGGCTTCAAGGTTCGCTAGGTGTGCTGTAGGCCTAGGCTGCCGTCGCAACCGTCCCTGTCCCGCTGGAGCTGGCCGCTGTAAACTCCGAAACCCTCCACTGTAAAGTGTAAGCCCCTGCGTGGGCGAACCTCTGAACGGCCCTGTGGCGTTTGCGGGGGCACCTGGGAATGGACAGGAGGTACAAGCTGCGTAGTGGCATTCTGCGCCCCATTGCGTGTACCCTCCATCTGGGGAGGAGCCCGAAGGAAAAAAAAAAAAAAAAAAAAGCGAAGGGGGGGGGAATACAAGTGGAAGAAGCACTGCCCTAACAGTCTCCTCCTTCGCCCCTCCACTCACTCACCCGACTCCATCCATAGGTATCCATCCATCCATCCATCCATCCCTCCTCAAATCTTTCTTCCTCCTCCATCACCAAACTCTGCATCTTCTTGTCAGAGACATACCGGCATCCCGCGTTTCACAGCGCACTGTGTTTTCCGCAACATCTGCACTCCGTCCTCGCTCTAGCCTGCTGACTCCTCGTCGGTCGCAGCGCGCTTCGTTATCTATTCTACTCTTACAATCCCTACCCTCTTCTCTCGGCTTGCTTCTCGCATCGCCCTCCCATCTTCATCTTCACCAACCAGCCGACACTTCCCCCCTATCCGTCTGCTCCAACTAGCCCGTCTCCCCCGACTCGGTACACCCGACACATAACTTTGCTTCAGGCACACTGCTGTTTATGTATCAGCACGACAAGCTCTCCTCCGTCTCCAGACACCTCTTCAAGCTGCAGTTATTTCGCATACCGCGAAAGCCGGCTAGCCCCGACATCTCCGACGGCTGAAGCTTTTATGACAGACTTGTCTATGCCTGCCCTCCAGCATCCTCCCATCCATCCGGTTCGCCCTATGTTACCTACAAGTCTCGTTGACCACTGAGTTCTCCTCTTGCTCGACCCGCCTTTTACACCTCGTCCTCGCTTCCGACTCTTGATGAAGCTTTTGTTCCCTTGAACGTCCTCAGAGTCCTATTCAGCCTCAGCCTTGCTGCCCTTTGAAAAAAACAAACAATAAAAACGACTTCAACCTGTTTTCGTCAGTGACCACTACCAACCGTCAACATGGCCACCGTCAACGTTCGTCGCGATGTCAGCGACGCCTTTTACCGCTACAAGATGGAGAGGCTCCAGACAAAGATTGAGGGCAAAGGAAACGGTATCAAGACCGTCGTTGTCAACCTGTCCAGTGTTGCCAACTCTCTCGCTCGTCCTGGCGCCTACGTCATCAAGTACTTTGGCTTCGAGTTGGGCGCCCAGACCAACATCGACCCCAAGGACGACCGCTGGATCATCAACGGTGCCCACGATTCTGCCAAGCTGCAGGACCACCTCGATGGCTTCATCAACAGGTTCGTCCTTTGCAAGAAGTGCAAGAACCCCGAGACCGATGTCCACATCAAGGATGACCGCATCTTGCTTGACTGCAAGGCGTGCGGTCAGCGCTCCGATGTCGACATCCGCCTCAAGCTCAGCGGTTTCATCCTCAAGAACCAGCCCAAGAAGGGCAAGAAGGACAAGGCCGAACGCAAGGCTGCCCGCAAGGCGAAGCAGAATGGCACTGCCACCAAAGAGAACGGCAACGGCAGTGACGACGTCTCAGAGAACGGTTCCAACGACAACAATGCTGAGAATGGCGATGCCGACAGTGATGACGAGTTCCAGAAGATGCAAGCCGAGGCTCCCGAGGTTGGCCAAGAGGCCGAAGTCCGTGAAGACGAATGGGCTGTCGATATGAGCGAGGAGGCCGTCAAGGCCCGCCAGGCCTCGCTTCCCGGCGAGTTCAAGCAGAAGCTCAACATTGGTGACGATGAGGACGAAGAAGGCGAGGGTGGCAACACCGTCTACGACGAGCTTGGCAACTGGATCCAGGAGCAAGCCCAGGACAAGGGCGGCATTGACAACGTTGAGTCCATCGACATCTTCGTCAAGGCCAAGGAGCTTGGCATCGAGAGCAAGCACCGTACTGTTCTTGTCCTGGTTCAGACTGTCTTTGACGACAAGATTACCACTCAGATCCCCAAGCGTGCTAGCATGCTCAAGCAGGTATGTGCCTCCTCGGCAGTTGTATTCACCTACTAGACAACTTGATTTCTAACCTTGCCTAGGTTGTTACCTCTGAGCGCCACGAGAAGGCTCTGCTCGGTGGCACCGAGCGACTCATTGGCTCTCTTGCAAAGGAGCGCCCTGAGATGTACCAGCATGTTGTCAAGGTTCTCTCGCTGTACTACGAACATGATCTCATCAGCGAAGAGGTTGTTACCAAGTGGGGTTCTCGGGCCAGCAAGAAGTACACCGATATTTCCACTTCCAAGAAGGTCCGAAAGGCTGCCGAGCCCTTTATCAAGTGGCTCGAGGAGGCTGAGTCGGAGGAGGAGTCTGACGACGAGTAAAGGCTTGATTGTGCGGCACGCCATCTTCTTTGAGAATCTCCCCTCTTGGTTTCTGTCAAGGTCAATAGACGGCCGCGACTGCTGCTCGTTTGTCGTCGTGCCGTTACTTGGGCCAGGGAGGTTGGGCATTTGCCTAGGTAGCTTAGCTTGCATCTAGGTTGTTGAAATGCTACTAGGACGTTTGTTGATGATTTGTCTCGTCACTGCTGTGTTTGTGTCATGAAAACCAAGGCGATAACAGACGTGGTGAGATGGGTATCATTCTACTATATCAGGCAGCGTTGATTAAACGCTACAGAACCACTTTACATAGGTCCCGCGCGTACATTCATGATGCCTCTGTCTCTTCCTTTGATTCTTCTCCATTCTCCTTGACAGGTATATCCTCCATAGCCAGGTCCCCTTCAGCCCCCTCTTGGCCATTAGCTGTGTCGTTGTCCTCTTGTCTGTCATAGATGTAATCTCCGAGAGCCTTGGACGAACGGTTCAGGTCGTCATTGACGATTGTAGTGTTGAAAAGCTCACCAATCTTGGCATCATCAAAGCCTGCAGCCATGGGCTCGGATTCGGACGACTTGACGAGGATGTAGCGGGCCTCAAAGTCCATGTCCTTGGCATACTGAGCAGCCTGCGAGGGTGTGTAAGCGTCCTGTGAAATGTCTTTTGGGGGAGGCTCGTTGGCTCGTCTTACCTCAATGTCCAGGTCGATGATGGGGACTTTGTCGGCCTCCGTCGCGGCCTCAATCGCCTTGCTGCTGGTTCCATAGTCGACTCCGTCTCGCGTGCTGCACTCAATCAGGCGATCGCCGTCGCGGAGCTGGTTGAACTCCGAGGCCTTGACAAAGTGAAAAGTCTTACCCCGGATCTCTCCGTAGGCAGGCTCGCGGGTCGTGTGCCGAACGACCTTGGCGAAGACGCCTTTGTTCTCCTCCATGAGCTTCGTAATGAGGGCTGCCCTGCTCGCCTCTGAGGGACCCGATACAATGATGGGATCGCGGTTGTTAGGCATGTCTTCGGCCTGCGCCGAAGGCTCGGCGTCGTCTTGCTCGTCGCCGTCCTCGGTGAGCTCTTCGAAAACAATATCAATCTTCTTCGGGTCCTCAATCTTGTCAAAAGAGGCGAGCTTTGTCCTCGCTGCTATGCGTAACGCCCTCCAACTCTTGCTGGCCTTGCCCGCCACCGCCGCCGCCTTGGTCTGGTCGTTGGTGGGCATCTCAATCTCAAAGTCGTCGTCTGCAATCTTCTTCTTGAAGCTGTCGAGTTCGGGGATTCGGCATTTGCCTTCCGCCTTGAGAGTGTCCATGACTGAGTCGTCATCTTGGCCACGGAGAAAGTCAAGTGATACGGCGCCCATGGGAACCGGTCTCAGACGCTTGCTGGTGGCTGTGCGCTGAACAGTGCTTCTGGCTTCGACAAACGTCGTCCCGGAGACGGGGTCTCGCTTGATGGGGTGGCAGCCTTCGATCTTCCAACGTACCCAGTTCTTATCTCTTGCCAGCACAGTCTCGACCATGCGGTAAAAGTACGGACCGTCGGAGGCGCCTTGCCGTAGATAGTCTGCAATCGTCTTCTTCATATCGTTTGCCCATTTGGTCTGCCACATGTTAGTTTAGTTCTTGGGCCCAGGAGAAGCGCCAGTGCGCAGTGTACTCACGTCTTCTTCGCTTAGTATTTGGTCCATATACATGACCGCCTTGTTTGCAGAAGCAGCCGTCGAGAGCTTTTCCCTCGCTTGCGCTGACAAAGATAGGAGAAAGTCCATGATAATGAGGGCTTGAACTAGAATGTGCCTTCTGAACGACAGGTCACTCATCTGAACAACAGTTAGCCCACTTCCCATCCATATATTGATAGGATCTTCACCTCGAGCTCAAACAGGTCCCTGCTCGTGAGATACTTTGGGTTAAAGGCATCAATAGGGTCGCCCTCTTCACTTCCATCCCTCTTACGCTTTAGATTTCGCCTCGAGTCTTCGGTTGATTTGCGAGCCCCCTGAAACTTGTACTTGTTATGGAACACCTTCATAGTGGCCCCTAAGCTTGTCTTGAAAGCGGTCAGATGTGCCGTCTCAAATAGTCTTTTGGGCTGACTGAAGTTTTCTTGGAGAGACCAGAATAGGGGGTAGAGAGCGTCCGGTTCGAGGGGCGCATCTGCCTTTCTCGGGTCAAAAGCCACGCTCTTCGGCGTCGATCGAGCGTCCGGCGTGTCCTTTGCATTCGCCTCCGGGGTATCCACGTCCATGCTGGTATCTTGTGCGGCTGTCTCGTACGTTGTTACGTTTTCGACATGGTATTCGCCTCGGAGGTTTACAGAGCTCTTGTCGCCAAGCGGGAAGCTCTGAAACATGAAGATGAAGACTCTGCCGCAAAAGGCCGTGTCCTCTGCACGGGAAAGACGTCGCAGAAGCTCATTACAGCTTCGCAGGATGATAAGCTGCTTCTGCTTGAAGTGGTTGGCCGTGATCCGTTCTCTCCTCGACTCGAGAAAGTCGAATATCTTGCGACATCCTCCAATCGTTTGGCTATCTAGCAGCTCCTCCGCTAGCCAGAACAGAAGAGCAGGGTCGCACTGCCCATCGTCGGAAAGGATCGAGAGGATGTCTAGTAGGTTCCAGACCTTGACAAATTCGGGTGAGTCGATTGTCGTGCTAGCCTGGGTTGGTGCCAGTCAGTTCCATGCGTGAGTAAGTGAAGTCGGCAATGAAGCTCACGATTAGCCGACTGAAGATGTCCCGCGCGGAAGTCTCAAGCACTGCAAACTGCCGGCTCTTGTTCTTATCGCTGGCGGAGGCCTCGTCCTTTGTCCCTGCAGCCTCAACATTGCTGATGGCCGTCAACACTTGGCCCGACAGGTCTGGAAAATCCGATTTGTTAAGGGCGGGTTCGATGGTGGTGGATTGCTTGGATGTCGCTGCCTGTTCTAGAAGTGTTTCGAGCAGAGACCTAAAGGCGGCCACAGCTGCGACGCCTGGGTTGACCACATCGAGGGCCGGCATCTTGAGACGGACGGGAGCAGCCTCGTCTTGTCGCTCGTTGGCGCGAACTTGACGGGCAGCGTCGGGAGTCGCGAGGGCGCCACAGGCTGGGGCTGTATTTCGAGAAGACAATGTCAAGATGGTTGGAACTGGAATAAAATTGCGATCTGGAGAGCTGCGGTACACGCTGGCAGCTTGGGATATGACTGAACTCTGGTGGGTGTTGATTGTTGGTCAATCAGCCTGCTGGGAAGGCTGAGAGTTGGAAGCTGAGGCTGTACTAAGATAAGGTACCTGCCGCTGTGTAACCGCAAGTACCTGCAAGTAGCTGATCGACCACAATGATACTTTGAGCCCCGCGAGTCTGTGCACTGGGCAAAGGTACCTCTGCTGCGTGGGGTACCTGCCTGGGTGTGGCTTACCCGCGACGCGTGGGTCTCTACGAGGCTGAAATTTTGGCAGAATCGCCCATGCTTGGAAGCACTTGAGAATCTCAGCTTTGCGCCTTCACCAAGATCGCTGGCCCAGCTCCAGCTCCAGTCTCAGCCCCAAACTTCTCAGTCGCCCCAGGCTCGATTTCTGGCATCACACAGTACGACGACACCCGCAGAGATCTGTCGACGATGCCCGCGAAGCGACAGAAGGGCAACAGTGCCGCAAAGGCCCAGAACAAGACAAAGCCCAAGCGCGAGACCAACGATGGACGTCCGACCCCGGCCGAGGTAGAGGAGGAGGAGCATCCCTTTGTCCAGGTCGCGCGGAAGCACTGGCTGAAGTCCACCAAGAAGGCTGCCAAGCCCAAGGTCAAGAATGACGTCCTCAAGTCGAGCATCTGGGAGCAGCTCGAGCGTGAAGGTTTCCAGTACAAGTCACTGCTCCTCCTGGAGAGCTTGCAGACTTTGGAAAAGTACGCGCACTCTCGCGACTTGTCGTTTCCCTGCTTATGTTTGCTAATCGCCTCCTTAGTTACCTGTGGCCGGGCTACACCGAAGAGGCATCCAACTTTCACGTATTATTGATTGCCCTCATTGCGAACGTCAAGAGACGAGAACATCTCGAGACATGGAGTACGTGGATGCTCTTGCATGGTGGACTGATAATTTGCTAATCGACTCTCTCATAGCACTCTTCGAAGACAGACCAGCCGACTTCTCGTCCCTGTTTCAACGCCTTTTGTCCATGATGCTGGATAGAACATTGCCAGTCAACGTTCGAACACAGCTTGTGTGCTTTCTGATACATGCATTCCAAAGCCTCGACTGTACAATTGTTCGCAAAGAGTGCGCACCTCTGGTGTCAATTGGCATCTGGCACAACTTGGCCACCGAGCAGTGTCGAGAACGGAAGCTCGATCGTAACCCACAGTTGCGAAAGGCTTGGAAGGCTGCGCACAAGCGCTACGACGCTGCAGACGAGGCGAACAAGGCCCGGCTTCGCTTTGAGCGCTCATGGCTCTACTCACTTCTTCTCGACTTTATTGATCTCCTCTACACCAAGGACAGCAAGCCAGGCGAGTAACCAGGTTGCCATCTGCCCTCGCGCCCTAGCTAACACAGTCCTAGACCAAGCACTATATTGCGAGCGATTTGTCGAATTCCTTTGCGATCTCCAGAGTCAACTGCCGACCAGACGCTACGTCAACACCCTTATCAAGGACCTACACCTGCTTCCAGCGATGAAGCTCTCACCAGCATACAAAGACGAGAACAACCAACTTCTTCGCGATCTACACAACCTTCTCTCTCACTACACCTATTTCACCATTGATGACCAAACGGGAGTGCAACATAGCTCCACAGAGGCCTATGATCGCCACTGCTCATCTCTGGGAAAGCTTCAGCGAGTTTCGCTCAAGCATTTCAAGGACAAGCTTACTGTCCTGGCTCTATCAAACTATGGCGCCATCAATAAGAGAGATGAGCTAGAGACACTGCTCGAACCTCTTACTGATGAGGAGCTCTCGGAGCTTGCGTCCCTCTTAGATCTTCGAACCAAGTATCCCGAGAGTCTCAACATTCCTATCGACCGCAGGCTTATGCTCGAAGCTCTGTCGACAACCTTTGAACGCAGAGAGACATTTCAGGAAGAGTCCCAAAAGATGAGCTTGGTGCCGACGGAACAGGCTTTGTTTGACAGTAACTTTCAACAAGCAGAGAGCTATGATGGCTCACATCCACTGGCACTTCCGAAGCTGAACCTGCAGTACCTATCTGTTGGCGACTTCCTCTGGAGAGCTCTTGTTTTATACCGGTGTGAGGCGTTTTATGGCGTGCGGAAAGACATTGAGTCCGCTTTACGTCGCTTGCGACCAGAAACCAAGAGACCAGGCGAGACTAGTTTTGCAGGTTTCTCTAAAATGGCCATGCCCATCTCGAAGCCCTCTATCCTCGAGGTTGTTCCCCCTCTGGTTGGCGATGACAAGCCCTCGGCGGTGCGGGCCGAGGTCTCCTTTGAGGTCCGGAGGCTGGGAGAGGGTGTTCGTAGAGAGTGGGACTCACTTCGACAAGACGACGTCGTCTTTCTCCTGGCAATCGAGCCGCCCGCGGCAAACTCCATCACCAATGGAGGAGAGACCTTGACGGAAGCTGATAAGCTAGGCGTCTTGCATGTGCGGTCTGCTGAAGTCGTGCAGATTACGGATGACAAGGGACGCCATGCTCGTGAAGGAGCCAGCTCCTTGGATGGAACTCGGCGCATTCAGCTGAAGCTTGACCCTCAGACCTACATCGAAGACGCTGAACGAGCAGCGGCCGGAAGGCCAGATGTTTATGGGCGCATCAACCTGCTCCTTCGACGCAACAAACGAGAGAATAACTTCAAGCCAGTTTTGGAATCTATTCGGAGCCTCGTTTTGTCCGAGGTCCCGCTACCCTCCTGGCTTCACGAAGTCTTCCTGGGTTACGGAGACCCAGGAAGCGCCAACTACAAAGCCTTGCCCAACCGCATAAAGAAGGTTGACTTCTTGGACACGTTCGTTGGGTGGCAGCACCTGGTGGAGAGCTTGCCCGGTAAGACTATTGATCCAGGAGAGGAAGTCTCTGGGAACTTTGGGCCACCCTATGTGTTGGAGACGTTGGAGAAACAGGAGGAGCCAAAGGGGAAGAAGGCGTCCAAGAAGCGTCGGAGAGATGCGGATCCTGCCCTGATCTCGGAGATTGAGACCTTGAGGGTTTCATCCTACAAGCCCCCCAACACGGGGCCATATTCCACCAACGCCCCTCGTATCAACTCGGTTCGGTTTACCCCTGCCCAGGTTGAAGCCATTACGTCCGGTACGCAGCCGGGGCTTACAGTCATTGTTGGTCCTCCTGGAACCGGCAAGACGGATGTGGCTACGCAGATCATCAGCAACATTTACCACAACTTTCCTGAGCAGAGGACGCTACTCATTGCGCACAGTAACCAGGCGCTCAACCAGCTCTTTGCTAAGATTGTAGCCCTGGATATTGACGAGCGCCATCTGTTGCGTCTTGGACATGGTGAGGAGGAGCTTGACACGGAAGGAAACTTTGGCAAGCATGGACGAGTCGAGTCCTTCCTGGAGAACCGAGACCGCTATCTGCTCGAAGTCAAGAAGCTTGCTGCGAGCCTCGGAGCGCCTGGAGCACACGACAACTCAGCAGAAACAGCTGGTTACTTCCACACCGTCTATGTCAAGCCGGCATGGTCCAAATTTGAGCAGATTGCCGGTAACGACGAAAGCAGCGTTGAGACTATTATCCTCGCCTTTCCCTTCCACTCATACTTTTCCGATGCACCACAACCTCTCTTCCCTGCCGGAGTCGACCGCGAGCAGGCCCTGGATATTGCTAATGGCTGCTACTACCACATCTCCAAGATTTTCACGGAGCTTGCAGATGCGCTGCCGTTTGAGATATTGCGACGAGAGAAGGACAAGACAAACTACCTTCTCACCAACGAGGCCCGCATTGTTGCAATGACTACTACGCACGCGGCCATCAAACGAGGCGAGATTGCGGGGCTGAAATTTCACTACGACAATGTTGTGATGGAAGAAGCAGCCCAAATCACCGAGATTGAAACGTTTATGCCCATGGCGATGCAGGCCCCAGTGGAAGGCAAAATGCCTTTGCAGAGGGTCGTCTTGTGCGGAGATCACTTCCAGAACTCTCCGGTTATCCAAAGTCTGGCGTTCCGTCATTATGCCAACTTGGAGCAGTCCCTCTTCTCAAGACTGGTTCGACTAGGTGTTCCCACCGTCACCCTTGATCAGCAAGGTCGTGCTCGACCCTCCATTGCTAGCCTGTATCAGTGGCGGTACCCGAACTTGGAGAACCTGCCAGAGGTGCAGAACAATCCAGAGTTTGTCAAAGCTAATGCCGGATTCAAGTTTGACTACCAATTCATCAACGTGCCCGATTACAAGGGGCATGGCGAAGCTGAGCCTACGCCACACTTTATTCAGAACCTCGGAGAGGCAGAATATGCGGTTGCCATTTACCAGTATATGCGTCTCCTCGGGTATCCAGCGGATAAGATCAGCATTCTTACGACATATGCTGGCCAGAGAGCGTTAGTGAAGGACGTCCTTTCGCATCGCTGTGCTCAAAACCCCATCTTTGGCCTGCCCAAGGCTGTCGCCACCGTTGACAAATATCAGGGCGAGCAGAATGATTGTAAGTGCTTCCCCACGATGCCTACGTGTCTGCACAATTTTGGATTGCCAAATTGCTGACTTTCTCCTTCATAGACATCATCCTATCCCTTACCCGAACGTCGCGTGTAGGCTACCTGCGCGATGTCCGTCGCATGACGGTGGCGCTGTCTCGAGCTCGGCTGGGCATGTATATTCTGGGTCGGCGTGAGGTGTTTGAGGCGTGCCCTGAACTCCGCCCCGCCTTTGATCTGCTTCTACAGCGACCGGACAAGCTTATGCTCGTAACCAACGAGCTATGGCCCACGCAGAGAGACGTCAACGACGCAGAGGCAGGAGAAGTGCCAATGGAGAACGTTGAGCACCTGGGACAATACGTGTTTGAGATGACCCAGACCAAGATGAAGGAGCTGGAAGCCGAACGAGGCGGCATGGCTGCTTTCCCTGAGCCCATTGCTGAGGACCCTGAAGAGGGACATGGGGCGTACGAGATGGAGGAGGAGGGGGGAGAAGACGACGATGAGGATGTCGAAGCAGATATCCTCGAGGTCCGAGAAGGAGAGTAAAGATGGATGTCAGGGATGAAATGGGCGCAAAAAGGGAACAGCTGGAAGCAACAAGAGGTTGTTGCTGAGAGTAAAAGAGTACGTCAATGTTAAAATCTACGACATTTCGAGTAACGGAGTAACGACGGGGTGCATCTTTGACACCTATCAAATCAAGGCTAGCCTTGCAGCGGCCGCGACTTGTGCATTTCGGCATCTCAGATTGTTATGTGATGGGTGACATTGAGGCGTGTCGATCCAAGTGCCTTGTCCGACTGGACAGGGGCGCATCTGCAGCCACTATGTTGAGCAGTGAACCATTCAGAATCCAGGCACGTCTGGTCACGCCAGTTGGCTGATGCCGTTGGTGACATAATCACGCACACAGGCACGTCTAGAGCCGGTGAATGGGATAACTGGTATTTCGAGTGAGGGCTGGTGGCAGTTTTATCGTCACTTTTGTGGTTGGTATCAAGGCATGTGCTAGATACACGCAAGCCTGAGGAGCAATCCTCGTTGGAAAAGACCAACCAGTTTTCAAGTAAGTTCTATTGGGACTGGTTATCTAGCACAATCTCACCTCGTTACTATTACTACTGGTTCACTGTCGAGTCGGTTGACGCCGTGGTGGTGCAACAGGCCACGAGAACGCAACGTTGCGAGGCTCAGAAACCCAGACATGGCAAAGTGTTCCGCAGGCCAGGAGAATGGACCAGTGAATGAGCCGGTTGTTGATACAGCAGTATTGCAGTGGCCGGCGAGCGTTTGCAGCCTCGCAGCTTATTACGAGCGGGTAAAGGCTGGAGCCTGGGTAGGAGTCTTGATGCCCGAGCCACCTCGACGTTGATGTCTTGGACTCACCACCGTGTATTACACATTCATCGCTCATCCAACGCAAGGCTTGGCTTCTGGACCAAAAAGCTGCAAGTGTCGGCTATGGTGAATAGCAAATAGCCGCCCCTCAGTGCAACTCCGGACGATTCCGTCGGGTTACATGGTAGGCACCTACGTATGATGTGGGTGTTCTTATTATTGCATACAAAGACGGGACTGGACTGATGCCTCGTCGTCTTTGTTGTGCTGCTGTATTGTGTTGTTGCAGGAATCGGCTACGCAAGGAAACCAAGGGCTGCGGTTTCATTACAATGTGCTTTTCTACTTCCTTTTTTGGGCCCTTGCGGCCGGCCGGATGGGATCAAGAAAGCAAAGATGATATTGGTGATAATTACCTAGACCTAGACCTAGTGATCCCATCTCGTCTTAGGCGGTAGGGCAAGTTTGCGAGATGCATTTGACAAGGGTGTTTTGTCCACCGTGCCCTTGCTGCCATGTCACACATGGTACAGGCTGCGCCAGGTGGCAATCCGCACATGAAAGCATGAATATTTCTCCAGAGTCGGTTCCAGGCACGAGCAGGTCCGAGACGCTCATCAGAGTCATGGCACAGCATGTTTGAAGATGCAGCTATCACACGTTTTTATCTGTGAGTCATGGATAGCTGCGCCTCATCTCTTGCTCAGTCATTTCATGAGCCATAAGCCATAAGCCCAACGGCATCTGAAGAATGCCATGTCTTGGCCAGCGTAGCAACCGTTGCATGGGCCAGATACACCGAGCCACTGTGTTTTTTCTTCTTCTCTTCCTTTCTTCCTTTCTCGAGATGACGTCGATGCCGTGCTAAGCCCATGGCTGAGCTATTGGTTGGCCAGAGATGGAAGCTAACAATAGTCTCTCGAGTTGGATAATGAAGGGTAGGTAGTATTGTACTGTAGAGACGAGGCGATCCATCAGAAGACACCCCTAGTCATCATGCCACCTTGAGCCAGTCAGGTACGATGGCAGACAGAAATCTGCGCTGCGAGATGCATCTCTACCAGCGCCTGGGGTCAAGGTACGGATAGATGGATGTCGTAGAAAAGGGGTGCATTAAGGACTGGGGAAAGGAAGTAAAAAGCAATATGATGGTGCTCGATAGGTAGGCAAGGCAAGGAAGGACTGCTGCACAACTGGTCTCTCGACTCGGCTTTGGTCTCTCGAGTCGCCACTCTCCTAGGAATCGGCGAGAATAAGGCATCCGGATGGGTGCTTGCCGAGGTGCATACAGTATGTACCTAGTTGTCATGTTTCTGTCATTTTGCCTTTGCATCTTGTTCGCTACCCAGGCAGCCAGGCAGGCGCCCAGCTCAGTACGGAGTAGGCAGATGTCATGATAGTTCCCCACCCGAGTTGAATGTGACTTTTTTCTTCCAGGGAATAACCCTCTGTCGTACGGAGTCGAGACTGCAGCATGAGCATGAGTACATTACAGCACTTTGCGCAGGACCAGGCATCCCGACAGACGGGCGCCATTGCGCTAGCGAGGAATCGACTAAAGCATATGTTGCTATGTATCGTGGCCTGCGAGTGAGTGAGTGAGTGAGTGATTGACCCTGGGCGAACCGCCCCGCAAGGCGCAGGGAATGGATCCATTGTGATTCGCATTCACTGTGACTCGGTCCAGTTGACATGGAGATGATTATTGTCTGAATCCCAGTTGAGTTGACGGGCCCAACAGCGGGTGCTGCCACTTTGTGCGTGGTGGCTATGATGACTTTGGCTCTGCTCTCCTTTTCACTCTGCGGCAACGGTGCGAGGTGCCACACGTGCCGCCCTCCCTTTCTTCCTTCCTTCCTTTCTTTCTTGGGTTCTTTCTTTCTTTCTTTGCAGCTACTGACTGTACTCTGTCTCCGTCGACCACCGTTGTACTGTGTGAATTATACGAGGCCCAAACTGTAGCTGCCATGACGACCGAGGGATGCCCTAAGAACAAACGATGGCGTTGGATCCAAATTGCATACCAACAGGTACCCAAGCAAGGTTACAGCTTAACTTACATGACACGCAGGCTTCGGGAGTGAGTGCCATTGGTGGCTAACCGCCGTGTTGACTGGGCATAATGGCGTGGTTAGCAACTTGGTATTTTTTCCCCAACAGAGCAGAGTCGTGGCTTTGATAGCAGCTGTTGTGTCTTGTGCTCGTCTCTTTCATCAAAGAATATCCATCCGCCTTGGCTGCGTGGTGTTGTAGGCACCTAGCTCGAGCACGGTATTCCAAATTACCTGCCTCCCTACATGTGCTAGTTCCTATTGTTCGTTGTCTACTGCTCGTAATTTCTGCAGTACTCGGAGAGTCTAGCGAGGTAGCATGCGTGTGGTCTAACCAAACGAGATGGCTGCCATGACCTCAGTCGAGTCGCCCCCCTGCCCTTTTCCTGCTTCTCCAACCAGTCTGCCCGCCTAGGTCCCTACACAAGATAGTTTCAGTGTAGCTACCTACCTGGGTAGGTAAGTATGCAGCCTACTATTGTACGGTAATTGGCTGCATCATGTCTTCTTCTCCGGGTGCGATAGCCTCAGCGCACGTATGCTCGTCAGAACTTCCAGTTGCGTGCCGTGCGAAAGAGACCCTTCAGCCCTGCTGGGGACCGTAGCTGCGCACGGTGCACCTCCCCTCCTACGTACAATGCGCCCTGGCAACCCTGGCACTGGCAACTGGCTTGCGATGCCCAGATCAGTCGTGCATCATCGTACTGTGCCCCAGATGCCCCTCCGCACGGAGTACATCCTCATGCGTGTAATTGAATCGACTTGTGTGGGCTGGGCTGGGCTGGGCTTGGCTGGGCCTGCTGCTACCTCCGAAAGCACACACCCCCCTCCCCGTTCGCCCATATCAGATTCTGCTGCCCAAAATTTTTTTGCCGACTCCTTCTAAACCCTCACCACTCCAAATTCAACCTCCCTCCCTGGTCCGGTGGAATTTCTCCCTAACCAGACCCGTTCCATTTGCATCGGCATTGGACTTGACCTCCTCTCTGTGTCTTGAATACCAGAAGGACTCTCTCCCCTCTGTTCTTTCATTCGTCGCCGCCGCGCCGGATCGTAGCTTGTCTTAGACGCCTACGATTGCTTTCCGACGACCACTTTCACTCCTTGGCCTGGTTCCCCGTTCACTCGGACTACCGGTTTAATTAGTTATCCCTCCCCTCGACGCCTCTCCAGCCGTCGTTGAATCTTCGCCGGCTTCGCTGTCCGTCGTCTCCCGTCGTCTCCCGTCGTCCTCGACCAAGGAACGCTCGTCGACCTCGTCTCGTCGTCCCTCACCAACCCCGCCGCCCGAGTCTTCCCAACGCCTCCACGCCGCCAAACCATCAACCACCTCACCCTCCCCATCGCGAACCTCCGGCCTCCCTCTATGACGTCGCCTGCCAATCAGCAGAACCCCATCCCGGCGAACAACACCACCGCGAACACGGCTACTTCTTATGCCTCCGCTGCGGGTGCGCCAAAGAAGCCTGCTACCCAGTCGCCTGTAATCGCGACTGGCTCCCACCCTCCTGCGGTGGTCGGTGCATCTGCCTCTTCGGCGCAGAATGCTAAGGGCGCCCCGTCGTCTCCCGTGAACGGCAAACCAGCCGTCACTCCCGCAGTCCCCGCTGTCGTCCGAGGCAGCTCCAGTATCAACGGTTCCGATCACTCCCGAAAGAGTTCAGTGACCATGGCCGCCAACGGCCCCAACAGCTACGTCGCCAACGGCGGTCCCGTCGGTGGTGGCAAGTCTGGCATCCAGTTCGGCTTCGACTCTCCTGCCATGGCCCACAGCACTCCCCAGACCGGCAGCGCTGCTCCCATCCCCATCCCCGGAGGAAACAACGCGCGAGTCCCTTCCCCCGCGCATTCACCCTCTCCCATCCCGCAGCCCTCTGCCAGCGGCGGTCGACCTCCCTCTGGCCTGCAGCAGCCTACCGGCCAGATGACCTTTGGCAGCCTCAGCAGTGATGGCGAGGTATGTTTTGTTCCTCTACTTCCCCCTAGTCCTTTCTCTGTAATCTTTGCTGACCCAGTCTTTGACAGCGCCACATGAGACAGGGCTCTGCCCCTCAAAACCCCGGCTCCTTGGGCTCCCAGCCCGGCTCTCACTTCCGACGAGAGTCTGGCCACTCCGCCCAGGGCGATAACGCTGGCCGTGGCAACTTCCAGCCTCAGGGTGGCCGTGGCCGTGGTGGCTTCAACCCCCATGGTAACAACTACAACCAGCAGATGGGTTACCCTCCCAACAACCAGTTCCGAAACGGGCCTGGCCAAGGCCGAGGCATGCCTCCCGCCTTTACGCCCCAGCCTCGCAACATGGCGTATCCCAACTCCCCACAGCCAAACCGAAGCCCGGCCCTTGTGCCTTCTCTGCCTGGCACTCCCAACATGCCTCCCGCGAGCATGCAGCCCAATATGCCTATGCAGACCCCGCCTCAATATCATTACCCGCCTCCCATGGCACCTGGGCATCAACAAGTACAGTTTCCCTTCCCCCCCGCTCCTACCCCTGATCGACTGCCCCTCAAGCCCCCAAAGAAGCTCAAAGGTCGTCGTGATCATGACAAGTCACTCCAAGGCGGGCGCCCAGCGGAGCCCACGCCCGAGTTGTATGCAAACGACTTGAACCAGCGACAGCGTCATTACCAGAAACGTGCAGATCAGCCGTGGCTTGAGCATGGCAAAAATACCCGTGTGTCGTCTCAGCCTCTCCCTGAGATGTACCAAGAGCCTGTACCCCTCATCCACCCATCCGTCTTTGATCCACATAACCTCAACCTAGCGCCAGAGACCGGCAGATTCGAACAATTGCTGACTTTGAAAAACCAGAACTTCGGTTACCCGCCACAGCAGGTCGACGCCTACGGACGTCCCATGACGATGTCTTATGGCTACAACAACATGCCCTACATGGGCCCGCCCCAAGCTAACTCTCCAGGTTTCAACCAGACCTTCGTCCCCCCTCCCTACCATCAGCAGAGCCACAGCATGTCGCGTACTTCTTCCCAGCCTGAGCGGCCCTCGAGCGCGACCCCGCAGAACCAGCCCGTCATTGTGTCTTCGACTCCTCAGCCTCAGAACGCTCAACTCAAGTCTGAATTCGTCAAGCCCGGTAGGAAGAGTGCCGCGATTCAGATCAAGAACCTCGCTGGTGAGGTCGTCGACACCTCCACCTTCAAGCACCCTGGCTCGCCCGCTCCTAGCGTCCAGCAAGTCAAGACACCCCCTGTCGTTGCCTCTACGCCCACGCCTCCTCCTCCCAAGTCTTCTACGCCTGCCCACGGCCGAACGGATAGCCAGGCTGCTCCCAAGACTGCCAAGGAGATCCAGGACGAGCTCAAGGAGAAGATCAAGCGGGCTACGCAGGCACCCAAGGAGGACAACACTCCCAAGCCTGCTGAGAAGGTTGAGGAGACCAAGCCTGCCGAGAAGGTCGAGGAGCCCAAGCCTGAGCCCGAGAGCAAGCCTGTTGAGGAGAAGCCCGTCGAGGCCAAGCCTGTTGAGGAGGAGCCCGTCGAGGTCAAGCCTGTTGAGGAGAAGCCCGTCGAGGCTAAGCCTGTCGAGGAGAAGCCCGTCGAGGAGAAACCTGCTGAGAGCAAGCCCGCCGAGAGCGACGCCAAGGCAGAGGAGCCTGCTGCCGAAAAGGCTGCAGAGCCCGCCGACGAGGAGGACGAGATTGAGAAGATGATTCGCGAGATGGAGGAGGCCGATGCTAGGCGCGAGAAGGAAGAGGAGGAGCACCGCGTCAAGCGAGAGGCTGAAAAGGCGGCCGCCAAGGCCAAGGAAGATGCCAACAAGCCGAAGAGTGCTGCCGAGGCGGACCAGAAGCTCCGTGAGCAGGAGCGTGAGATGGAGCGCCTCGAAGAGGAGAAGGAGAAACGGCGACAGCAGGGCGAGTCTGCCAAGGCCTTGTCCGTTGCGGAGGCCCTGGCTGCTGCCCGCTCTGGCAAGGAGGCCGAGGGCTCCAAGGTTGACTCGGTAGCTGACAAGCTTGCCGGCATGAAGATTGGCGGCGACAAGTCCTCGGCTGAGGCTGCCGCCCAGAAGCCTACTACTGCCGAGAAACGCGGTACCAAGCCTGCCGCTCTCAACCTCGCACCCCTTAGCACCAAGCCTGTCGAGCCCCCTCAGCCGAGCGCTGCTCTGCAGTCCCTCAAGTCATCTCGCTTCCTCAAGGTCATTGACCAGGACATTTACCCCGCTGGTATCAAGTCACCTAACCCGGCGTTGAACGCTGCCGTCGCCACCAAGGGCAAGACGTTCAAGTATGATGCCAACTTCCTTCTCCAGTTCCAGAAGGTTTTCACAGAGCAGCCCTCGCTGGAGTTCCACCAGCAGGTCAAGTCTCTTATTGGCGATGAGGGTGGTCGCGGAAACAGCTCTCGCGGCAGCACTCCCAACACCGGCAGACCGAAGAACCCTGGTGGTGGTGGTACTTTCCCCGGAGCCATGGGTGCGTTCACTGGTCCCAGCGGTGGACGAACTCTTCCTCCCAACACCAGCTCCATGGACCGCTTCAACATTTCCAACGGTAACATGGCTCGACCTCCAGTCCCTGGTGGCAGCAACCGAACGTTTGGTAGCCCCTTCCCCCAGGGTGGACCTGGTGGTTCTCGCAACGCGTCCCACAACAACAACAACTTCAATTCTCCTAGAGGGAGCCGCAACACCCGGGGCAACAGCAGCCGAATGGGAGGTCCTAAGGATGCCCAGGCTGCCAAGACTATGCCTCTTACTGCTGGTATGGAGATTAAGCCTATTGCTGTCACTTCCAGTGGCTGGAAGCCTAGCAGTATCGGCAAGGGTGCGGCCCCTGCGGCCAGCGTCGCTGCCAGCTATCTAGACCCTGAAATGGTCCAGAGAAAGGTCAAGGCGGCATTGAACAAGATGACGCCTGAGAAGTTCGACAAGATTGCGGACCAGATCCTTCTCATTGCTTCTCAGTCCAAGGATGAGACTGACGGCCGAACCCTGCGACAAGTTATCCAGCTCACCTTTGAGAAGGCTACCGACGAGGCCCACTGGGCTTCGATGTATGCCAAGTTCTGTAAGCGTATGCTTGAGACCATGAGTCCCGACGTTCGTGACGAGCGTATCAAGGACAAGAATGGCAACATTGTCAGTGGTGGAAACCTATTCCGCAAGTATCTCCTCAACCGATGCCAGGAGGAGTTCGAGCGCGGTTGGTCCATCAACCTGCCCGAAGGACCTACGGAGGCGGAGCAAGAGGAAGGCAAGAAGGCAGGCGAGGCCGTCCTTTTGTCCGACGAGTACTACAAGGCTGCGGCTGCCAAGCGACGCGGTCTTGGTCTCGTCCAGTTCATTGGTGAGCTGTACAAGCTCGGCATGCTGACGGAGCGTATCATGCACGAATGTGTTCACAAGCTCGTCGACTATAAGGGCGTTCCCGACGAGGCTGAGATTGAGTCGCTTAGCAAGCTGCTCCGCACGATTGGTGGCAACCTGGATGCTACTGAGAAGGGCCGTCCCATGATGGATGCCTACTTCCAGCGCATCCAGACTATGATGGAGCTCCCAGGACTTCCTAGCCGACTGCAGTTCATGCTTCTGGATGTTATTGATCTGCGTCGTGCCAACTGGATCTCGAAGGAGGGTAACAAGGGACCCAAGACCCTCGAGGAGGTCCGAGCTGAGGTACGTGTATTTCCCATGGTCTCATACACTGAATCAATTACTAACTCGAAGCACAGGCTGAGGCTGCACTAGCCGCCAAGGCCCAGGAGTCGGCCCGGAGCAACCAGCGAGGTGGCGGCCGTCCTCCTGCGGGACGTGGAGATGCCCGCCACTTCTCGTCTGGCTACACCCAGCAGACGAGCAACCAGGTTGGCATGGACGACTTGCGTCGCCTAAAGGGCTCCGCTAGCCGTTCTTCTGCCGCCAACGTCACCCTCGGCCCCACGTCGATGTTCTCTTCGCGCAGCAACAGTGGACGTCGTCTTGGCCCCGGAGGTTCTCTGGGCCGTCCTGGTGAGGATTCGGGTGCTTCGTCCAGGACAGGCACTCCTCCCACCCGCGAGAACACCTCGCACTCTAATGCCTTCAGGTTTGTTATGCCCTCCCTACCCGTCTGTCGAGGACACCCTTGCCCTCGCAGTATACTAACCTCCTCTTAGCCTGCTAGCCAACATGGAGACTGAACACCCTGCTTCACCCCCCTCTACCTCTGCCTCGCCTGCACTGTCCAAGGCTGTTCCTGCCGGCGACAGGAAAAACGGCGAGTAGATGCTCTCTTCTTGCTTTGGAGACAGTAGGCATATAATAAGGAGTCCATCGTCTCCCATCTCCCATCCTGTCGCTTTGTATGACCGGACTGGAGAGGACGCTTTCGAATCCGGCAAGGTAATTATTTCTTTTACTAAACTGGGCTGGGTTTTCTTTTCACATGTACTCATGTTTTGAAGGCTTTTTACACAGACATGACACGGTCAAGCGATGACGATGATACTCCCGATGATTGAGGTCAAGTGGGTTGCATTGGCAGGGAATGGAAAAGCGTACGATATACTCCATGGCGTTATGTGTTGTTAGAAGTCGTATACAATAAGAGTTTTACCTTATTACTTGCCCATGAACTATGATTCTTACCACGCCATGTGCCAGATGTCCGACCTGGACCGTGACTTCGCATGCGGATGGTGTGCTTTCATTGGTAGATTCTGCCTCGTCAAGCTATCGTGTAGTCGAGAGAAGTCTCGCGAACCCTTTTGAGTAATGTGCATACAACAAAGACTGGTTGGGGTTAGCCTCCTTGTGCGGGACAAAGAGGTTTCTCGGCGAGTCGAGATGGTGCCTAACGACCTTGTCGACCGAGTAACAGTCTAAGCACGAAGAACATCATTGACATGTCTGGAATGCTTGACTCTTGAATATAACATGGTCCGGTCATCTAGTGTCGGATGTCATCAATTGGCAATAAACTGCAATATTGGTCATGACTTGTAGCTTTTGAGTAATCATTCACAGGGGCCATTCTCTTGTACAAGGGGTAACATGTTGCTAAAATAGAATCGGCTCCAAGAGAATCCTTTCAACTCCAATACTCCGTCAACCATCTCATACATATCGAGCGATCCCGCTCATGCCATCATCCAGGTATGGAAGCCATCCAAAACCCCCCAACTCCATCCAATTCCTATACGCGAGCTCACAATTAAATCCCGGCGATATATACTATGCCGAACCATTCGTGAATCTGCCACAACGATCAACGTGTGCCATTCATCACCATCGCCTCTTGATTAGGCCATCATCTTGTTGAACCCCAGCTTTGAGAATAGCGTGTCCATAGCCACCCATTGTCGGCCGCACTTGTCGAGATACTTGTCGACCACGCCCTTGACTGTGCCGAAACGCACGCGGTTGTGCTCCGCCAGCGCCAAAATCTTTTCGCGGTCTTGGCTGGACATGTCCCCGGCGGTGGCTGCACTGCGCGCCCTGTCGACGTCCCAGATGCTAGCAAAGTAAACGAGCTGGTTATAGATGGCCTTTTCCGTAAACTCGTAGCGCATGCGGCCCTTGCAATCCTGCGCGAGCCCGTTGAGACCAAGGCATCGCGTGCCGTAGACGCTCATTTGGCGAGTGCGGCTGCCGCATTGCGAGTCGTCACAGATAAGCCACCCCTCGTAGTATCGGCTGGTCTGAATACGGACAGCGTGCTCAACCTGCGCTACGACGGACAGCGTTGGAATGACGGCGCCGCAGCCAGCGCACACAACACCCGACGCCGAGACGCGATCAGAAGAGGGAGCGAGACCCTCGAACTGGGACGTGGCCTTGCACGCGCGGCATCGCAGCATCAGACGAGCGCAGTCGCTGAAGCGGACTTCGTCGGGGACTTGCGAGTCCAGGGGATGGATCTCAAGCTCGTTGCTCGAGTTGTTCTGTTGGTTTTGTACCGAGGTGTAGCGGCGCACATCCAGTCCGAGCTGTTCGGCCAGCTGAGACGTCGATGTACCCACGATATTGGCACAGAGACGCTCCACTGGTGGAAAGATCTGCTTGCCAATGTACCACTCGATATCCGGGAGCAACGTTGGGTCTACCTTCAGATCAGCTGGAGCGTAGGCCCGCTTTGGGGCTGGCTCAGAGCTCTTGCTGTCGCCGGTAATGATGTAGGGGATAACGTCGCCCTTGCGGACCGTTTTACCCCGTGCGAGGTCTCGGAGCGCCACTTGAACTTGTGGCATCGAGTCGGCATTAGGATACTCCTGGGGCGCCTTGCCCAGCTGCGTGTAGATGATGTACTTGGGAACTGGAATAGTTTGCTCGCGCATCTTACTGGCAATTTCGCGGAGGTACTCGTGGATGCGTGCCACCGATTCCTCCACATCGTTGCCAGAGAGGATCTCGTCCAGAAGATGCTGAGATATCTCCTTGGAAAGCGCGCAGTACTCGCGACGCCGCATATCGAGACCTTTGACCTCCATCTTCTCGATGAACTTGCCGTCCTTCTCAACGAGGTTGATGGCTGCGTACTTCTTCTTCGCTTGTAACAGGATGCGGCGGAAGACGTTGTCAATGTCAATCTCGAGCAGTTTGTACTGTTCATTGACAGCCTTCTTGAACTCGTGCCCAACTTTGAAGGCGTCTTCGACGCTGTCTACATTGGCATTGATCATGACCGAGTCTGTGTCGCCGTAGATGACCTGCAACGACTTGCTCTCAGCCAACTCCTTGGTGCTGCGGAGAATCTCACGGCCTTTGAAGGTCGTCAGGACGGCCAACGGGCGGGCATAGAAACGCGACTTGGTATAGCCAAGACACCCGTACATGGAGTTGGCCGTCAACTTCAGAGCCATCTGTTTGATCTCCCAGGTCGCAAGTTGCTCCGTTGTGGCATTCTTGTCCTTCATGAGACTCTTGACTTGGCGACGTCGGCTGACGAGCGTGGCAATGAGCCTGGGAAGTATGCCCTGGTCCTGTTTGGTAGGTACTTCAGGGACAGCTTCCTCGTCTTCGGTCTAGTGGCCATTGTCAACTAACATCATTCCACGGATAAAAAAGCAGACTTACCGAGGCCACTCTATCGACAGTTGTGAAGCAAATGTTGAACTCTTGGATGATGGAGGGATACAACGAGTTAAAGTCCATCACGAGGACAAACTTGTCGTAAAGTCCCTTCTCGGGCTCAAAAACGAGACCGCCCTTATACTTGTCCTTCTTCTTCCCTTCTGCGCCTTCTTCCTCGCGCTGCTCTGCTTCGGCCTTTTGTCGTCCGCGGAATGTCTGCTTGTCGGGACAGATGTATTTGTTGCGGTGGAACTCGTGTAGAAGAATGTATTCGTTTCGCTCAGCTCGCGTACCAGTGAGAGTTCTTGCCCATGAATTTCCAGCAAGATTCGTCAGCACCTTGGTCAGGGGAAGCATCTGGACACTTAGAGCAAGCGCTGCAATGTAATGTGTGTCGGCCTCCATGTGGGTGACATAGTCCATAAGACCCTGCTTCTCCTTGGCCCAGCTGTTCAAAGCAGCCTCATTATCTATTTCGCGGCGGCGGTTGTCACCAGCGAGGTAGAGACTACACATCTCTGTCAGGCTCCATGACTGACACTTGGTCATGGTTGACTTTCCAGCGTCGTTGAAGAGGTCGCATAGTAGGCGGCCAGCGATGATCTGCCGCTCGGCAAAGACATTGCCGCCGGCCTTTCCAATTGAAGAAGGCCATTGAGTCTTGCGGAGTCTGCCCAGCCTCGACCATTGATGAATCTTCTTCTCGTAAAGACGATTTAGCAGAACGCTGTAGTCGACACCTTCCAGTTGGTGACCCAGAATTACATCTGGGTCGGCGACATCGACTTGGGCAAGGAAAAAGCTAAGGAGTTCAGACTCCTGCTTCTTGAGGACAAGCAAGCCTCGATTTCTCTGCTTCGCCAGTTGATCAAATCCCATAGGGAACGCCTGTCCATGGGGTCGAATTACTGTGAAGCTGCGACTAGGTAGCTTCTCAGCTGGTGTGGTATCGCTGAGCAGCACTTTTTCGTAGATCCTGGCGCTGATGGCTAGAATCTCCTGCTTGTTTGCTTTTGCGTTGAAAGCAGTTCGTAGTGCTATGCTCATGAGCGTGAGAGGAGGAGTGTCGATAAGCTCAGAATCGCTCATAACAGACACCATATCAGGATGCTCCGCAAGCACTTCCAATTTGCAATGCGAAGCGTTCTTGAGGCTGTCGAAGTTGGCATCCTTAATCTTGAGCCAGCAAGGACCCATGATATTTTTCCAAAGAACAAACTGCTCAAAGAGAGCGGTGTTGGTTCCAAAGACATTGGAAAAAGTCTCACCAGAGGCATCCATATCGATCGCGGGCTCTGTGCGACTAGTTAGCGAATCCGATCAAAATGAAGCGCGAGACAAGAGCTGAGAGGGTTCGTACTGGTATAGGGGTAAAGAAGCTTCATGTACTGTGTTTCTCTGGGAATGCCCGGTAACTCAAAGGCGTATTTTCTGGTGCAGGCTTTGATCTTGTACATGCCAACGTTCATTTTGGTCATAAGATCGTCCACCTCGCCGTAGACGTCCATCATCTCGACATCTTCGCCCGTCTCCTCGCCGTTGCGTACCCGTTGCTGCCGAGGTAGGAAGTATAGCTTTCGTAGAATGTTGTCAACCTTGACGAAACAGCTCACGTATGACCTGGACTTTTTGTTCAAGACTTTTCCGAACAAATAGAGACTTCCGTTGGATTCGACGTAGTCGGTCCAAAAGAAGTTGAGGCTACCGTCCTCCTCAATGGCATCTGTGTGATCAATCTTGCCAATGCCTCTGATTTCAGCAGGAGAGCTGGTTACGACGTTGAGTTTCTCCGTCAGAGCGTTCCATGAGGAAGAGTCAACCTTGGCATCAGGTGCCTTGATCGGGGAGGAGCTGGCTGGGGTCGGTAGCGGTTCTTGCTTGAGCAGTCTCCTGACCGGACGCGAACCGGCAATGTTGACACTGGCTGTGTTTACGGCGCCAGCATGAGCTACTTCCATCATATCTTCGTCGTCGTCGTCATCATCATTCTTGGGCTCTTGCTTGATCTGCGCTTTACGCTGGGCAACCTTGGCAGCAGGGGAGGATGGCGCAGGGTCGCTCATTGGAATATCAGCCGCTGGAAGGGGTTCGTCGTCCATGAGGAGCGCTGGTGCGTCGTCGTCGTCGAACGTCTCGAGGGGTGAGGGAGAAGGAAGCCGTGTGTCGGTAGTCTTCTTCTTCTTGAGGGCAGGCCCGGGAGCAGGTGACGTGGGTCTTGTTCTGCGGCGGTCTCCAGACCTCTCGACCTTGGATATCCGAGGGGCAGGGGCGGGGATGTTGTTATCAACCTCGCCGAGGAGACCAGCGAGAAAGTCATCATCATCCTTTGTCTTGGCAGCCTGTTGAGCAGTGAAACGGGGGGTTAGCCAAGAATGTCCAAAAGGAATAATGGGACGATGATGTACCTTGGGTTTGGGCTGCGTTTTCCCGGCGCCCTTGGTGAAGAATTGGCTAATATCCCTATCGTTGGCGTCTCGTTTCGCTTGTTCTTCTTGCCGACCTTTCTTGACTGTTGCCGTGTGTTAGCATGGGCCATGATGGATGCTCGAAGTGCGTCTATGCTACTGACCGGCTTTGCTGGGTCGGCCGCGGGCAACGCCATCATCTTCGCTATCCGATTCGTAGGCCTGAATACGATCCCAATCCTCTCGGCCGTCGTCGGCGTAGCCCTCGCCATTATCGTCGACGACAAAGTCATCCTTGTCCAAGCGATCGCGGACAATCTTCTTGTATCCGGCCTCGTCAACCTCGTCGTAGAGATTGGCGACGTCGTCGACCTCGTAATTGTCAAAGGCCTTCTTGCCCGACTCGCGGAGAGCACGAAGCTCGGCGAGCCTGGCCCGATGGTTGGCCTTGGACATGGTGAAGGAAGCGCAGAGTCTCAGGGCAGTGTCATAGAATAGAGAAGGGCGAGGAGAGAAATGGCGACTTGGGTATCTCCAGAAAAAACCGTTGAGTGAGAGCAGGCTGTTGTAGATGGCGGGACAGTCAAAGCCAAAGTGGGAGGTACTTTGGTTGCTCAGGGACCGAAAAGTGGCCAGGCCCAGGCGCGTTAAGTCGCGTCGTCTCGAGTCGCGTTTCGTGTCTCACGCGGGCCACGCCTTAAAGTGCTTTGAAAGCAGCCAGCGATTGGTGGCTCACAAGGCCACTCGGGATCACACAGTGCACACTGTACAGGCAGGGATGGCTGACGGGCACCTTCTGAACGTCCAGTCAAGCCAGTCTAAGTCTCTCGAGCAACTTGACTTGGGACATGTCTTCTCTGTTATGTTTACACAAAGCAATGGCGCATTAAGAAATGAAGATTAAACCTTACCAGGTTGTTTGATTACCTAAGTACCTATACGGCTATCTCATGGCCGGGTATCTAGATACGCAGACCAATGGAGTTGCCCGGTGGCCAAGTCTATAAGACTACATCACTTCAAGTCGATAGATGGGGAAGTAGATAGAAGGCACGAATGTGCCTTCCTTTATAGATTCTGTCTCTCAGCTTGACCTGCCTCTTCTACAACATTTGCTTATGGCTGTTTGCTAATGCCTCCTCTCTATTGCTTCCTCTCTATTGCTGGCTATTGTCCTTCATGACTCGTCTCTTTTGCCTGTGGCTCACCCAAACACGATAGTCTCTCTCTGGATTATCCCACTCTTGTCTGTTTCTTGGTTACCATCATAGTTCCTTACCACAGCCTGGTCCACAAGCATCCCCAGCAATATGTGGTGGGATACTCTCCGCACCAGGACCGAGCGGAAACGTACGCAGTTGAGCCGTTTCTTCAAGACTTACCATCAAGGCAGCCTAGAATCTGCCGTCGCAGCTGATTATCCTGAGAAAATACGGTCCCATGGCGCTCCAGGCGATCCATCTACTCAGGAACAACAAGCGCGTTCAGCATCCGTCGAAGAGGAACCGGCTGGAAACTGGCATACCATCAGAGGGTTGGGGAGCACAATACTAGGTGCTCACTACCAGACTCCCTATCAAATATGAGCCAAACCTGCTAACGTTCAATTCACAGGCACTCAAAAACGCAAGAAGATGCATCGACGAAAAAGCCTGAGTAACATCTTCCCATCCATCAAGCAGAAATGGACACGCCAACAGGGCACCAAAAAGCATAGCAGAGGGAAAATATCTCCATCAAACTGCACTCAGGAAGTAGAGTCGTTCATGGGGGACGAGGATGAGATTTTTCCAATACATAATAGATCAGCTTCGCGACCACCACAACTGGCCCATATCTTCTACGAGCCACAACAATCCGACGTGGAATTGTTCTCGACCTTCTGGGACCATTCCAAAGAGGATAATGGCAAAAAGTCCACGTTTCTTCAGTCTCCCCCGTCGGTCAATAACATCCCAGTTGGTTCATTTCAATATCCGGTCTCCCCTGTTGCCGAAATACAATGTTGCAATGAACTAGATGTTCCAACCGAAACTGCTGGCGATTCACACCGTACCTGCGGAGGCAAAGATGACCCATCTACTAAAAACGATCCTCCAGAAAGCGAACTTGCGGAGAGCTTCGAGGCTGGCACCAGTGAAAAAGAAGAAGAAAAAGAAAAAGAAACGGACATGATTTCTGTCAGCAGTACATACTTTCAAACCAGATTAGCTTTCGCTCTTCCAAGGCCAGCACTGAATTATTCTGAGAATTGGGCTTGGATACCACCGCTAGGTCTCACAAAACCCAACAGCCAAAAGCCCCGTCTTCTCCAGTCTCGAGAGACTCCTCAAATGGGTGATGAGACCGCTTTGTCCATCTCTTCTTCTCGTCTAGCGCAGGTCCCTTCCGATTCTGATATCGCCGATGATCTAACCTGCAGCACCCTATCCTCCATTGCATCTATGCCCAGAAATCACATGGGACCTGTGAGGAAGGAAAAGAAAACTCGGAAGACTTTGGACAGCTATCTCACAGAGATTGGCTCGTGGGCAGAACCGTGGACACCCCCAAAGATGCGACAGCCCACCAATGTTGAGGTTACACCGGCTCTGCCTGGAAAGAGGCCCAAACGGGCATCTACCATGATGGATATGGATGAGAAGACGTTGAGCTACCTTTTCACCCATCCTTCAAAGAGGAATTTGATCGGCCGCAGCTGCAGCGAGGCATCTATTCTCACTCAAAACAGAGGAGTGGGTTCTGGCTTTCACCTACAACCTTTCAATCATGTCGCAGTTTAAACATCCATCGAATTGGATCGACTGTATACACCACCCAGTGAGGTGCGTTATTGGGTAGAACTAAATGAGGGGACATTCATTGGGCCTGGGGACGTGCTAAAGTGGTGTTTGCCTTGAGCACCAAGGAATCACCTAGCTGTATGGTATTGTATGAGTAGCAATGAATAGCTTATTGGGATTGCCAAGTATGGGCAACATGAGTCGATCCGAGACGCAGTGGAATAGCTTATGATTACAAGACTACATCTATCTTACACCTTGCACCCTGCAGTAGTGAGGCATGAAACTCCCAAGTATCCGATCCAAAACTCCAATGCCCCTGTCATGCTATGCTTTTGCCAAATGTACAACGTAACTGGTTACTCTACCACGTAGGACCAGCTAGCTAGCTATATAATGGGTATAATGGAAACGCCGGGATCTCAGTTCCAGCGATCTCTAGCCGTGGACGCGCCTTGCCGACTGCTCCTATCGCGCTGACGCTGATCGCGCCTATGTGACACGCGCCGAGCCGGCTCCTCCGTGTCCCACTCAAACTCGCCAGACGGGCGGTAATCGTAGTCGGGCATGTCCTTTTCCGGGTGACGCTTGGACCGAATATTGGGCTCAATCTCATCCCGGTTCTCGAAGAACTTGAAGATTTGGCGGTTGATCTGGGGGCCGATGGCCCGGAGGATTTCCAGGCTGGCCTCGTCGACCATCTCCTGCTCGCTGACCTTTGTGTAGGAGCTGTACATGATGCGCGCGAGGGCAATGACCTCACGCTGGTTGTTGTAGAGTATGCCCTTCTCCTTGTCGTCCTTGGCCTGCACCTCCTTGAAGTAGTGGCGGTACAGCTTCTGGTACGCTGGCCACAGGCAGTCAAGGGTCGCGATGATTTGCAGGCCGTAGTCTCGCTTGGCGCCAGCCTTGTCGCCCTGCTCGGCGCGCACCCGGAAGTCATAGTGGCTGACGAGGGCGACACGGAGGCAGAGGCGCATGGCGTGCGGGTCGGGGACCTTGAGCCTGGTCATCATGGAGGCGAGCGCGCGGTGGGCGCTCTTGATGGAGTTTTTGTTGATATTGTCGCGGATGCAAGCCTCCATGACCATGCGGTAGTGCCTCACATCAATCATGCTGTCGGGGACCATGTCCAGGGCGGCGGCGGCGTGGGCGCTAGCCTTGGCCATCTTGAGCATGCCAAACAGGCGCATGAAGTTGTCGAGATCCGGCTTGATGTCATAAGTGCGCACCATGTGGTTCCAGTACTTGATGCCAACCGTTGTCAGCCTGGCCGATGACAGCGTCGTGAGCACCAGGGCCAAGGTGTTATTGCTGGGAACCACGTAGGCGGTCCGAGACTTGGCCGCCAGCGCCATGTTGGCATCTTCCATTGAGCCCCATTCACTCGCATCAGCAGTCGGTTCCTTCTTGGCCATGTTGGGGATGTTCATCGTCTGCTCCAACAAATCCAGCACCTCCTGCTTGTCCTTGCGTACCGGCGCGAGGAGAAGAATTCGCCCCATGGCACAGATAAGCTCCTCGTCAAAGACGACCCGTCCTTCGCGCCACTTCTGGATTGCCTCATCCCACATCATCTTGGCACGACGAATCGCCTTTTCGAAATTGGCATTCTTCTGTTCCTCCTCCAGGTCCTTGGTCGTTTTAAGCACGTCAAATCTAAGCGCGTTGATGATGGATGTGTACGTGTACGCCGTGGCGGATCGCATCGAGTCGTTGATCGAGTCGGCAATGGTAAACATGGAGTCTAGATCGCCCGCCTTTCCGCAGACGTTGAGAACGGCGTTGAGGTGGATCGAGTTCGGTTGGATGCGGGGATCCCTCAGGAGCACGTTGTAGTGCTTGACAGCCTCGGTGACGGCAAGCTTTGGGTGCTTGGACTTGGCGCATCCACGAAAGATGATGGTGTAAGTATGCACATTGGGCATTTGTCCGCGTTTCTTCATCTATAATGGAGGGTCGATAAGCCGACGGGGAGTCAATGGAAGAATCCGAATTACTCACATCGTTAAACAGCTTGATGGCCGGCTTCATCATGTCCTTGTTCAGCAAGTGGTCGATCAGATGGTTCCACGATACCGTGACCTGATGGTCCTTGCTGGCCTTTTGCGTCAAGAGCAGCGCCTCGTCAAACCGACCCTTGCTGAGCGTGTGGGTAACGTATTCCTGAATCTTCCACGGATCCTCCAGGTAGCTCAGCTGCTTCCTCACAGCTCGCTCGAGCTTCTGCTGGGCCTTCTTCCCATTCTCCGTCCTGGCCACCTCGTCGTCGACCGGCTCGGCATCGAGGCTTTGCGGTGCGCCATTCTTGATCGCCGTCGTTGTCGCGGCTACTTCCTTGACTGCGCTCTCCTCAGTGGTCGTCTCGGTCGAGGCAGCTACAGAGGCGAACGCGCGCTGCGAGTAGAGAAAGGGATGGGTTTGTAGAGCCGCAGGAGCTATCCTCTGGTGAGGGAGCAGCCGGATCGCCCTGCGCAGACAGGCATTGCAAGCCAAGATGCTCTGAGCCATGGCAGCTCTTTGTCGGTCTTTGTGAACTTGAACTGGGATGATGGGGAAATCAACGGGAGAGTGGCTACCGACGATCCAGAAAATTCCAGGTCCAGTTCTCGTTATCTTATCGCGGGAAGCCGTTTAATGAGGTACGTATCTCATATGCCAATTTTCAGAGCGCTTACTCTTCCAACCGCGCGGGTAATCATACTGACACCCTCCAGGCGTGTGTGGAGCCGCTGGCCCCAAGGGCCCAAACAGCACAGCACAGCGCTGCAGGTCGCATCGGCTCTTCTTCTTGTCTTCACTCTGAGCAATTCGTGATTCTTTTACCTTGACTTGTATCTTGGATCCTTGACTCAGTCTCTGTTTCTTCTTCCTCACATCTGCCGTCTCCGCCACTACCATCTTGCACCATGGCTAAAGTTGCCGCGGACTTTGACAAGATCATTCAGGAGGGTAAGCCGACCGACTCCCTTGGGCCCGATCTCGTCAACGCCAACTAACGACAGTCTTTCCGCAGGGCGCGAGCGCAAGAAGAACGAGGTTCTCGCAGACAAGATCTTCTCCCGGAACCGCCGCCAAAGCGCCCCGTCCAAGCTAAAGGCCCCGACGGGTCCGTCGCTCGCCAGCCGTGTCGGCGTCAAGAAGGTATTGCGCACCACTCTACCTCGTCTCGGCGGACCCTCACGCTTTTGCTCTTCGACCATACTGAAACAAGACCGCCTCTCTCACAGCAGCGCAACTCGTCCATCGGCCTCCGTTCGAGCCAAGCGAACCCCCATCCCGGCAATGTCAACGGCGAATGGACCCACGATCTTCACAATGCCTTCAACGCCAATGCCAACCCAACCCCAAACCGCGGCGGCTCCCTGAGCTCTCGCATCACAGCCCCCGGCGCTGCCGCCAGTAAAAAGGCCACGAAGCGGTCTGCCAGGCTGTCCGCCGCCGTCGATCGCATGGACACGTCCGTCGACGCGCCCCAGCACGTCAATGTCAAGCCCGCGCCCATGGGCCTCACCATCCGCGGCCTCGCTGGCCCCTATACCGTCATGGCGCAGAACTTTGCCCCCGGCACCACGGCTGCAGACATTGAGAGCGCCATGACGCCTGTAGGCGGGGAGATGGTGAGCTGCAGGGTCGTCAAGACTAGCCCCCTCCTCATTGTCGAGATGGCATTTGCCTCGAGAGAGGGTGGCGAGCGGGTCATTGAAACCTTCAACGACAAGACGGTTCGTTGTTCCCAAGTTCCTCGGGCCCTCAGGGTCGCCCTTTTCCCCCTTCCAGCCCAACTAACCCATCACCTCCAGGCCGACGGCAGAGTCATCAAGGTTTACCCCAAGATCGGTGGCTATCAATCTCCGGCAGCCGCCGAACGAAACACGCCCCCGGCCAACGCCCCCAACGGTCCTCGCAGCTCGCGCACAAGGGCCAACGACAACATCGTTGACGGCTCCATGGGCTTCTCGGACCTCATCAACACCAACACCGCCACCGCCACCAACGGCTCGTCCCGCGGCGACCGCCTATACAGCGATAAGATTGTTTCGGGCAACCGGAGGGGACGAGGTGGCCCCCGTGGGCGAGGCGGTCCCGGGCGGTGATGCCGAACGCCAGTCACCTCGGCTTCAACAACTGTTTCCGCTTTCCCGGGCTGGATGTTAATGACTTTTGCGTCGGTTAAGGATAATTTCTTGTAGTACTAGAACTTGGCCACAGCCAGTGGTGGTCAGGAGTGATATCTCTCTTCTAGGGCGTTAGGGATGCATTGCCGCATACGAACCATGTTAGATACGAAAGATGGAGGTATTGGACTTTTGGGCTCACATGGGAGAAAATTTGCGTGGGAAGAATCCTCAATTATTCACATTTTTACTCCCACCTCGCTCTCTCTCAGCCTCCAACATTGATACGCTCGGCGACACACATGACCAACGGTACAATTACACGCGGAGGCGCATCCCAAGACGCATATCCATAGTACCCAGACAAGTGTGTCGTTGTCAAACCCCAAATCAAGACAAGGTAGGAATATCTACAACCAAAGCTACATCTGCCGCCAGGCATGATGACGCCGCCCATGACCTGCGGCAGCACTGCCCTACTCCCCTTCATTCCCTTCTGCTCCCTCCATACTTTCAGTATCAAGCATGAGAGAGACGAAGGTGATCCGCGGTAGGGCGCGACGCCAAATCAAAAGAAACCAACCTCGCTCCCAGTCCACATGTCTCGTGCGGTAAGACGCAGGCCAAAACATGCTTCCCCCCTTCTCCTTCACGTCAAAACATCAGTCAAAAAACCATCCGCAAACAAACGCCTTTTCAGCAGGCAACACTTGTCCCTGACCGATCCGCCTGGAAAGTTCCAGCCATTCGCCCGTTGTGGGCTCGACGCAGCCCTCGGCGAAGCCTCCGGCGCGCGTATGCAGAGTCGACTGGCCGACCGCCTCAGCAAACTCTCCGAAGCCTCTGTGCCCCCACTTTGTTGCTTCCTTCCATATTGGACATTGATAGGCGGCTTTGTCGGAAGCAACAAGCGACATGCCTCGGGAGCAATGGTGTCGTCGTTCGTCGAGGTTGTAGGATAGGGTCAATCCCATCCGTGGGCTGGGCACGTCACAAGTCCTCTTCTTTAATAGTCAATCTTTGGTACTCCTGTTGACGGCTCCCCAGTTGGTTGGCGTGTCTGTAAGGGGGGGACCGCAACATTGGTCCAGTTGACATTGACAACCGGTTTGTCGTCTGAGAAGCTCAGTGCCACGCGTTTTGGTTGCCCATAAAGCCCTCCTCAAGAGTGCGCTCCTCGAGGTTGCGGATAAAGTCACGATTGCTCCGTGCGCCTTGCTGGGTGCGACTCCCTCTCCTCCCAGCGCGGTTGGCTGCGTTGTCGGCGGCAGACCCCATGGACTCTCCCGTAGGCGGATAGTATGCGGGGCTAGGCTGCAGGCGAATGGGCTGGCTAGGGTCGAGATGGCTGGCGACTCGCTGGATAGCCGCAGGGATGCCGCTCTGTTGCTGCTCCATGGTAGATGCTCGTTGCCTCGGGGGCCTCATGTTGCCTCCTTGCTGATACATGTTGGGCTGGGGCATGGTGGCATATTGTCCCGATGGCATCTGCTGGGGTGGTTGCTGCATGGGCATCTGTCCATACTGACTGGGCTGGGAGCCATATGCCGACGGCATGCTAGCATGACTGCCCCCTGGGGAGTACATGGGGGTATTGCCGCCATACATTGCGGGCTGCACATGGCCAGGCTGCTGGTACTGCCCTGCCGGCATGGACGCATAGGCACCCTGGGCCGCCGAGTTGGCCTGGGCCTGCGCCGCTTGGGCGCGTTGCTTGCTAAGAGCCTCGGCTTGCTGCTGCTGCTGAGTTCCAGGTGCTGGCGATCTGTTGAGGGAGCTCGACTTGAGGTTCATGGGTGGCACAAAGGGGCCCGTGAACTTTTGCTGGGTGATGAAGGGGTGCAGCTTGGCCTGTTGCGGCGACCATCTCTCGAGCGGGTTGATTGTGAGAAGGCCTCGGACGAAATCGATAAAGGCGATACGGTTGTTCATTTCTGTTGCCGTTCGTTAGTCAACTTGAATCATCTTTAGAGTGCGGGTGGGGTGGGACTGCAAACCTCTGTCGATCTCGCTCTGCTTCATATTCTTCCGAGGCATGGGATACGATTTGATAATCTCGGGTAGCGTGTTGGCCTGGAAGTACTTCTTGCTGGGTTGCTCCTTGGTGTTGTGTTCCCGCGCGTACTGCTCCATGCTCTTGAGGTGGTACGTCCGTCTGCCAAACTCGTCCTGCCGCTTCTCGAAGAATTCGCCAGCCTGCTTACCCATCTCAATCATCCAGTTGGGTGGGTTGCCAAGCATCTCAACGATACGTGACACCTGGTTGTACTCGGATGAGCCAGGGAAAAGAGGCAATCCAAGGAAGAGCTCCACTACAATGCATCCTAGCGACCACATGTCGATAGCAGATGAGTAGGGCAGTCCCAGCAGGACTTCAGGAGATCGATAGAATCGAGACTGGATGTAAGTGTAGACGGTTTGGCGCTCATCACACGCGGAACCGAAATCGATAATCTTGATGATGGGGCTCTCGAGGTTCTTGAGCAAAATGTTTTCGGGCTTTAAATCGCAATGGATAAGGCGAGCCTTGTTGAGGAGGGCCAAGCCGTTGAGAAGTTGCTGAGCAAAGACACGGACAAGCGTGGTGCTGAGACCTCGGAATTGGTTCTGCTTGATAAGCTCGTACAAGTTGACGCTGAGAAGTTCAAACACGAGACAAAGATGTTGTCGGTGAATAAAGGTGTCTTTTAGGCGAAGAAGGTGATGGTCGTCGTTTTTGTCGAGCTTGGTGTTGAGCTGGAGACAGTAAGATATTGGTCAGTTCAGTCGTTGGGAAAGTAGACATGAGGTTGGGGGCGTACCAAGTCGAGAACAGACACCTCCATCATACTCTGGTTGAAGTAGGCGGTACGGTTCTTGATGACCTTGACGGCCACAACTTCTTGGGTCTTTAGGTTTTGGCACTTGACAACCTGGCCAAAGGTACCCTGACCCAACACATCCAAGATGAGATATCGATTCCTTGTCACAATGTTAGCACCAAGCAATGTAGACCTGTTGGCAGTGGCGGGCATACTTGTGGCCAGCTTCTTCGGATCCGAGGATATCGTTGACATAGAGAATGTAATCACTGTCTTCATTGTCATATCCGTCATTCTTGACACCCTTGCTCGGCTTGGTGAGAACACGGCGGGGGTTCCGCGACGACTCGTATTTGAAGTTGGGGTTGCAGATGCGATAGGTGGCCGGGAGATGCACCGTCAAGGCTTGGAGGGGCTATAAAGGCGGGTCAGTTAACGTTGAGCGGGCAGAAAGGTGAGCGGTGGGTGCGACATACACTGATGAATCCACCCTCGGGGTTGGCGCGCCGGAAGGGAGGCTGCGCGTTGACCTTTGGCCGCAGATCCTGGGGCCCCCTGACCTTCTTAAACTCGGGAACGGGTCCCCTAGTAAGAGGCATGGAGGGGGCGGGTCGACGAGGCGACTTGGGGTCGGCGTTGTAGGCGCCCTCGAGAGTGGAAATGGCGGAAGAAGGGTAACCCTCGTGGCCGCCGGCTGACGCGTAGGGCGAGAGGGGAGGCAGCTGGGGAGCATGCTGGCGACTGGCGTAGTAGGACGACTGGGAATAATCGGGCTGACGGGTGGGCGACTGCCTCTGAGCGGGCGGGCTGGCAAATTGACCAGCAGACTTGGGCGCGTAGGGCGAAGTGGGGGACAGTGTCTCCATGGGCGAGTACCGCTGGGCGGCCGAGGAAGGCTCTTGGGGAGAATGAAGGTTGACGGAGCGGCTGCCCGAGACGTGAGACTGGTGATGGGGTCTCATGGGATACTTGATGCCGGCGTGGGCGTCGTGAGCATCATGCATGGCGACGTCGCCATTGCCGTCGCGCAAGTGGGAGGCGGCAATTGGGGACGGACCCGCGTTGGCAGCGTGGGCATGGCCGTGAGGGAGACCGTGGCTCGGAACCGAGGGGCCGCCGTGATACTGATCGTACTTGAAGGCCTGAGGGGGCGCGGACTGATGGGATTGCGACTGGGGTAGCGGATGCTGCTGTTGTGGTGGCGGCGGCTGTTGTTGTTGTTGTTGTTGTTGTTGCGTCCCAACGTAATCGCGGGGGATCTGGCTATTGCCGTTGTGTCGTCGCGATCCGCCTGGTGAGGCCACGTCGGTATACGCCTGCCACTGCTGCTGGGGATCCATGCTAGCGATGGGAGGTTGCGCTTGAGCTTGAGCTTGGGCTTGTGCTTGGGCTGGAAGCAGCGGCGGCGACGACGGCAGCAGCAGCGTAGTGCGTCGTCGTCCGTCGGTCCGTCGTCGTTCGACAGCGACCCTTGTCAGGCTTCAGGCGTCGGATGGGGATTGTCTAGACCGTCGTCGGCGTCTGCGTTTGCGTAGTGTGGGATCGGGGTTGTCGGCACGGCACAGCGCAGCGAGGCGAATCGAGGCGAAGCAAAGCACAGCACAGCAAAGCGCAGCCTGGCAGAAACAGACAATGGATGGGGCAGGATGGGATGCAGCGCAGGGCAAGTCGAAAGATTTGGGCGGGCTGGCTTGGCTGTCCTGTCGCGCTTAAGCGTGCGTGCGGGCGGGCGGGCGGGTGGGCGAGTCGAGTGCGAGCGAATTGGGCGGAGCTTGGGGGCGGGCGAATTGGGCTGGGCAGTGGAGGCCCAAACCAGGACCCGGGGGGGAGATGAATGGATTCGATTCGGCGGGGGAGGGCAAGGTATTGAATTGGCTGGTTGGTAGGCAGTGAGAGAGAAAGAGAGAGAGAGAGAGAGAGAGAGAGACAAGGATGAGGAGAGGGGAAACAAGACGCAAGTGGTCGGTTTCTGGGCGAAGATGAAGACGCTACGTGCAGCTTCTCATGGCGAGCGGAGAAGAGATTGTCGCAGCTGATGGATGCCCGCTGAGGAGTGAGAGTGAGAAGTGAGAGTCAGAGTCAGAGTGAGTGGGAGTGGCCGCGACCGATTGGGCAAGTCTGGGCGGAGGCGGCGGCCACGCTCGGCCAGGCCTGGCAGTCCAATACAGCCCGTAGCTACGGTATTTAGATTACAGCCTGCAGCTACAGCTACAACTCCAGCTGCAGCTGCAGCCTACAGGCACCCATTCAATGATTGATTCATCCATCCAATCTACATGGCCACGAGAGTTTGGCTGGCTTCCGTCGTCGCCGTGGTCCCAGAGTGCGTAAAACGTGGATGACAAGCCCAGACCTACATAGTACACGGCTGCCAGCTGAAGATTGGGTGGATTACGGAGCATCTGGCCGACATGGCTTGCATGGTAACCCAAGCCATCCATCCATTGCGCCCAGCACTCAGCCCCCAAAAAACATCAACCTTGTGCGCGCGTACCTGACTGAGACTGCGCATCTCTCCCCATCCGACGCAGTGCTCACCGGCTTCACAGCCGTCACAATCAAGCACTGCACCACCTAAACTACCTACCTACCTACCTATGGAGGTACAGTATGTACTCAGGCTGTCAGAGCATCGACTCGAATCGCCCGTGTTGGGTTCCCCACACAACAGGCGGGGAGGCTGGCACAGACACGTCTTGACGCCGTAGTACCGATAGCGGGTTACGGAGACGACTTGATGCCAAGGTTTCCTGCCAACCACCTCTCTTCTCAAGGCCCAAGAGGCCCAAACCCCTGGCATGCGGGCCAGGCCAGTGGCAAATGTCACTTCTCCAAGAGGGCTTTTACGAATCTATACCCTTCGACGGCTATAGCGGGCTCTACATGGGAACGTGGTAAAATGGAACAAGTCAACCACAGCTCAAGCCCAGTCCTCACCACCATGACCAAAACGCCCAGCACTTCAGCTCTGCTTGCTACAGTACCCCAATGTAATTAGTTACTCGGTTAGTCCCGTATGCCACGCACGTACATAGTACAGTAGCTCCGCCTGTTTCAACGCCATCCAATTATCATTTTCTTCCCGCAGGCGGACAATTCCCAAGGAAATTGACATTCGCGCCCCTCTGCTCCCGAGAAATCTCACATGTCCGTCTACCTTCAAAATGTACATGTACCTGGCCAAGTGCGCATTACGTCAATCCGAGCAAGGATAACCTACCTTTACATATCAGGCACAGGCCACAGCCAAACTTACACCAACCTCGTCGGCCAAGAAATGAACCCTTTGGGATAGCATCAACAAGAGCTTCTCTTTATTTCATGCCATGCACAGAACATCTACCTACCCAGATATCTACTTGCACCTGTATGAGATGATATCCCTCTACAGATACTCTGTACTCGTTACACCTCATGTCTTGCTTACCTCGGGCATCAACCCACCTACAAAGTACATACCTAGGTAGTAGGGGTGCGACGAGGATCATATCCTACCCCCTCCGCATATCAGCATCTCCCGCGTCTGCTCGCCAAAAACGCAATATTCTGGGCCATCAACCAGGGCACATACGGAGTAGGTAGTCAGTTGCTTGCAACGCCAGCTCACTCCACCCCCGCCGGTGCTACAGTAGAGACTGCCCACATCACAATGCTTGCTGAAACCATATGCGTCGTACGTGGCGTTGCCGGTCCTCGCCTTGCTGCGTGGCCAGCCTCGAGCCATCACGTCAGAGTCCTAGCTACCAACGTGAGGACTGAGCTACCAGTTCATGTTGGCAATCAACAGGTTCGACGCGCATGGCCTACGGAGCCAACACAGGGCACGTTGCAGCTGCCAAGCCGTCGAGACGACATGCACTCCCTTTCAGGGCAGTGATCTCCAGGCAGAGGCAAGTCAAGTCAGCGTCCAGGGCATCGTTAGCTGTGCGTGACAATGACTGCGCAGCAGCATTGTCCGTCTGTTTCATCTCTACCCTTGGGTATACTTTGCTGGCTCAGAACCCCTTCCAGCGTGTTTCATCAACGGCATAAAGAACAGAACAAAACGACACAAGATAATAATCCTTTCTTCTTCTCCATCCTTTCTTCGCTGTCCATGGTCCATGGCTCTTGAATGATTTCCAAACTCGCTAAGTCGTCACCGCTGATAGTTACAGATGCAGGCAAGCAAGGAATGCCGCGTGAAGGGGGGCACGGCTTCTGCGTGCGTTCCCCTTACCATACACGCGGCAGCAAATGCCAAATACTTTTTAAGAAACAACGGAAGAACGATCATAACACCATCATAAAGTCAAACTGGAAAAGAACAATGGATAGAAGAGAGAGAGAGAGAGATAGAAAGAAATACCAGACTAGCCCTGACCCGGTGCTTCTGTTTCAGAGGTGGTATCCTGGGGTGGCGCTCGCCAGAAAGAAGAAAGCCATACCGGCGCACACCCGCCTTTTTGTTCGGAATCATCATGACGAAAAGAAACTGCACGGCATCCATGTCTGTAAGCAAGAACCCCCACAGAACGAACAAGATGCGCAAAGGAATCATGGGGAAGGGTTAGACGGCTTTGAAAACAGAAAGAGAAACCCTAGACATGCGCTTCAGCCGTAGATGAAAAAGCAACAAATAACTAGAAAACAAGGAGAAAGGGTAGGTGTGGTTGCCTCGGAACCTGGGAACTCTCAAGTGATAGCATACTGATGTTGTGTGTTCCCAGCACACATCGTCGTCCGCCCTTCACCTCTTGTCTCGTCTGGCCTTGCTGTTCGCCCCCTATGGCTGGTAACCGCCAAATCCATTGTTGAAGTTCTGTCCGGGACGGGGCTGCGCCCACTCGGCATTCGGAGGCTGCTGGCCTCGTCCATACCCTCCAGCGCTCTGGGGTCCGCCGTATCCCATCGGAGATCCTCCGTAGCCCGCGGGCGATCCGGTCTGTGGGCCTCCGTAGTTACCCGGCTGTGCACCAAACTGAGCTGCTTCATAAAAGTTAACCTCATGGCAGCTCGCATGACCAGTTATTGACAAACTCACCTCCGTACTGCGGGTAGTAGGTGGGCGTTCCGGGGTATCCAGGCGCCTGGGCACTCTGGGGGCTGTACGACTGCGTAGGGTCGAAGGGTCCTCCCTGGGCGTTCGGCGTCTTATCCTTACCCCACTGGGAACACGTTAGGGTCCGAGACTGGGGTCGAGTTGAGACAGGAGGGAGCAGAAAATACTTACGCTGCACTTGAGGGGTCTCCCATTGACGTTGTAACCGTTCATCTGGCAGATGCCCATGGCGGCGTTCTCGTGGGTGTCCATTTTGATGAAGGCAAAGCCTCGGTCGGCCTGGAATCGCGATTCAACAACGAAGCCGAAATTCTGGAACAAAGGAACAACGTCGTTGGGGGTCGTGTAGGGAGTCAGATTTCCGACATAGCAAGTAGTCTGCCATGAGGGCGTTTGAGACAGGATGAGCTCGTAGCTAGCGAGGCCGTGGGCGGGGAATTGGTGGTGGCCGTAAGGAGTCGTCGGTGTCAGGCCCATAGCCTGCATCGCTTGTTGCTGAGCCATGGATGGCTGGCCCTTCTGGTTGGCCCAGTTGCATCGGATGGCTCGCGAACCAAGCCACTCTCCATCCATGGAGCTCAGTGCCTTCTCGGCATCAGGACGATCCCGGAAAGCAACAAACCCGTAGCCCCGCGATCTGCCCGTCTTCATGTCCCACATGACGCGGGCCTCGGACACGGAACCAAAGGCGGAGAAGGCCTGGGAAAGGATCTCGTCATTGACCTCGTTGGATAGATCGCCGACGAATATGTGGAAGTGGTTAGAAGTGTCCTCCTTACTGGTCGTGTTCGACTGGTACGCCCAGTTGACTCTGATTTCCTGCCCCTAATTGTTAGCCCACTTGACACATTGCTGGATGGCGCCCGGAGGCGCAGAGCATATACCGATTGATGAACCCGTCGGCCGTTCAAGGTCTGCATGGCGCGCTCAGCGGCGCCAGGGTCGTCGTACTCGACGAAGCCGTAGTTGTAGCCCTTGGCCTAGATGTACAAAACACACATTAGCCTCGACCATCATGCCGCTTGACGCACACCGATAGCACAGTCGTCACATACGTTCTTGTCGGGAATAATCTTGACGTTCTGGACATGGCCGGTCGTCTCAAAGATCTGGCGCAGGACGTCCTCGGTCACTCGCTGGTCCAGGCCGCCGACGTAAAGCGCCCGCTTGTTAGGCTCGGGGGCGGCACGACGGAAGCCGGCCGAGGTGGGAGACATCATGCCTCCCTGGTCGGGGCCCATGGGAGAGGTTATAGCCGTCGGGATCGGGTTGTTGTTCTGGGGGATGTGCAGCGGCGGCGGAGGGAGGTGGGCGGCGTTGGCCTGGCCATTCTGTCCGTCGAAGCCAGGGGCGCCAGTGTTGGGCTGCTGCGGCGGAGGCAGTTGGCCAGAGGCTGAGGGAGCACCGGCGTCGGCCATTCTCGCAAATGGGAGAGAGCGTGGGAGGGCAGAAGGACGATCAACAGAAACAGATAGGGTTGGGCTGGAAACAAGGACGATATTCCGAGGGGGATGGAGAGGAACAGGTAGTCGAACGAGGTGTATGGAAGAAGCAGTATGGAGTTCAGGTCGAGGTGGAGCACAAAGCGGCGTCGGCGTTCGGGGCCGGAGGACCTAGCAGGGATGCGACAAGTTCTAGGTGCGCAACTAACGACGCTGGACTCTGAAGCTTGATGATGGCATAAGAAACGCAGACGCAACGAGAAACAAATGCGACTCGATAGTAGAGCCGCTGAAGATGATGCGGGGAGAAAGTAGGAAAATGGATGTGGCGGTGCGCGGCAAGAAGGAGGCTACTATCTACAGTGCCTAACTTGGGCAGGTACCTGAGGTAGTAACAAAGGCTGCAGAAAAAAAGAGGAAACCGATGAAAATAAGATTACTTGGGCGCGTGGGGGAATGAGCATGCAGGCAGTTCGACGGACACGCACCGCACACAGCCAAATGGGAAAAGCCACCAGGACCTGAAGATGGCGAGGAGACAGGGGGGAGATGGGCAAGGAAATCCATCCATGGCAGCATGAGGGGCAGTTAACGTTCACAGGAACAGAACAACACTGAATAAGTTACCAGCCCGACGGAGAAAGATGTCTCACAGCCCACCACCCAGCGAGTCTGTTCAGGCACTCGGAGTCAACTCATGACGGGGGTCGCTGATACCTTGGGCAGAGTTCTAGGAACGCGAGAATGCCCGTGAACAAGTCAGTGTCTAGAGAGACATGTTCACAAGGTGAGGAGAAACCACCGCATACTCGACACATGTCCTATTGTCTTTGCACGTCCCCTCCAGTGTATATAGAGTTATAACGGTATTCCCCCAGAAGTGCACTCCATCACCAAGGCTACATTACTTGTGATTCACTCTTTTATTCAAGCGCTCCGACTCGGTCGAGTACAAACAGGACAAGTATTTTTCCGTCGGGTGTGACGGTGCGATGCAGGGGGGTGTTATGGTCGGAAGCCTCCGCACGGATGTTTATACGGAGTAGATGAGCTTGATTCATGTAGTCGTGGTCTTCGGTGAAAGTAAGAGGATAATACGCGCTTGCACATCTTACGATCGTTGGCTTTCTCCGACAATTACGACGCGGGCGTGAGGATATCCTCCAACTTTGAGGAAACAGGGCGGCCATTCTGCCCAAGCAGTTACGCAACGTTGGAACCTTGTGTATCCTCCCAGCTCTGCACAAGACAATTAAGCACTTCAAAAGGTTTATTTTAGTATTTACCAAAGAGACCATGTTAGTTAGGTAGGCAGTCGAGCATTGACCTGTCATCCTCAAGCTTTTGCCAGCTCTTTAGCTCCAAGGGTAGTTGTGGGCGCAAACAAGGCCCCGTAAATGTCTAAGGACTTGTGCCGACCATTTTCACATTCGGGGAAAAGACGAAATGCGTCTTGTCCAATGGAAGCAGCTCGTTGGACGGAGACACGACACACGTCCGCAGCCAAAGCATATTAAGCTTCTCCGCGTATGGCTGCCCGTATGCTTGGTTAAAGGTACTTACAAGCAGACTTCATGGCAACAGATGAGGTTGACAGTTCGAGAGTCCAGCTGTACAGAAGAAGCACGTGACTGCGCACCTGCCATCGATGTTCTCAAGGTCGGACCCAGCATGGTGGCTTGAGCTCATTAGCGGCTCCTACAGCGGTAAACGCCCCAGCCATCATCAGCTTCCACCGTTCTCTCCCCTGGCCGCCTTTCTCTTCACGCTCTACTCCCGTCGATTCAAGCCGTCAACTACCTAGACTTGAACCCCCCCCCCCCCCCCCCGCGAGTTATTCGTATCACCTACTTTCTAGCAAGAAGGCTCACTGGAATCATTCATACCCTGCCAATTTACATACTGCACATCCCTCCAGTTCCATTCTTACTGCCGGGATCATGGCCGCCTCCAAACCCCAGGATCCTCTAGAGGTCCTTCAACTCATGGTCAACGACGTGGTATGTATTCCCCTTGCTCTTACCCCTTATCTTATTCGCCGTCCGCCTACTCACATCTAGACAGCTTGTGCAGACCGGCAAGGCACTCCGTGCTTCCCGTAAGGACAGCCAAGGCAACCTCGCCCAGACTCCTGGCTCGCTTCAGTCAAGGTTGCCTGACACCATTCGCACGTTTCACTATGCCTTGGATGATCTCGAGAATGGTATAGTAAGTGCTTTCACGTCATACGTCTTGAGAGACGCTTACCTAACATATGTCCAGATCAGGGCCAAATCAGTCTTGCTCCGTGACCTCAATATACTCAAAGAACAGAAGCAGCCGACCCAGCAACCAGTCCAGCAGCCTGCCCAGCAGCCTGCCCAACAATTTGTCCAGCAGCCAGTCCCGCAGCCTGCCCAGCAGTCAGCCCAGCAGCCAGTTCAGCAACCACAGCCCATCGAGGCGCAGTCAAAGTCGCCGATGGTGATTGAGCTGGAGTCATCGCCACCTCCTCATGATCAGCCTATGACAGAGACCAAGGCCAATCGGCCAGTCGCCCCGTTTCCAGACATGGGTGCCGAGCTCCTAGACTTGAATATGACCGCGAGTCAACCTGACACTGTAATGAAGGAAGCTCCCGCTCAATCAGTCCCGGAGGCTTCCGTGCCTGGTAATACAGCTGCCGAGGCCAACAGAAGACCGACGCCTGCTTCGGTTGCTCCAATGCCATCTATGGAGGATACTCCCATGGATACCAACATGGATGCATCTAACGGTGACGCACAAGGCGCCAACTCGGAGCTGAGCTTCACCAACATGGAATTTACCTTGGCCCCAACGAACAATGACAACCAGAATCCCCGAACCAAGCAAGAGTCTTCATTTGATCTCACTACATTTGCACCCACAAACGGAGGCGACGACCTTCTCACTTTGGACAATCTCATGCCTCAAAACCCCAACGAACAACCACACGCACCTCCGGCTCCGCAGCCGCCAGCAGATAACTCGGCCAATATGATGACACAACTGAACAATGGGAACCAAGGAAATCCCACATCACAAGCCATTCAGGGCAATCAAGGTGGCGTGGGGGTTCCCCAGCTTCCCGGTCAGCCAGCAGAGGATAAGAAAGAGGACAATCCAGACTCTGCTTTTGACGACCTGTTCTACATGGACTCTGGGCCAGACTTTGACACTGGCGATGGGCTCGGAGACGACACTTTTGATGATTTAATGAATGCACGTGACGGCACATTTGGCATGATGGAGCATGGCGATTTTGATTCGGAGTATTTTGGACTCGACAAGACCGATTGAGGTGCAGAGCGAAAGGGAGAGTAAGACAGGTTTTTCAACTTGACTACCAAGTGCTGGATACCCTGTCTGATTCGCCAATGACGCCGACAACAAAAACGTTTGTCTGAATATTAGCGTTGACTCGCTGCTTGATTTACGGGCACAAGGGGCAAGGTTCCTCATGCGGAATCCTATACATACCCCGTGCTGCTAATGCAGATCTGGATGATGGCCACTTCCATACCTACTGCTCAGCTTATAGCGACCGGCCGGACGGGTCCCCCATTGTTGGATTACGCGCAGACACACGGATACATATACCCATCACAGTACGGTTGAGTAATTTGGGGTCTACTCTCAGGAAATCCAGAATGGGCTTTTCTTTAGGTAGGTAGCCAGCCATGTGCGGCTACACAGACGTGACGCCTTTCTACTTGGAACGACGACCACCACACCAGTTGCTCAGTACCTGGGTAGGCAAGTCGACTGACAAACAGACATGGGAGGACGTGGGAGGACATGGGAGGACATGGGAGAATATGGTTACCGGAGTAGACATTGGGAAAGAACAGATTTGTACGTCTTTGTAAAACTATAGACAGGGGCTACTCGTTAAACAACTAGCCAGGCGCAAAACCAAAACAAGGTCAATTACATACAGACTAGAATGTCACATATGGTAATGTACAATAAAATAGGCCATCCAGCAGCAGCAGCAGTGGACAGCAAACGCCAATAAACTCCGGGCAAGTGTCCCGAGACGTACAAGGCACGGCTAGAAGGGGGGAAAGGACGTCGGACGGTCGTGATTCGTTATTCTTGCGCTGTCGCGATGTTGCACAGACACGGTCGATCCCTGCGCAACCCGCCAAGAAAAGGGGTCAAAGCATAATAGGGGAGCCAGGGGATTTCCTAGTGGTCATGAAGACGACGAGGATGCGGCGGCGGCGGCGGCAGCAGCGGCAGCGCGGGATTCTAGCTCGCGGCGCTTGGCGAGCAGGCTCTTGAAGGCGCCGATGCACTGGACAAGAGCCTCTTCGTCGTGGGCGCAAAAACGATAACTCTTCTCTTCGGTGATAATCTGCAGACAGTGCGTTCTGTTCTTGCCGACTGGGTCAATGTCGACGACGTTGACGACGGAAGGCATCTGCAGGATCCACTGCGCCGAGTACTCGGACTCGTCTTTGTAGAGGATGAGGTTGCGGGGCCGAAGAACGGCCCACGTATGCTTCCATTGACGGACTCCACGCCTGGTGCGCAGGAACCATAGCCAACCCTGCCAGATGACGCGATCGAGGTCTCGTTCGACATTGTTGACGCTGATCTGGCTCGTCGACATGACACCCCAGCCGGACGGCTGGGTAACATCGGCCTGCGAAGGGGAGACGACATCGGGGGGCTGCTGGACGGCAAAGCTCTCCATCGAAGTGCCTTGCGCGCGGACAATGTCATTGTCGGAAAAGTCGGAGTGCGATGCGAGTTCGTTTCCCGATAAGCCAGATGATTCGAAATTGGAAGATCTCCGGCGACTGGCAGATGCGACAAAGTTGGAAATGGGCGTCGGAAGGGCCTCCGGGGAGCTGGAGAGGAAGTGCTCTTGATCGGCAAAGCTGCCGACGGAGAGTGGCTGCGGCGCACTAGGTGAGCGGCGATGGGCGGTGGGACTGGCGAGGAACATCTCGTCCTCTTCCTGCTCGATCCTGGCATCCCTCCGTATCAACTCAACCCACTGCTTGGCATCCTCGGCGGTCGGTGCCTGGAAGTGGAAGTTGCGCGATGGCGAAAAGAGGCCAAAGACGTTTTGGCGCTTGTGCTTGGGGTCTTTGAGAAAGGCAACAGCAGTGAGGTCTGAGAGGTATATTTGATGTCGCAGGCGGTCCTCTTTACTGTTCTTGTAGATGGAGAGGGTATTAGGGCGGAGCACGATGTATATGGATTTCCATTTCTGTACATGGGCGGGTGGATTAGTATCGGCGCAGGGCACGAGTGTAACTGAGCGGCATTGACCAACCTTTGTCTTTTGGGTGCGCTTCTGGACATGGCCGCTCTTGAGGACTCGGTCAAACTCGAAGCAGCCGGCGTCGTTGACGGGGGAAAAGGCCGCGTCGAGGTTGGAGTGACTGCGTTGCCGAGCAGAAGAAGTGTTGATTGGAATTGTCTGGGCTTGGCCTAGCGGAGGAGCGCCGGGTGATGGAAGCTGGATTTGGATCTGAGCCATGGTATGTCGTTCAGTTGAGAGAAGCTGCTGGACTGGCTGCGTGTTCCGAGGGCCGTTGGCATCGGCAAAGGCGGTATTGGCGTGCGCAATGGCAGCAGCAGAAGCAGCGACGACGAAGATGGAACGCGGAGCGGAAAGTAGAGGGAGGAGAGACAAGGAGATTATCGAAGTTTATGCGGCGGGTATTGACTAGTAGCGATGGGATCGGCGCAAGCGGTTGTTTGACGAGGGCACTGGGTTTGTCGATCGATGAGAAGGGAAAAGGGTTTCGCAAGACGCCGCGGGCAGGCAGGTTGACGGCGACGATGGCTAGGACCGCAGCTTGAGACTGGAGGAGCGTAGAAAGGCGGACGAGGCGAGGAGCCGATGGGAGACGGAGAAAGAGTAGCTTTGAAGGAGAGGGAGTGAGTGGGAGAGGGAGAGAGAGAGAGAGAGCGAGCTGGAGACGGAGGTGTTGTTGGGTTGTGGGTACCGGTACTCCGTGCTCCGTAGTAGTGGCGGTGGTCTGAGTGGGTGGGTTTCCCGATTCAACGGGCGTCTGGTCTGGGATGAGGCAGGGGGAGTTTTATTGGCGCGCAGGCGGTTTGAGTTGGGGGAGAGAAGAAGAAGAAGCAAGCAAGCAAGCAAGCAAAGCGACTGTCAATATGTAGATGCAGGCAGTAGGTCAATACTCATGTAGGTAGAGAGGTAGATGTGTAATGGAACTCGATGCATCAACGAGTCTCACTCACGCACGCACGCACGGGAGAGATGGGGAACCGCGCGCTTGACGCACTTCAACTTGACACAGGAGAAGCTAAGCAAAAGCCAAGTTGCGGATCTGCAGACAGGTCCAGGCACTTGCAAGTAGGCGGGACTTGGCGTCCAGCGGCACCTCGCATGCCATGCCAGGTACCCGATACGCGGCCTGCACTGCGTACCGGTACCTCGTGGGCCAGTCTGCCCGTCTAAACTGAACTCAACTCTAGGTACCTAGGTACGGATACGGAGTGCCCAACTGTAATTATTGTGTTTCAGCAGCGGGCATTCGCATCAAACCAAGTGCAGGCTGGCAAGGGACAAGCAGACAAGATGCATTCCATCCAAAGCCAAGGCCCAGAATCAGGGAAATCTGTCATCATCTGCTGCTTGCTGCTTGCTGCTCGCTGCTCGCTTCTCGCTTCTCCAAACAATTAGGTTCGGCTCCGTCAGCAGTCGGGATTGGACCATGATGACTCCAGGTTGTCCAGCCACGAGACGCTGACGCGTGCTGCGGCGCATTGCATCAGGTGGCGCGCCCTCTTCCCGTCCATGATCCATCATTAGCATCCCCCACCGACAATACTATTGAGACAGTCCCTCGCTGCAGAACCTGTTGAACCACGGATCGTCCGGCCGTGAGCCTGTCTGTTCCCGTCTTTTAGAACATGCCCGAATGGCCGCTGACGAATCTGATCTTGGTTGAAGGCTGTGCCGGCAATACACGGTGCCCGTACTGTTGTATCCATAGTTTTGCTCGGATGCCGTAGTTACATCAAGCCCCTGGAGCAAAAGTGAAGCCATCACCACGAGCAGCAATAAACTGCCTAGGTACCCAGCACCCCTAGTCGACATTTACTCCTGTACATACATGGTCATTGTCTTTTTACCAACTCCCATGCTCCCCAACGACTCCACCCCGAAACATTCGCCAGTTCTGCTGACGTCGGTACTCTTCCTTGATAAACACCTACCGTCGCAAGCCGTGATTGGGCTGGTTCCCTGCTACAGACAACGTTTATGTACAGTAGGTATCTGAGACAGCGAGATCCCTACTTCTGGGGTGCGTCGACACAAGAATGCCATCATCCGCATGAATGCCTGCGAGCGATGAGGTCAAACACACGATATGCGTGGCGATGCCTTGAATGCCTCAACTAGCTACTCCAAGGTATGCCTCATCAATCATCAACATCCAAGCACGTGCCAAGAATGATCCATTTCGATTACTCTGTCAGCCAAGCCCAATCCAACCTCAATTCATCTCCATCTTTGCGTGCTAGCCCTTGCCCCATACCCAAACAATATCCTCTCACCATCCAAAACCTCCGAGTTGCGTGCTCTTGAGTCACCGGCCAGGATACCCCGCTGGTAGACTCTTGATTGGATCACAAGGGCGCGCCATAACTGTAGTAGTAACCTTTACCACGTGTACGGCGACCAAGAGAATCAACCCATTGGAGATAAATAGGGCATCATCTCCGTCATAAATCGTCTTGGTCCGGTCTGCAAGAGTGCCCGATTTGCTTTGCTGCCATTGCCTTGCCATTCTTCATCCTCCCTCTCCCTCTTCATAAACGCTTCCGAACCTACACCTACATACCTAACCCACCCTCCATCAAGTGATTAATCTCTTCTGCCCTCTCAACATCATCACCCAGCTCCATCAACAGCACCAGAGCCCATTAGCCAAGATGGGAGAATTAATCCAAGGGCCCGAGGCAGAGTTACTGGCCTTGAAGCAGAAACACGAAGACGAAATGCAGGCCAAGATCAAAGCCATCCTCGCCGAGACACCCTACGCCATTGACGAATCAAGACCCATGCGCAAGCTCAGTGGCGGCACGGCCAACTTCATCTATCACGTCTTCCTCAAAGACCCTCGGTCGCCTCGTATCAGCGGTGTTGCCGTGAAACAGTGCGAGAGCTATGTCGCTACGAATCCCGACTTTCCCTTGTCCATTGCACGATGTGTACGCCCCCAGTTGCTCTACATAGGTATTCACCACCATGTCTTACTGATCTCTCTCTCATCAAGGCAGTCGAACACGAAACGTTGAACCATCTCCAGGACCTTGCTGTCTTGCGCACCCAAGCCGTCACCGTAGGCACGCCCAAGATCCTCCACTTCAACCCAGACACCAACACCGAGGTCCAAGAGTATCTGCCGGCATCCGTCGACCTCAAACACTACATGCTCAAGTACTACGCCGCCCCGACGTCGCCATCGCTGAAACCCCAATGTCTCCAGCTCGGCCGCTGTCTCGGCCGCTGGCTTCGCTCCTTTCACGACTGGGGCCAGGAGCCGGCGCGCGAGCCCCTGCGTGCGCTTCTGGCCGGCAACAAGGAAATGCAGGCCCTCAAGATGATGGTCAACTACAAGCAGCTGCCGCACGTGGCCGATCGGCATCCTCACATCCTCGGCGACGTGCGCAGTGTCTTGTTCGCAATCCACGACATGGCTGAAGCCGAGGTCAGGAAGACGGATGCCCTCAATGTCATCCACGGCGATTTCTGGACTGGAAAGTATGTTTGTTGGTGTTGTTTTGCTGAATACAACTTGTTTGGGGCCGTCAGCTGACAATTGGCCGTCTCAGTGTGTTGATACCCAACAAGTCCATCAACAAGTCCCGGCCAGCTCGCGAGCCACCCACCCCGCTCAAGGTCATTGACTGGGAGCTGGCTCAACTCGGCGTCCGGCCGCTGGACCTCGGCCAGATCATGGCAGAGCTGTGGCAGATGAAGCTGTACAAGGACATTGACGCCGGTGAATGGGTGGCCGCGGCCATGGCTCAGGGCTACGGCTTCGTCGACGATGCATTTGCCTTTCGCACAATTGTCCACATCGCCGTCCACATGTTCTGCTTTGGGTCCGTCACTGATGGATGGGGTACGCATGAGCAGAGGGAAGAGCTGACGCGGACGGCAAAGGAAGTCATGCTCAAGGCGTGGGACAAGGATCGCGAGTGGTTCCGGGGCCACATGCTAGACAGTCTCTTTGGCGGTTGAGTCAATGGAGAGTTTGTAACATCTAATTTACAACCGTGGCTGCTAGGCAGGTTTTCAAGCTCCAGATACGTAGCCGGGTCGAGTATAGATAGATATTGCTTCTTGATGGCATGTCACTTGGAGTAGTACGAATTATGGTGGTGAAATATGTGTACCATTTGTAGTTTGAATATAAGGTGCACTTCGTGATCGATTTCTTGATCATCATGTATTTTCTAAGCTTGGTGGTGGTGAGGCAACTTTTCAGCTCAAGCCGCCCATATGACTCAATGGGGTTTGAGGCAGCCAGAAAAAACTACACTTTTCCAACACCACAACATCACGACACCACTACACAAGCAGACCAGTTCCATCTCTGCTGCGCATATCGAGATACCACTTATTTGCGCATATATTGTCTTTGCATATGCAACATCAACTCATTACGCAGTCGGCACACTAAACATCATTTCCCTCTTTTTTTCTTCGGCGCCTGACCCCTCCGGACTCTACCCTGTACATCCCCGGCCGCCACCTCATGTCCGGCCCCGACGTCAGCCGGCCGTGTAAACGGTGCAAGGCCCCCGAAGCTCCGTTCCGGCTGAGAAACGACCCGACATGCAGGTAAGCTCAGGCATCATCCATTCTCTGCCTCGTCATGGCTCACCGGCTGATGTCGTCTCCTCTGCGCCAGCGACTGCTACGTCAGCTACGTCGCGCTCAAGACGGCCAAACGCCTCGGCGCCCTGCACAAGGACATCCGGCCCTCACGCGAGCTCACCACCCGCCGCTACCTCGCCGGACTATCCTTTGGACCCTCTTCCAGTGCCCTCGCCCAGCTGCTCGACGACACGGCCCAGCGCCACGCCCTCAAGAAGTCGTCGTCGGCCTTTGAGCCGCTCGTCGTCCACGTCGACACTGACCTGGCCGCCGCCAGCAGCAGCACCAGCGCCTCGCCCTCTCCCGCAGCGGTGCTGCTGTCCAAGTATCGCGAGCGCTTCCCGCATGTAGAGTTTGAATGCGTGCCCCTGACCGACGTCTTTGCCGTCCGGAGCATCGACTGGACCACGCTCCCCGTCGACAGCTCCGAGCCGGACGCCGCCGTTCGCCTACGACGCCTCTTTGACGCGCTGCCAACGCTCAGCTCGCGCGCCGACATTCTCCGCCTCTTCATCCGCCACCTGCTCCTCCACGTTGCGCTGCAGCGCTCCATCTCGGCCCTGCTGCTCGGCCACAGCACCACCACCCTGGCAGCCCTGACGCTGTCCGAGGTCGCCAGCGGCCGCGGCTTCGCCGTCCCCTGGCAGGTCAATGATGGGCAGCTCACCGTCAGCACGTACGGCGAGTCGTCCGGGCCGCCGACCCGCTCCGAGTTCCCCGTCTACTACCCGATGCGCGAGGCGTTCCGCCACGAGATTGTGCAGTACGTTGCCCTGGTGCCGTCCCTGGCGGACCTCGTGGTGAACCGCAGCGAGGCCTCGGAGCGCAGCGTCGTCTCGCACAAGGACCTGAGCATCGAGGAGGTCATGGCGCGGTACTTTGAAGGGGTCGGGGAGTCGCATCCGGGCATCGTGGCAAACGTGGTGCGCACCACGGGCAAGCTGGAGAGGATGGGGGGAGCCGATTCGTGCGGGAGCTGCGGCATGACGCTCGACGAGCAGGGCGACTCGCGGTGGGCGGGAGAGCTTGGAGATGACGAGCCGGTAGACGGAGCGGCTGCAGGGTCAGTCAAGCTCTGCTATGGCTGTAGACGATCCATCCACGGATAGCAGCAACGAGGCTATGGCAGAGGAACGGAAACGAGATGAGAACTAGACAAGAGATGACCCAAGTTGACAAAATAAATCCTTGATGATATTTGAGAAGAATGGCCACTGAAATTGTCAGTGTCAGTCATTTGATCTAGTGACATGGTTCCGAAGAAACTCCCAAGAAATGCGCCGCCTCTACTTTTGTTATGCCAACCCATGAACCCTGGCGACGGAAGACGCCCCAGTTACCCAAGCAGGGCACCTTTTTGACTGCTCGTATATGGATGAGAAATCAGAAAATCCTTGCCCTTGTCCCCTCCCTTTGACAACATATACACGGGAATGGAAGCCCTCGTGCCAGAGCACAAAAAAACGCCCCAACCCTTTCAAGCCTCCGGCCAATATCGGTCAATGTCTACTGTCCAGCCGCCCACCTAGACCAGGTCGGCGGTGGGAAAGATTCGAGTCTCAATCTTCCTCACGAGCTTGTTGGTCTGCTCGGCCAGACTGAGAGTAAGGATGGTGTGAGGTAGGATGCGGGCGAGGTGGGGGAGGAAGCCCTTGTAGAGAGCGAAGAAGCCTTCGGAGCGAACCGTCTTGGCGAGACAATCGAAGACGCCCTTGTAGAGGTTGCCGTTTTGGTTGTAGAGGCGGGACATGACGGTATCTGGAGGGAAAACAAGAAGAGAATTGATTAGCGGTGGATGCGGTTACAGCAACAGGCTCAGCGACTCACCGGGAGGATGCATGAAGCAGCAGACGACGAAGCCGCTCATGGCACTGCTGGAGAGATGCAGGGCGGGACCCTCCTGCATGTCAAAGTGGTGGACGAGCTGTCGCTTGGCGAAGAAGTAGGTGGGCAGCTGGACAGAGCTACCGAAGCCGGTGCGGATCATGGCGGCAGAGACACCGCGGTAGAGGCCACGGAAGCCCTCGGTGGAGTAGATCTGGTTGAGGCCATGCCAAGCGCCGCGGTACCGGTGTTGGGTGCCGACGGGGCGGAAGGGCGAGAAGCTCTGGAGGCGAGTCTTGACGAGGAAGAAGGGACTGCCGGCGGCGGCGCCGATGATGCCCGAGGAGGCGCCGCAAAACATGTTGATGCCGAGGTTCTGGACGTTGCCGTCCTTGAGGAAGAGGGAGGCGAGGGTGTGGCGCATGGGCTCGTAGAAGCCGAGACGGCAGCCGTTGAGGAGGATCTGGTAGACGTAGGCAGTTCCGAGGCCGCGGTAGATGGCGCGGACGCCCTCGTGCCGGACAATGACGCTGACGCCGTGGACGGGTCCGCGGTAGTGGTGAGGCTGGTGGCCCTTGTCTTGAAGCTCGCCCTGCAGCTGCATGCTAAGGCGGGAGGGCAAAGGGGAACGAGTCAGCGGGAATGCCGCCGGCCGGAGGAGGCAGAGGAAGAGGAAGGGGAAGAGGAAGAATTACCGGATCTTGACAGTCTCAAAGGGATGAGTCGCGGTGACGGCGCCGCAAGCAGCAATGCCGCCGGCGAGGAAGGCGCTGCAGGAGGCATCTAGGTCAGCAGCTGGACGTGTTGAGAGAGTCGCCAATTGACGAGGGCGGCTTACCCCAGGGTGGTCGACATGGCCCCAAGCTCTCCGCGCGCAACGGGGGATGATGACGGTGGGAGGGCGAGGGCGAAGCGGAGAAGGAGAAGGAGAGGGAGAGGGGGAGGGGAGGGGAGAGGAGGGGGGAGGGGAGGAGAGAAAGGAGGGAGTTGGTGAGAAGAAGAGCGGTGTTTAAAGGTGTCTAGAGATGTTTAGAGGGTTTAGAGGGTTTAGAGGGTCTGGAGGTGAGTTGGTAGTAGCAGAGCCGGGGCGGCTTCGGACCCTATCGCAGCGCAAGAAATTGTAAGCGGGGCCGCGACCGTTTGGCGCGACAAGCAACGGCGACAGCAACGCCAAAGACAATTGGCCAAGGGCCAAACCTGAGATGGGCAGACTCAATCGGGCTCATACAGGGCTTGTTCACAATACTCGAAAACCCCATCTTCAGAGGCTCATGCACCGCTGCAAGGAGCGAGTCTGCAACAGATCTACAGGCCCGACGGCATGACATGTGCAGGCCGGAAAGTCGCGGCCGACGTCGGCGCAAGGGGCCCAACCTGGCAAAGATACGTAATTATTTACGGATACTGACAGAGGATCCCCAGGTTTTCGGGCCTTGGAGGGCCCACTCCACCCGCTGGGCAGGCTTAGCAGGTTGGCAGGGCTGGGCTGGGCTGTGGCATCCAGATCTCTAATGACAACTGAGAAGCTATTGTAGGTATTCTTTGCATTGCGTCTGCCGGGCAAAAGGCAGCCTGCACTAGGACCAAAGGCTCGTCTCTCCAGTTGCTCTACGCGCCCATCACATCAGCGTCAACTTCATTCGCCCTGGCTAGTGGCGGGTTGCAGTCGCCTGCACAGCCATGTCTCTCGAGAGCAAGGCATTGATAACGGATGCTCCAAATCGTCCGACAGCTGCATGCAAGCCAACCCATATTCAGCACCGAGTACCTGTACAAGCTGTGCTGTGCTGTGCTGCCGGCCGGTAGTTGAACAGTGGAAACACCCTTGGCATAGTTAGATACCTGCCTGTAAGGTCGATGCTGGATGCCCCGCATTTTGGCTCGCCAAAAAACATGTGGCTCAGAACTCCAGATGCCGCACTTTTCCCGGCAAAACACCATCCCAACTCATCCTCACCGCGGGTACGGAACGGAGCACCGTGGATAGCGAGCCGTCTACCTTAGCCATCAGCCTAGTACCCTAGTAAATACCTCCTCCGCGCACTCTCAAGCCAACTCTCGCTCCAATTCCCATGCGCCGCCGCCCCTGTCATCCCAATTCCCGCCCGTTCCGCCCACTCCCCGCGAGTGCATCATGGCTTCAACTCCCATGAGTCTCGATCGCCCCGAACGCAACGGCTCCTCCCTCAACATCCAGCGATCAATTCCCGGTACTGCCGCCGTTTCAAACATCAGCGACGTCATCTCGACCTTTCGACCAACAAAGGTACCTACCAACGCGCCCTCTCCTCCTTCGGCGCATGCCTTGCCTCTTCTCGGCTGACCACCTATAGCTCTTCCGCCGCGACGACATCAAAGAGGGCCGCCCTCAACCCCACGTACTCTCCATCGACTATGACGACCAAGGCCAGCTTCTCCTGACCTCTGCCAGCGACGAGACGCTCCAGATCTACAACGTCCGCGAAGGCCGTCACGAAAAGAGCCTCCTAAGCAAAAAGTACGGCGCCAAGCTCGCCAAGTTCACCCACACCAGTTCCAGCATCATCTACGCCAGTACCAAGCAGAACAGTTAGTTGCGATCCGAACCTCTCTCGCTTCTAGCTATCCGGGGTCATGCCGCTGACCTACATACCTCATCTGCACAGATGCCATCCGCTACCTTGCAACCCACGACAACTCCTTCATCCGTTACTTTGAAGGCCACGAAGGCAACGTGACGTCTCTCGCAGTCCACCCCGGGAGCGACAACTTCATCTCTTGCTCGCAAGACAACACGGTCCGGCTATGGGATACACAGACGAAGCATTGCCAAGGCCAGCTATTCCTCAAGTCTCCCTTCCTCGCCGCCTATGACCCCTCGGGTACCGTCTTCGCCATTGGCTGCCCCAGCAGCGGCACGGTGCTGCTCTACGACGCGCGCAACTACGACAAGGCTCCGTTTGCGACAGTCGACATTGTGGAACAATGCAGACGCGTTGATGCGCAATGTCTCGTCAGAGGCTGGACAAAACTTGAATTCTCCAACAATGGCAAGTCGTTGCTTGTTGGCACCAAGGGAGGAGGCCATTTCCTCGTCGACGCCTTTGAGGGAACCCTAAAGGCATACCTACAGAAGCCCACCGGTGGGACACGGCGAGCAGCTGTCGGCGAAGCTTCCGCCGACGGAGCGGCTGTCGAAAGCAGCGGCGACTGCTGCTTTGCGCCCGACGGACGATTCGTGCTGAGCGGGTCCCAAAAGGACGTCCTAGTCTGGGACACGCTCAAAACGCCGGGTGAGGACAAGGTGCTGGAGCCGGGCTGGACTCTTCCCGACAAGAGAGAGGCTGCCGTCTTGGCCTTTAATCCCCGCTACAACTTCTTTGCCACGGCCGATCAGGAGCTCTTGTTCTGGCTGCCGGACCCCCATGCATAAAGGCGCAGGCAACGATTCTGTTATGGCCTCGTTTCTCTCGTAAAAGAATCTGGTGACGAAACTCATGATTTTCATCCAAAAGTACACAAGATACCCTCAAGCATACCTACTAGTACATGTTTCAATAACTGTCGCGTATGCGTGGAATAGACTTTTGAAACAACAAACTGCATCTCAATCTTCTCGTGTTCCATGAATCCTTCAATGCTAGCTTGCGGTGCATGCAAAGAAACGCCATCTGTGAAATAAGCTACTTGTCTTGCGAGCGTGCCTTTCCCCAGAGCTGCTGCTGCCATGAGGCTGAGGGAGGCTTCTTCCTTATTTGGGATGGACGGGGTAACTTAAGATAAACCACCCCCACCTCGCTCCCGGACTGGAAGCCCCACCAAAAACGAACCTCCCACATCCAACCTCCAGCATCTCCAACTCGCTGCTGCGCCGTCGTAACGAAACCCCCCCCTACGCGGACGGACGAATAGGCAGCTTACTCCGCAAGCGCTACTACTACAGCTGGAGCTTCAGTGATACACGGCGACTCGGCACTGCGACGAGAGTCAAGGGCGCGCGACCAAACGAGTTCCCTCCTCCGCCCTAGAGCAACCATGCCTTACTTCAAGACGAGCCAGGAATGGCTTGACCAGTCGACGATGCTGCTCGATGCCAGGCCGACCACGGTTTGTCACCCTCACCACACCCCCTCGGGAGACAGCGCCTACCCTCCCACCGCCTTCACCACGATGGCCTGCGAGCGCAGTCATCCACACCGCTTCGGACTCCCCCAAGACAACGCAGCGAGCCTTGGCTAACCCTGCATGCTTTCCCCCCAAAGACGCGCATCACGACAAAGTACTCGCTCGAGCCATCCAAGCCGACCGCCGACGCCGCCGACGCCGCGTCCAAGACGCCGCGCGCCACCCTCACCCTCAAGGCCTACGACCCGGCCAGCGGCACCACGCTCAAGTACCGCACCACAAAGGCCGCCGAGGTCTCGCGCCTCGTCTCCGCCGCCCTCGGCCGCCTCGGCCGCAACATGGCCGCCCTGCCCGACGTCCCCGAGGTTACCATGCCCGACGCGCCGGCCGACGAGGCTGGCGCTGCGCTCAAGGCCCCGCCGCAACAGGCGCCGCAGCAGAGTACAGGTGGCGGCAAGAAGAAGAAGAAGGGCAAGAAATGAGCTATGCGGGTTTGGACGAGGGGAGTGCAAAAATACTACGACAAAAGGACATGCTTGTTATTGGACTCGGACAATAAACTTGAGGTTACCAGATGATAGAAAGCAGCGGCAATCCATTCGCGCCTTGAGCATATTGACCACGTAGGTGGTCCGGCGAGTCACTGATACCACACGTTGCGAGCAAAAGATTTAATCTATGGGGATCAATTCATGTCTGAGTTCCTTCAGTGCTACTAGTAACATCATTCATCCATCGCGAAATTCATGCTAGTTTTCCCCCGCCCAACCACAAAAATAAAAAAAAACAATGCCCGCCAACGCCTGAGATGGGATTAATCCAGTTCCCTTTCTTGCCGAGTCCCAAGAACGATCAACCCTGACCGTCACTGGCCACCGAGGCCTCTTAGCCAAGATAGCTAGCTCCCTTGGGCTTCTCGAAATGTACAAAAGGGAATTAATAAAATGGGTATATGTGCAGATGTGAAAGGCCGACGATGAGATGATTTAAAAGTCATCATCAAAGGAGAAGTCGCCTCCATTCTCGTTCTTGGGCGCCGTCTCGTCGTCGGTCTTCTTGGTACCGCTGGCCAGGACACCAGCCTTCTGGTAGTCGCCGACACGCTTCTCGAAGAAGTTGGTCTTGCCGCCGAGAGAAATGTTCTCCATGAAGTCGAAGGGGTTGGAGGACTTGTAAACCTTTTCGTTGCCCAGGGCGACGAGCAAGCGATCGGCAACAAACTCAATGTACTGCTTCATCAGGTCCGAGTTCATGCCGAGCAGGGCGCAGGGAAGAGCCTCAGTGAGGAACTCCTTCTCAATGGTAACAGCATCGGTGATGATTTCGCGGATGATCTGCTTGGAGGCACGGTGCTTCAGGTGGGAGTGCAGGAGGCAGGCGAAGTCGGTGTGGAGACCCTCGTCACGAGAGATGAGCTCGTTGGAGAAGGTCAGGCCGGGCATGAGGCCACGCTTCTTGAGCCAGAAGATGGAAGCGAAAGCACCGCTGAAGAAGATACCCTCAACAGCAGCGAAGGCGACGAGGCGCTGGGCAAAGGACGAGTCCTTGTCCTGGATCCATCGGAGAGCCCAACGGGCCTTCTTGCCAATGCAAGGAACTGCGAGCCAGTTAGAATCACATCAAGTATTAGACATGGTTGACAAAAGTACTCACTGGTGTCAATGGCGTTGAAGAGGTAGGTTCGCTGGGAGGGCTCCTTGATGTAGGTGTCGATGAGCAGCGAGTAGGTCTCGGAGTGGATGTTCTCCATCATGATCTGGAATCCGTAGAAGCATCGGGCCTCGGGGGCCTGAACCTCGGCGCTGAAGCGCTCGACGAGGTTCTCGTTGACGATGCCATCAGAAGCGGCGAAGAAGGCAAGGATGTGGGAGACGAAGAACTGCTCGTCGGCGGTGAGACGGTTGTTCCAGTCGTGCATATCCTTGGACAGATCAATCTCCTCGGCAGTCCAGAAAGAAGCCTCGGCCTTCTTGTACATCTGCCAGATCTATAGGCGACGCGTTAGCAGAGCCACTTTGGGTGGGGCGCGCCACTTTACGCGTATTAGACGCGTTACATACCTCGTGGTACTTGATGGGGAAGAGAACAAAGCGGTTGGGGTTCTCCATGAGAAGAGGCTCGTCGGTCTCGTCAGCCTTGATGCCAGAGGCAACGGCAACCTTGTCCTCGCGCTTAGCCTCCTCGAGAACGAGGGGCTTCTTGATATCGTCCGTGGCAGCAGCGCTGAGAGGCTGGTTTTCCTTGTCGGAGGCGTTGAAGTTGAGCTTCTTTACAGGAGACTCCATCTTGAAGTTTTCAATGGCGGATGCGGCCTGTTGCGGAACATGTTAGGAGACGGTTGGAAGGTGAAGAGAGGATATGGAACACCACCAGCAGCATCGCGCAAACGGGTTCTAGACGTCACTTACCTGCTTCGAAGGGGTAACCTGGGCGGCCATTGTATCTGAAAGGAGCAGCTGAATGAAGAAGAGCACTCAAAGGAGGAACAGTCGAAGCAAGTGAGAGACAGGACGGGCTCGATCTGTGAGGTAGAGGCAGAGGTGGTGGTTGCAATTGTAGTCGCGGTGGTGATGTTCAAGGCGAGCTACTGTGCTGCGAGATGCACGACGGCTTTTGTACAAAGAGCGATGCGCTGTCACGTGGGCGAGAACGCGTCGCAGCGTGTTCGCGGTGGTCTGGGCGAGTGGGCGAGTGGGCTGAGCTAGAGGGCATTGGTACCACTCAGGTACTTTGGCGGCGCTCGTGGGAGGTACCTGCAGGGGCACGGAGCTTGGGGCGCCTCCACCGGGCAACCAGCCACCTGGATCCCTGGATCCCTGGAACGCGCGAGTAGATGCGGCTCGCAAAGACGCGTAAAGTCGCGTCAAGCAGCGTCTTGGCTCTCACCACTTTACGTCCTCGGCATAGGATGGCTTCCAGGTTGTCACAATCGCCACGTACGACATCAATGCTACTTGTTCTTTGTGTTTTGCTTGTCTGGATCAACCATTGGTGATAGCTTGAAATTGAGCACGCTCTGCTACTGGGTATCTACCTAGCCTTGTACATGTCAACCTCGCATACTCCGGACATGATGCATGCATGAGGTATTGACCTGCAGTCACATTGCTGTGTGCATCACCGACTACCTTGACTACCAGGACAGGCTAGACTAGCTTGCCTTGAGACATCATCAAAGGAGCCTCCATACGGAGTGTACGGAGTAATAATTTCATGGGTAGGTCAGACGTGCTTCCACTCCGTAACTACTTTTGCATACTAGGCGCAGGAGCTCCCCGTCTTCCCTGTCAGGTTCAGTTAAGTGCTATTTCTAAACAACGTGATTGATATTACCCATGATGGCCATCATCATGCCATTGCACCGTGACGTGACGGTAGGTAGGTACTTGGTCGCATGCATCGAGCAAATGGATGGCCCGTAAATACCTACAAAGCGCGTCCAGGCTCATCCGTCTCGCCCGTATTGCCCGCTGTTCCGCGTCCGATCAGACCTCTGCCGCTGATTCAGGCTTGGTCAGAGAAGACGTCATGCTCGGCCGCCATTGATCAGCCAGCAACTTCTGCTACTTAATGCTACGTAGACGGGTGGCATCTTTGCTGTAGGCGGCTAAGCGATTACCGGCGTCTGGTGGAGCTCGGGTGTGCTTCGGAGCACCCCTTGGAAGTCGTCGCCATGGGAGATGGCGGTTTGCGGCGTAAGCGCACGTATCCCGCAGCAAGTCTCGGATCACCGAGTCTGACGGACTGCGTCGGCTCAACCAACTCTCGAGATTGGCGCTTGATTGCTTGCTCATCTGCCTGCTTGCTGGGTCAACCAGAATGCGGAGCTGAGCTTTCAGCTGTCTTTGGCATAGAAATGGATCCGCAATTGATCCATGCCAAGCAAAATTATCAGATCTTTTGCTTCCCTCGTTTCAAAGTGGTCCTCGACGCGTCCCCGTGGAGCCATGCGACTGGGATTGGGTTCATTAGTTCGTGTTTGCTCTACTCGTAGCTACCAACTGTCTACCTAGAGACATGTACTCATGATACGTCGTACAGAAATTACATAGTAAACCCGCTCCCCAAGGTCAAGGTCAAGGTCAAAGCCATGCCTGCCTACCTACTCCGTACCCAACCAACTCATCGTGGAGGCAACGTTCTGGAAGCTAACCCGTCCCATCCACCGTGACTCACCAGGGCCCGCCCTGATTGATAAGTCTTCGTCATGACTGCTGTCATATATCCGTACTGCCGAACCCAAGGGACTTCTTAGTGTTTCCGTCCCGAGGGCTGAGATCTTGACTGCTTTGGTTGCTGAGTCCGCGTCCTAGCATCATCTCGTCCCATCTCCTCGTCAGGGCGACGCGACTTGCTTCGTCCAAAAAACCAACCGCCGTCGTTACGCACACGGGCTGGCTCCGGCTCGCTGGGCATCTGTTGTTGGCGGCCATTGCGATGCTCGTCACGACGTGAAGCCGCCATTGGCTGCTGCTGCGCTGGCGCATGACCAACATACTCGGGCGGCGGTGATTCAGTTTGCATGCGGTCGAATTCATCAGGGTCGCTAGGATCAACGGCAGGAAGAGGCTGACCGCTCATGCGCAGATTCTTCTTGCCCATCTCTCGCAGATGTGCCTCGAGAAGGGCTGCGTTGCGCGTGTTGGCGCGGAACACGGCATCGATGAGATCGCCAGCAAACGGGACCAGCCCAATGACGAAGTCGAATCCGATGTTGAGAAGCATCTGGATTTTGAGAGACATGGGAAGGCCACCCTCGATCTGGGAGCACGTCTTCATGACAATGAGAGCCATGAGGGCGTCCAAGACGTCACCGACACTATTGGCATTCTTGTTAGCTACATGGGACAAGTCGCCGAGCGTTGGCCCATGAGATGGCAATTGACTTACGCAGGAATCAAACCGAGGGCGCTGCTCCAGCCGAAGCGAATACCACAGCAGTTGAAGAGGGACAGATCGAGACGGTATGCGCGTCTTTTGACCTTGGTCAACACCTTGGCATCGTGTTCCGAGATGCCCGGAGGCAGTGCCTTCTTGCGCTTCTTGAGCTTGCCAGTGGGTGTTCCATCAAGGCGAGTTGCAGGCACATGCTCAAAATAAGGATCCTACTTGCATGGTCAGTCAATAATCCTTGTTGGTGTATCCGTATCCGTAGTTTGGACGGGCAAGATGAAGATGCCAAGGCACGTAGTGTAGTGGGGCATACCTCTGTTCCAAACTTATTCTGTACCGACTCGCCCAGGATCTTGTTGGTGAAGAACTTGGTAATAAGCGAAGTCATTGTGGCTGTTGGGGTAGGAGACAGGAAAAGCTATGGGAGTGAAGAAGAGAAGAGCCAACGAGGAAGAGAGCTGCTGGATTGTTTATATGCTGAATCACTTCCAAGGGCGTCTCTGACGATCCAGAAGACGGTTGGGTGAGCAGTTGCGGTTGGTTGTTTCAGGAGGCGCCTGGGGCTTCTATTTTGGAATCCTCTAACAAAGAGGGTCCTCGGACGGCGGCAAAAGTCCAGAATAAGAGGACTGATAGGGAGCAAAGGGAGGATGCGGGTAGCCTAAAGAAAGAAAGAAAGAAAGAACAGGGCGATACGCCGCCTTTTTGTTCGCTAGTCGCGCAGAAGGACACAAGGGGGAGCCCGTGCAAGCGACTCATGGATTTTCCTGTTTCTGCTGTAGCTGTGATGTAATTCACTTTGCTTGCTCTCAGGCGGCCTCCATCCGCAAGCGCTAGAGCGAAGCTGCGAGACCAGGTGATTGAGCGGTACGTACCGGATACGCCACGATCGCCGGCGCCACGTCTGCACCGCCACCCTTGCACCGCCACCTTTTCCGTTGGGCTGCTCTAGTCTTGCTCCTCCAGCTGCTTCCGGGCTGCCAGGCCAGGGCTGCAAATGGGTCCGTCCTTTCCTGACTGATCACTGATGAGCTGGTCTGGACAGGTCTGGTCTGAGCTGAGATGCATTATCGCCAACGACTCAACTTCTCCATCCAACCACTGCAAAGCAACCCCGACAGCTCTCCCGCGTCCCCGGCGTCTGCCCTTTGCCTCGCCTTCGCGCCCTCGTCCCAGCCAAACCAAAGCGCAAAGCTGCAAGTGGCCTGCGATCTCGACGACGTCGCGCGTCTTTTCGCTTGTCATCGTCGCTCTTTGCGTCATACCGCACCATCCGTCGTTGAGCCTCAACATGGTCAGGTCCTTTTCTCGACTATACCCCAAATACAATCGCCTTGCAAAGTAGCCAAATCCGAATTTCCTTGAACGCGCCAGCTTTCCAACACCAGCCCACGGGCCAAGAACCTATCCAGTATGGCTTCACAGATGCAGTTGGAAGATTGTACGTGTCGCCCGCCAACCCTGCGAAAGCCTTTGCATCGCTCCCAAATGCTAACCTGATGGCCGCGGTAGGGCTGGACGACCTCTGCGTCCGCTTCATCATCAATCTTCCCCAAGAGGATCTATCCTCCGTCGCCCGAATATGTTTCCAGGTCGAGGAAGCCCAGTGGTTTTACGAAGACTTTATCCGTCCGCTCGATCCAACCCTGCCTTCCATGACGTTGCGCACCTTCTGCCTCCGAATATTCCAGCACTGCCCGTTGCTCGCCAACTTCTCCGTTGAGAATCACACCAAAGCATTTGAGGAATTCCTCGAATACAAAACCCGTGTTCCTGTACGAGGTGCCATCCTGTTAAACGAAGCCATGGACTCGACAGTGCTCGTCAAGGGCTGGAAAAAGGGCGCCAACTGGAGTTTTCCTCGCGGCAAGATCAACAAAGATGAGGACGACCTGGACTGCGCCATCCGCGAAGTCTACGAGGAGACGGGTCTAGACCTCCGAGAAGCTGGATTGGTGCCTACCGAGAGCAAACCCAAGTACATTGAGATTGCCATGAGGGAGCAACACATGCGACTCTATGTGTTTCGAAACGTGCCAATGGATACAAAGTTTGAGCCACGAACACGCAAGGAAATCAGCAAAATTGAATGGTACAAGCTCTCTGAGCTTCCTGCATTCCGCCGAAAAAACGGCCAGGCTGACGAGGCAAACGCTGTCCCGAACGCGAACAAGTTCTACATGGTGGCTCCCTTCTTGGTGCCCCTGAAGAAATGGGTTGTCGTTCAGAAGAAGCTAGATGCCAAGAGAATCCCCAGTGGCTCATACGCGCAGGGCCATCTCCATAAGCCCATCGACGAGGGCTTCGAGGATGATGCCTGGACGCAGACCGACACTGGTATTGAGACGTCTCGCACGCCGGCCATCGAGACCCTCGCCGGCGCCACTCAGGAACTGCAACGGCTGTTGAAGCTGCAGCCCGCGACGCAAGGCCTGCAACCACCGCAGGCGCCGCAGGACAAAGGCAGCGCTCTGCTCTCGATTCTCCAGGCCAAGGGCCCTGCCCCCACGATACCTTCCCAGCCCACTGGTCAAATGCCGCATACGCCGATGGATCTGACTATTGCAGAGGCGCCTCCTCCGGCGACGCCTCACCACCATAACCAGCACCAGCACCCGACAATCAACACTCAGCAGCCTCCCCCCAATTTCGCAATCCCCCCCAACTACACACTGCCATGGGGTCAAGGTCCAGCTCAGACCTACAATCAGCAATATAGCCAGCAATACCCCGTCCCACCTCAACAACGCGACGGAAACATCCAAGCCTCTCTGGTGCATCCCCAGCCGCTCCCTCCTCAGGTGCAGCGGGCTGTGTTTAACCGCAGTGCGTTCCAAGAGGCCCAGCAACTTCCAATGTCTGGAGGCCACCCGGCTTTCGTCAACCATAATCAGCATCAGATGGGTGGGGGCCCACTGCCTCCGGGACATCAAAGGCCTGCGCAACTGAATGGTGATTCTATGGCTTTACTGAATGCTTTCAAGAACGGCGGAGCCTCTGCTCCGCATAAGGAGAACGCACGACAGCCCCAGGTTGTTGGTCCTAGTGAAATGGGCCAGAGTTATCCTTCCTCATATGGTCCAGCTGGAGGTCCGCACCAAATGCCCATGGTCGCGTCTGCAGACAATTTCGCCCGACCGCAGCCCAGTCCGAAGGAGTTGGCAGGTTCTAGAGTTGGGGATTCCGCTGATAATCACCGCTCTTCTCTACTTGGCATGTTTTCAAAGCAGCCCATGTCACCTCAAACATCCCCTTCTCAGCAGCAGCAAAGCTACGCGAACGAGGCGCAAACTGGTGCTAGTAACAGTTTAGATGCACTCTTGCGCTCCGGGGGCAATACTTCTTCGAAGCCTGCGTATGTTTCTAGCCCCCTTTCTCTCCAGGCTCTTTCGATCCATCCGGGGCCGGACCAGGGCTATAGCCAGCAGTACCATTCTCCCCATGGCACCAACGCCCAACCCGTGCGGATTCTTCAGCGAGGACAGGGCGAGCAGCATCTGGGCGCGAGCCAGCAGTCTGCGGCATCTCCCCAGGCGCCACTGGCTGGTCTGGCAGGACAGGCGGCTGCATATGCTTCGAGCCCGCAAACCGCTGCTTCGTTTCCATCTCCCAACATGGCGTATCGAAGACCCGAGTCGGGCGCGGACCAGAAGCGACAGCTTCTCTCACTCTTCGGGGGGAAAGCACAGCCATCCCCTGGAGGTCTTGAGGCCGGCAAGGGCAAGGAAGTTGTCACAGAAACGCCCAGGTCACGGATCGCCTCCCTAGCCTCTGGAGTCGGCGAGCTGGGCGCCATTTCACCGTCGTCTCGTCGTGGGAGCCAAACCCCCATCTCCCCTGCTGACCGCACCTTCTTACTGGGATATCTGGAGTCAGTCACCAACAACGCGTCACGTTAATGGCGATGATGGTTTACGGGCAGCATCAGTTGCTACATGTTGCGAGTCTTGACTGCGTGCAAGAGCAACAATACCATTTGGTGTCTCGCTGCCGTCTGAGTAGGTAGTTTGCCTCAGCCACAATAAGTAGTTGAATTCATTGTTGCATTAATGGTTGGAGTTTTGCATATTCATCTGTATCTCGGGCCACCTGGCCATTTCACTACCTCTTCTTTCACTTGTCTCTCTCCTGTCTCTCTCAGCGGAGCTAGTGCCGCACTCCGAGGCAGGTATATCCCGTCAGTGATTCATTTTGCGATGATTGGGGTCGGCTGATTTCGTCTGTCCGTTATCAAAACCCTCCCTTTCTTGTGACTAGCGGAGGGAATGGATGCCAATTCAGCGACAGCCTACCAGCCATAGTAAGGGACCGGCCGTCCTCATGACAGACAGACAGTACAGCACATGCATTGATTTTACCAAAAATGCAGGTCCTAGTCAACAACGCCTCCAGGAGAGAGATGGCAAAAAATTGAACCGACAGAGACAGGGTTCGAACCTGCGCGGCCGAAGCCATAGCATATCTAAACTGTGAGAAGTTGTTCAAGTGCTACCCCTTAACCACTCGGGCACTCTGCCATTTTTGATTGGAATGCGTCGAAGTCATCCGCATTATATTCTAATCATGCTGTGCAAGTATTCGATTGCTCAACTTTAGTACCTGCTGTCGCTCAACATCGCGTCTGGCCTTCCTATGTTGTCTTGCGAAATAACTTCCTTGCATTCTTTCCGTAACAATATTTAGTTGGTGTGCATTTCTCCTCGTGTCTCATTAATACAGAGTCCTCTTATATGCTGATATCGCTCACCATTTGCTGATTACTCCAGTTTATGGAATAGGGACCAAAATCATCTGTAGGTTAGCACTGGCAGTCCAATCGCCTCGTCGCAAGACAAGAGAACGGGCGCCCATTGTATTTAGAAAGGCGCTCGACTGAAAAACCTCATTTGGCCGTGCAGACTGGCTCGACGTCCTCATGACCCGTCAGTGGGGTTGTCTAGCCTAGTGCTGGCATGTCAGTTCAAAGGCTTGAGACTATCATGGTTCGAACCCATGGTGTTGATATTCACTCGTCCAGCATCTGCGTGTGATGAGCATGAAGATATGTGCTTTTGAATTCCATGCCCATGATTTAAACTACCAACCTAACTGTCTATCTAGATGGGCAGACATCCTTGAATCAAATCCAGCTCTGGCATTATCAGTCGCTATTGTCGCCATCAAAGTTCAATAGCTGAAATCGATTTGCTAAATTACTTCGAGCCATATCTTCGGAATGCGTATTGCGAGTCGGCATTATCGGTGTGTTTAGCGGTGCGGCGCACTCATCCATCTCCCAGTCGAGCGTCGAGCCGCGGTATTCTCTAATCATGCTGTGCGTCAACGATCATACTGATACAATGAGATCCCGGCGGGAACGTCAACTTACACTCTGCTCATCATGCAAGTGCGCGCAAACATGGCATTGCGGATGGAGTTGGTGCTGATGTAGCAGTCACCCTTGACGAAGGCGATGTTTACAACCACGAGATTGTGTATGTGATCGAGGTCTTGTCGAATGGTCTGCTCTGTGTGGCTAGGGTCACAGCGGCGGATGACGAAGTTGCGAGTGACGCCGTTGCGAATTTGGTGGACAAAATGACTTGAGATGTGATATTCACGTTCGGCCCAGGCTAGGTGGACCTATCATGACATGTGAGCATTGTATCTCCATGAAAGCGCGAATTGCTAGCCTTTTTGTTCTTGACGTATATCCCATACTTCTGCGTATGCTCGTAGAACGCGCGTGCCTCATCTTCAAAGACAAAGGTCACAGTGGCAACCCCTTCTTTGTACCGGAGGAAGATGTCAAAAAGTTGACCGCCGCGAATGGGTGCAACGACGTCGGAGTGGGTGGTGCCAGTAGGAAGATTGTAGAGTTGTAACGACCTCGTGGAGAGCTGCTGAGAATGCTGGGGGTACGCCTTTGAACCGCCAGCGTTGTCCTGACTATCCTGACTATTATGAGTGATGTCGTTTGAAGACACAGCTGGAAGGTTCGGGTCGTTAGCTTGTGGCGAGGCTCGTTCTACTCGATGAGATGCCAATGCCGCAAAACGTACATTGAGGATCGTAAGTGTCATTACTGACATGGTTGGCACTGGCCACATAGCGATGTGTTGGACGGCTGGCATTACCACTAGAGAGAGCACCGCGAGGCTCGTACGCGCTATGATTGATGTGGCCTGCATGGCTTTTTGACGGGAGGTTAGCATGTGCGACAGCTCCAGGAGCAGTGGCCTGGTCTGTCGCACAAGCATAGTTCCCATTGCTTAGCATCTGTCAAGAGTTAGACACGGCCCCAACTGTCTTGAACCAACTCTTTGCCGACCGAGGACCTGTACCTTGGGCAGAGTTGGAAACTTACATCAATTGTGTCTGGATAAACTCCAGCCTGCAGCAAGTTTTGTCGCAGACGAACTACCCAAACCCGGTCAGCAAAGTTCAACCCGGAACTATCATGAGCTGCCAGTCAGATATACCATGTTGATGCGCAATATCGACAAGGCCGTCATATTCAAGCCTTGAAATGCATATTGTAGCAGACTCTGGATGAACAGAATATTGGGCCATTGCCGAGAGAAGAAGATATACCGGATAAAGACGATAGCTAGCTGTTAAAGTCGGCTAATGGCAGTGACGATGGATAGATTGCGTTATGGTTTTCATTGGGAGGAAGAAGGGATATGCGTTGGTTCACCGAAAATCTAGGTGCCAACACGGGCGACTCAGAGTGAAGAAAGAAGAAGTGATGGTAGTGCAGGACGCGCAGGACCACTTTGAGGTCCTCTCCTAGGCGGGCAAACAAAAACAACTAAGGATAAAGCCAAACGGATTACTGCTGCCGACGATGCTTGCAGTCTCAGCGCAGTGATAACCAAGTGACGACCAACAAACCACCTGCGATGAGTGATAGGATACCTAGGTAGATACCTAGGTAGGTAAGTTGTTCAGTCTGGAGACTTATGACAAGTGCTGTAAAATATATATTTACTAATTACTGTGACATGGAGTCGTCCAGTATCGCTCCCCGTCAACGAACCGATTGAGCAAATGGGATTGGTATGGGAACTCTGACTACCGAAGCTGAGTGCGAGGCAAAAACCCACCGAAATCTAGTTCTCTTTAAACGTTGCCTTTGAACGTTGTCGACCTTTGACACCCCAGTTCATCAAACTTGCTGCTCATATGATCCAGGGTTGTGGGATGATAAATGGCTTCGCTTCCCCGGTAAGTAGAATCTTCAGCGCGTGTTCTGATTAAGAAATCGAGCTCATAGAATACCTATCAGTAACTGCTGGCATTGTGTATACCTACCTATCTGTGAAGTGATGTTGGAGAGAGATGGAACTGGAAGTCTGGATAGTGGCCCGACTGTCTCGACTCTACCTCATAGTCTGCCACATAATTGTCTTGAGCGTCAGGCAAGCGGGAACAGCAAAAGCCACCACTCTGCCCTCTTCGACACCTTAGGTGCCACAGTAAGTTGATGGGTGCCTAGGCGTGTCGTATGGTTAGTCAAAGGAGATTGTGAAACGGGGCGTGCTCTGTGGCCGAAACGATGGTCGTTGTTAGACCTCGCTCGGGCTTGCTGGGCAGCGGCAAGTCACTGGTCCAGCGGCTCGGGAATGTTTTCTTTGCAGAGTGCGACGGAGTTGAGAGAGAGAGAGGCCTTTCAACAAGCTCAAAAGCTACCTAGCAAGTAAGGCTAGCTTCCATGAGCCACTAGTGTACTGTATTATCAGGAAGTGAGTTTTGATGCTATAATTGTAGGTTGGCTGACCGTGACTGCAACTTGCAGAACATGATTTGGTATGGAGTACTTCGTATCATACGGCACATCGTTTGCAGGACAAAGTCGCAAGTGGGGCCAACCTCGTATGCAATTCTGGGCCTGGTCCGTGCGGGACACGGGGCAGTGCCGTGCCAGTGGTGTCACTGGTGTGCATTAGGGGTGCTCTGGGGGTGCTAGAGCTGCTAAAGACTGCTAAAACTGGTGAGCTTGCAGGCTAGTTTGTTGGAGGGCCGCGCATTCGGCTCCACTGATTGGCCGCCAGCCCGTGTTGTTGCGTCCTCGACTCCTCCTTCTGTCTGTTGACTGTTCGGGCAGTTATGCAAAGGCAAGTGCGGGAAGGCAAGGGAAGCCTGGGAAGGGACGCAAAAGGTACGTACCGCCTCGGCAGCTGCCCGCCCCTGGCGCCCCTTCTCACTTTGTCGCCTTTGCCGTGCTAGGCCAACACACACATCCATCACCTCACAACACTTGCATCCCTTGCCATCCTCGTATTCCCGCCCGTCACTCGCTCTGCCTGCTGTGTGCCTTTTGCCTTTTGCCTTTTGCATTCTGCATTCTGCATCCTTCGTTTTGCTGCAAACTCATCGTCTTCCACGTCCCTCGCTCCCATCGACACTCGCTACCGTCGTCTCCACTGCCGCTGCCGCTGCGTTTAACGCCTAAGCTCGTCGATCACCCGATCCTTCAAGGTTCCATCCACGTCGAGAAAAGGGTTGACGAGTTGACGACCTCTGGGGCCCACCACCTCGACATCGACAGACCTTGGTCTCGCCGCCTTCTCCCATCGTCACTATAACCCAGCTCCTCAACATCTCCCCCTCAATTCGATTCATCGCCTGCGCCCAGTGCCTGGTCGGCACTTGATTCCCCATCCATTTTGAGCCACGCGTTCCCATTCCACACCACACGTCGCCCACCATGCGTCCCGCTTCAGCCCTCGTCCAACTGGCTCTTTGCCTCTCGTCCCTCACGCCCATCACGGCAGCGTGGAGTGCTGAGCCAGCTACTCTTGCTATTCGTGCCGATGAGACTGGTTTGTTGACCTCGTTGAGCCCCTGATTGGCACATGCCAGATTGACTAACATTTGAGACTAGCTACGGCCACAGAAGAGACGGTCGAGCCCACCAGGACAGGTGGCAAACAAGTCAAGACGACCAACCTCAACACCGCCAAGGCCGAAACTGAAGAGGAAGCCGAGACCGAGACTGGAAAAGAAACTGGAAAAGCAACTGCAACTGGCAAGAAGAAGGCGACTGGAAAGAAGACCAAGGATGACAGCGATGCTCGCGAAACCTTTGCCCCCAACGATCCACCAGGTGGTGTGTCCATGACGGAGCCTGCCGCAACCGCCCAAGCAACCGCTCTGTACAAGATTGGTGACTATGTCAGCCTTGGCTGGAACTACACCTCGCTTCAGGGTACTCCTACTGCCATCGATGTCATTGTCAGCTGCTCCTTCGCCACTGAAACCTGGACCCTAACGTCCAATATGACCTTCCAGACTAATGTCGACTTCGTCTGGAACACCAATGACCAAAAGAACGATCCTGAGAAGCCCCTTTTAGAAGAGGAATACACGCTCATCATCAAGGACTCGGAAGCCGCCATGACCGACCAGCCGGACCCGGGTTATCTGGGTACATTCAACCTCTTCACCTTTGGCCTCTACCAACCCAGAGGCAATACCCCGTTGCCTGAGTGGACGTGCCCGAACTGTAACGCCGCCTCACCTGGAGTCGAACGCCAAGCCATTGGGTTCGTCTTGACCATGGGTCTCATCACCGTTGCGTCCTTTACCTGGTTTGTCACTGGTCTGGGGCTGCACTAGAGGTTGTGATGTATGTCACCTTGTGGTTTGCTTGTGGGACTTGGTCTCTCTTTTCAACCTTGGTTCTGTTTTCAGGTTATTTTGGTCTTTTTGGGAGGTTGGTAGCACATTGATTGGATAATTTGGAGCTTCTGTACGGGTTGAGAATTATCGTTAATATTTCAAGGGGGCGTTGTTGATGCATGGCAGCTACAGGATGGCACTGCAACGGGGAAATGGGTACAAAAATCCTGCATCGTTTCTGGATGCTTTACGATCTGATCCTCGTATAACACATCACTATGTAATGAATCCTACATAGGTACCTAATTACGCTGTTGGTTTCAAAGTCGCAGCTGGTTGTTAATGGAAGTTCGCATGGGTATGCGCCTTGTTATACGTCAATATGGCACGTTGTGCCTGCAGAGTTGGAAGAAGGAACCGATATTTAATAAGAGGGCTATGTATAGGATGAATGATGGAATGACACGCTTGATATCGTCTTGTGCATCTTTTGTTTCAACAGCCTCTCTAAAAACCTCGTGATGTACATCTATGGATCGAATACTCCAAGAAGGTGGGCACCTCTCTTGCTTTGATTATTGGAACACGCTGCAACATAAAACGCCTCGCCGCCTCAGACCATCCGTAGCGTAAAGCCCGCCCCCTTTTCCTCACGCTCGCGTCCCTGGAAGATGCCGCTGAGGTCGACGTCGCCAAGGGTGGCCGCCTGACCCCCCCTCGCAGGGGCATGAGGCTCGTGACGGCGACGACGCTCCTGGCCGGCCTTGCTGGGGAAGGTAGGGAACATGCTCTCGGGCTTGGGCTTGGGATCCTGGCGAAAGTACTCGTGCTGGAGCATGGCGGCTGCGGTGGGCCGTCGGGCCGGGTCGAGGGAGAGGAGGTCGGCGAGGAGGGCGGCGCCGGCCGAGGTCAGGCCGGGAAAGCGGGCGCGGACGACGGAGCCGGCGGCGAGGCCTGTTTTGGGGAGGCGGAGGGAGCGGGCGTTGGGGAGGCGGCGGAATCCGGGCCAGGAGGAGTCGGAGGGGACGCCGCAGAGCTCAAAGACCTTTGAGAGCTGGTCGACCTCGTTGCGGCCCTGGAGGAGGGGCTCGCGGGTGAGGAGCTCGCCAAAGATGCAGCCGACGCTCCACATGTCGACGGCGGCGTCGTAGGCGCGGGCGCCGAGGAGGAGCTCGGGGCTGCGGTACCACAGGGTGACGACGAGCTGGGTGAGCTTGGGGGCCGGGTCGCCGACGTAGCGGGCCATGCCAAAGTCGGCAATCTTGAGCTGGCCGCGGTTGTTGAGGAGGAGGTTGCTCGTCTTGAGGTCGCGGTGCAGGATCCAATGGTCGTGGAGGTAGGCGATGCCGGCGGTGAGCTGGAGGAGGAGGCGCTTGACCTCGGAGGAGAGGAAGGGCTCGGGCATGTCCTCGAGGACGCTCTTGAGGTCGTGCTCGACAAACTCGAGCACGAGGAAGAGGGAGCTGTAGCGTGGTTAATACTCTGGTCTGCAGTGGAACACGTATGGGATTCGCAGACGTACTTGTCCGGCCTCGACACATCGTCGCCTACAACAACCTCCTCGAGGCCGACAATGTTGCGATGGCTGCAGTCCTTGAGGATCTGGATCTCGCGCAGACCGGTGACGGGCAGACCGTTGCGGTCGCCGGGCTCGAGCTTGAGGCGCTTGAGGGCGACGACGCGACCCGTGGCCCGAACCGTCGCGCGCGCAACCCAGCCGTAGGTGCCCTCCTCAATGTCGTTGAGCTTGTCGTAGTTTTCGACACTGCGACACTTGGCCCAGCCGCTCGTCTCGAAGCGGAGGAGCTTGACGGGCTGCAGATCGTCCGAGGATTGCGGCTGAGGCGTGAGGCGTCTGCGTTTCGAGGGTCGGTCACCGCTGGCATCGACGTCGTCTGCGTCGTCTGCGTCGAGTTGCGATGCTGTTGCTGTTGCTGCTGCTGCGGCGGCGGCCTGCTTTTCAGCCTCGAGCTTGCGCGCCTTGTCGGCCTTTTTGCGTCGCTTCTCGTCCTTTTCGCGCTGGATCTTGGCCTCGAGAGCGGCGTCTTCGCCGGCGTCGGCCCATCGCGATTTGGACACGGGGTTGGAGGACATGATGGATGGAGGCGGAGGAGGAGGCGAGTGTGGTTGGAAACGTCGAGACGCGGTTGCGAGAGACCAATTCAAGACGCTTAGGGAGCCAGGGCTGTTGGTTCGCAGACCTCGACGTAGCTCGACATCGAGGGCGGGCTGCGTGGTTGGGATACTTCGATTCGGCGCGGTTCTAGTCGGGGCCTGTGAAGTTGGTTCCCCAGACAAAGGCAGATCCGATCGTCCAGGGCTGGTAGAATAGTTTGTTAGTGGTGATGATGCCTGAAGGTTGGCGATTGCACCAGTGGGGGGCCTGCATTGGTGGGGGAATAAAAAGCTACATTTCGGTATACTCCCAAGACCACACAACTATTCGGATATTAACAGCCCAAGAGGAGATTAACTAGTAGTATAGCTTCCGAGGTTTATGAGCATATTTAATATAGATTTATTCACAGCAGAGAAGCTATCATGATGCAATTATAAAGGATTAGGGAGGCATCGCTCTAGCATGGAGCCATTCTCGTGTTTTCTTAACTTGGAAATCCTTATCTTATCGCAGCTCCAAGTCTGAACAAGTTCAAACCACGGCCCCTTGACATCCTGAACTCGCCTGTGCTTGGCATCTTTCTGAGCCCTCGAGCTCTGCGACGCTACCGCTGCAATGAGTTTCCGGAGTATGCGCGCGGTTGTAAGCCCCAGCGCCGGCCGTTGGCTGCAGCGTCCTGGGCGCTTGGCCGCCTGCTCGGCATCATCATCATCATCATCATCATGGCGAAGCTTCACCTCGAGCATCCCGCGTCACCAGAAGACGGAACGGGCCTTTTCCACGCCCCTGGCCAAGCAGCTCTACGAAGCCATCTCGGTTTGTCCAGGCCCCCAAGTACCGCCTTTGCCACAAAGACCAGCCAGCTAACCCAACCTTGTCAGCTGACCGGTCCCGTTCCTTTGGCGAGCTACATGCGCATGTGCTTGACGGGCGACGTGGGCGGCTACTACACGGGTGCCATCGGGTCCGGCCGTGATCAGTTTGGTGCAAAAGGCGACTTTGTCACGTCGCCCGAGATCTCCCAGGTCTTTGGCGAGCTCATTGGCATCTGGTTCCTCGCCGAGTGGATGAGCCAGGGCCGGCCCAAGCAGGGCGTCCAGCTCATCGAGGTCGGCCCTGGCCGCGGCACCCTCATGGACGACATGCTCCGGGTATGATATCCATCCTTCTTCAGTTATGCTGTCTCTTCTCTTCTTCGACTGACCAGAGCCCCGTCTTGATCCCCGTCGACAGACTGTCCAACGATTCCCCGCCATGGCAAACAGCATCGATGCCGTCTACATGGTCGAGGCCAGCCGCGAACTTCGCGACGCGCAGAAGCTGCTTCTCTGTGGGCACGAGGCTTCAACGACCGAGTCTGAGAGCGGCTTCCGCAGCGTTAGCAAGTATAACGGCCGGCCTGTTGTCTGGACCGACAGCATCAAGTCCATCCCCATCGGTTAGTTTCCCCTGGATGCCCGACTACATACCTTTGTGCAGAGTATGCCAACACACCGACCACGATAGAGTCCGACAAGACGCCCTTCATCGTTGCCCATGAGTTCTTCGATGCCCTTCCGATCCACACCTTCCAGTCCGCTCCGGCACCGCCCAAGTCGCCCCCTCGACGTTCCCCGTCCTCATCGGCAACCTCAACGCCGCCCGTCGATGGCGCAGACAAGCCATCACCATCACCACAACCAGACAGCACGCCGCAGGCCATGGAATGGCGCGAGATGATGGTCTCGACCACGCGGCCCGGCGTCACGCACGCAGAGCTCGCCACGCCCAAGTCGCAGCAGCACGAGCCCCCCGCCGAGTTCCAGCTCGTGCTGTCGTCGGGCACCACCCGCCACTCGCGCTTCCTCCCCGAGTCGTCGACGCGCTACCATGGCCTCAAGCAGATGCCCGACGCCGTCATCGAGGTCTGCCCCGACGCCTCCATCTTCGCCACCGACTTTGCCACCCGCATCGGCGGCTCCCCCGAGCACCCCAAGCCCAAGCCCAGCGGCGCCGCCCTCATCCTCGACTACGGCACCGCCGACACCGTCCCCGTCAACTCCCTCCGCGGCATCCGCCATCACCGTATTGTCAGCCCCTTTTCGGCCCCTGGACTCGTCGACCTCAGCGCCGACGTCGACTTTACCGCCATTGCCGACGTCGCCACCGACGCCAGCGAGGGCGTCGAGGTCCATGGCCCCGTCACCCAGGCCGACTTCCTCGAGCTCATGGGCATCCGCCAGCGCGCAGACATACTCGCCAAGGCTCCGGGCATCGACGTCGACACTGCCGAGAATATCCAGCGCGCCTGTCAGCGCCTCGTCGACAAGGGCCCGGGCGGCATGGGCAAGGTGTACAAGGCCATGGCCATCCTGCCCGAAAACGACGGCCGACGGCGCCCTGTTGGGTTCGGCGGGGACGTCTCACAGGCCTGAGTGCAACAGGATAGAATGGCGCCAGCAAAAGATGAGCGAATCTGTATAATGTGTAAAAGTACCAAGCTGAGGCCTTGCAATGGGTCCACCAGACAGTATCTAGTAGGTAGATAGCCAAGCCTACATGGCTTGGTCAGGGGCAGCGTAAATCCTTGTTCCATAAAGTTGTCGCATGTATACCTGCCTATATAAATCATCCATTCCCTCAAGCTGTCCACCAAACAAAAGTGCCAGTCCCATTCGTTCGTTCATGCTACGCAGACAGAAAGCTTCGAAAATAGAGAAACAAAACTATACAACAGGCGTGGTTGGTCTTTTAGACCACTGCCCGTCTTTACTTCTTCCGCACCAGCTTGTCATCCTCGTCGTCACTTCCTTCATCGGAGAACTTGTCGCCATCCTCCCCTATGGCAAAGATGGTCTCACCGTCCAGCGACTCACGCGAGAAGCCTCGGCTCCCGCTTGGTTGCTGATATCCACCGGATGGCTGATACCCGCCGGCCTGGGGCTGGTATGAGCCACCGAAGCTGGTCGGGCCAGCCGCAGACTGTGAGCTGGCCTGGTTCTTGCCCACTTGAGCCTCCTCATCGTCATCCGAGTCGTCGGGAACTCCAATGTCACCAATCTCAAAGTTACCGTCGTCATCCTGGGCAATTTCGTCGCTCATGGCGAAGCGTCGGTTGTGGGCCGTAGGGCGCCAGAGGTATGCGATCCAGACAACGTCGGCGAAGTAAACGATGTTGAGCCACCCGTCAATGATGAACCACCGAGTCTTCCAGTGGAAAGGAATGGATTCCGGGTTACTGGCCGAGGCAATAGTGAAGCTGCTGAAGAAGAAGAAGGCGAAGATGACAATGACGCTGAGCAAGATGGCCCACCATAGCTTCCTGTACATGCTCTCCTTGACGTGTTGCTTGCGCTCCTTCAGGTCCTTCAACGTAAAGTTGAGCGAGTTGAGGGTCCACACGTAGAAAGCAGTCAGGGTACCGGCCAGGGGCAGCACAATGAGCAGCACGAACGGTCCTAGGACAAATATTAGCAGGCAGTCTGCATCGAGTACTTGGCTAGCTACTCACCAGCAGCTTCGGGGGAAACAACAAGACTCGTAATGGAGTACACCAGACCAAACACGAAGTGAGCGGCCGCGAGCCATCGCACATAGACCATTGTCTTTCCAAGAGTGGGCTTAACCACACCATAGCCCATGCACACAATGAGCAGCAGGAAGAAAGAGAAGGAGTTTCTTGCCGCGTTGAGGATTCCTACAACAATGAGCAAGACTTTGGCTCCGACATTACTTCCGTTGCGGTTTTCGTAATCTTCCGTATGTTAGCCAGGGCTTGAGAAGGAAACCACGGTGGGGGTGCAAACCATAGAACCCCCAGGTCATGAGCATCTCAACAACCAGGAAGATGATGATGGCGGTAATGTAATTCTGCACAGCCACTTTTATCCGTCATTAGCATGAGAGACGTTGAAGCAATTCAAACATTGGGACCTACAAACGTCGTGTCGGTGCTGGTAGTATAGGAAGCCCCAGTATACCGCGACAAGGGCGTAGAGAATTGTCATGCCACCATAAAATGGTAGCTTGGGGATTTGCGTGGCAGGGAGTTCGCCGTAGGCATTGCGGAACTCGGTGACAGCGGAATACTTGTCATCCGTGACTATGTTTGTCTCAACGCAGTAGTATCCCGTCTTCTTGATGGGGTAATGGATCGCTGCCATTCCCTTGGAATCCTTCAGGTGAATGGCTTTAGTGAGCATTAGGGACTTTGACTTTTGGGCAGCGTCGGGAGCCAGAACAAATTCGCCAATCTCGGTCGTGTTGCAGTGGCCCTTGCTGACGAGCTCTTTGGTACAGGTGTCGAGGCGCTGTTGAACAAGGTCAGCGTTGAATAGCAGGATGTGGGTTGGGTTCTAACCCTTCCGCCGGCGTCTTTATTTTGGATGCCGAGAAGATCCAAGTCCTTCCACTCGAATATAACCAGACTTGCAACAGGGTCTTTGCTCTTGTACTCGGTGGAGTTTAGGAATTTGACGAGGATGAAGGGATCAACTGGCCCGCCCCAGGTCTTCCGGCCGTACATGCCTGCGATCAGTTGAGTCAACGTCCAGCCATTGTCAATGTACCAAAAGTCCACTGACCTGTACAAAACCCTCTGTTGTTGTCGGTTTGATCCTGCAGACCCAAACGAGTCAGCTTGCCACTCTCGTCTTTACCTGAAGCTCAGCAACCGTATCAATTCCCATACCATGCTAATCTCAAGGGCCTGGGCTGTCCAGACGGACAAGCCCAGAAGAAGCCCTGAAAGGAACTTCATTGTGCAAGTACGTCGACACTAGGTTGATAGAGCCGTGTGGATAGGTAGGCGAAGCGTCGAGATAGATGGGGGAGGATGCGCGCAAGCTCCAAGATGGATTGCTAGTTGGAGATGGAGTGCAAGTAGATATGGGAGGAGTCGTCGCAAGCTTTAAGCGGGCATATCGATGAGGAGGCGAAGGAAGCCGACAGCGCAAAAGCGGATTGGTAAGACGCTTGGACGGGAGAGTAGGCCAATGTAATGCCGCACGCAACAGGAATGGAAGTGAGGCGTCGATGCTTTATTGCCGATGCAAGTGGAAGCTCTCAAGCTCGAGGAAGCGAGGAAGCGAGGAAGCAATGGAAGCCAGGTCAGCAACTCACTGGAGGCACCTGCCAAGTAATTATGGGGCCGGGGCCGCCGCCGCCTATCGATAAGCGACACTCGGCAGGTAGGTAGGTAACTACCTGCAGCTCAGGTCAAAAGGTACGTTACCTGGGCCTGGAAGAAGAAGAAATTCCACCACCATCACCAACTTGCCTCTTCCACTCCTCGACCTACCTCCTTGGGTACTCTCTGTCGCGACAATGGGCAAGGGAACAGACAAGCTCTACGTATGCCGCATTCCAGACCCTCTGCGATTCTCCTCTGCCCTTTGTGCTAATCACCAGTCGTCTCTAGATCACCCACTCCGAGTGGTCCTCCTCCGACGCCTACTCCGCCAGCGTCGGCGCCGGCGCCGGGTCACGATCGCAAGCGGCCGCTTCGTTCCGTCGTCTCCCCTTCAACTTTTGCGCGGCGAGTCTACAGCCTTTTAAGAACCCAGTCTGCACCCCCGACGGCACCATCTTCGACGTCGAGGTCATTGGCGCCTGGCTCGAAAAGCACCCCAACCAGAACCCCGTCAACGGCGAGCCACTGCAGAAGCGCGACCTGATCCGCCTCAACTTTGCCCGCAACTCAGAGTCCGACTCTCTCGGCGCCGGCCTGAGCGATGGCAAGGGCGACCTCATCGATCCTGTCACGTACAAGGTCTTCACCGATAACACGCACATTGTTGCCATTCGCCATGGCTCCTACGCCAACGTCTTTGCTTGGGACACCGTCGAGCGCATGAATATCAAGACCAAAATGTGGCGCGACCTGCTCGACGACGAGGAGTTTTCGCGCGCCGATATCATCACTCTTCAGGACCCCCAGAATGCCGCCAGTCGCAACCTGGATCAGTTCAAGTACTTGCAGGACGGTGAGGAGGCCCAGCTTACCAAGGAGCAGGAGGAGGAGCGCAAAGCCGGCAACATCAACACTGGCGCCCTGGGGAACATTGGAGACAAGGTTCTGCGCGCCAAAGCAGCCGTAGACAAGGCGCGTCAGGCACGCGAGCAGGGCGGCGACATCAACCGCAGCTCCACCGCGCTGGCCAAACCTTCGGCTGGTACGATGGCTGCTCCCCGGCGATTAATGATCCAGGATAAGAAACTGGCTGCCAACTCGGCCGTACACACCACAGGCCGCGCCGCTGCCAGCTTCACCAGCACGGGTTTGACGCCTGAGACGAGTGGCGAACGCGCCCTGCTGACTGACGAGGAGTACATGCTGAAGCCGAAACGAGTCAAGAACAAGGGTTATGCTCGGCTAGAGACCAACCTCGGTGATATGACGATTGAACTAGAGACCGAGACGGCGCCCAAGGCTGTCTGGAACTTTGTCAAGCTGGCGCAAAAGGGCTACTATAAAGGCGTTGCTTTTCACCGCAACATCCCCAACTTTATGCTTCAGGGCGGCGACCCATCTGGAACTGGTCGAGGCGGTTCTAGCATCTGGGGGAAGTACTTTGACGATGAGTTTGAAGGATCCCTGTCACACAATGCTCGTGGCACTGGTGAGTTTGCACCCATTCCCCTGCTGTGCCCATTGTGCATTTTCTAACTCGATCCAGTCTCCATGGCCAACAAGGGCAAGAACACAAACTCGAGCCAGTTCTTCATCACATACAAGGCGACTCCTCATCTGGACCGCAAGCATACCATCTTTGGCCGCGTGGTCTCTGGGCTTGACGTGCTCTCCAAGATGGAGGACGTCCCGACCGACGGCTCCAGCCGACCACTCAATAAGATCGTCATCAAGGATGTCGTCATATTTGTCGACCCTTTTGCGGAATTTCAAACACAAAAGCGCGAGCAAGAACTGCGAGACCAGGAAAAGGAAGATGTTCGACGCCGCGGCGGCACCGACGACGACAAGACGACGTGGACTGGCAAGCGGATCCGCAACGACGGAACTATTGACCACTCGACTTCGGCAGAGAGTGTCGGCAAGTACCTAAAGGCCGCTGCCTCGCAAACGACGACGACAAACGAGGCTGATCTCAACGACGTTGATACGTGGGAGGAACCCGCACGCAAAAAGGTCAAAGGAGGCGGGTTTGGCAACTTTGACAGTTGGTAGGCGGTGACTTGTCTGTCAAAGTTTGGCCCAACGGCTCGCAAGCGTTGTTATGATACCGCAACAGCCCCTTGGCTTCTCTTTGCTGCACCACTGCCACAATGGAGAAGTGACACTGCATTAAGCTGCGATTGAAGTCTCTTTACAAGGACCCCTGGAGCACTTTTTAGAACCCGGGAAGCATCACCGCTTGCGGATCGAATGCCTGAGAACTGCCGGCGGTGCATTCACCCCTCTCAGTGAAACAAGACTGTGGTATGCCAGGAAACAGAGCGGTTGAACGCCGGTGTTACTTCTGACGCCATGGTCATGAAGTGCCTTGCCGACTCGCGTTTTCGATTGCATTGAGTTCCGAGAAGTCGGTCCTCCCTATATCCTCGGAATTTGGACGAGAGATTGACATCGAGCCCACAATGGCGGTAGGGGCGTTGGTTGGCGGAGTCTGAAAACCCCACCTTTGCCAAATGGACAAGCGTTTCAGAGATGGGGGGTTCTGACGGCTTGCGAACCTGACTTCAACTTCCCGCGAGTATTTCTAGGAATCTTGCAGCAATTGGTGAGAAACTCCCTCTCGTTGATAACGCAGTCAGCCCACTCTGGGTCCGTGTGCATGGAAGCAACTTCCCTTGATTGTATCCAACCCCAGAAGCCACAAAACAGAAATGTCCTTCTCGAACGGCAGCTGCCGTGAATCTGGGATCACCATGTACGCAGGGTTGAGTATGTGAGGTAGAATGGGTGATGGGACCTAGGCTTTATATGCTACCTAGAATAACATATAGGGCCAACTCATTATTAACTCGATGGTTCGTGTTAGACTTGGACGCTAGGTCGTGCATATCGTGAACTCTCTGCATAGGTAGGTAGCAAGCAGCTGTATCGACTGTGATCTTATTGACTTAAACCACCAACGACTTGTCTCGACCCCAACTCCTAGGCCATACCTACCCTTGCTCGTGATAAGAGTAGATCCCATGCCCTCCAATAACACTCTGTTCCAGAACACTCGAGATCAGGTTATTAGCAACTTGGTATAAAAAATGATATAACGTGGCAACTGGTAACAGAAGCTCGCCTTGCCCACAAGTCACGGACAAGAAAATCTGCCCGGGCTGCAAAAGTGTGCCAACTCCGTTGGTCAGGCGATCTGCTAAACTCCGTAATTTGTTGTACATGCCAGGAGCCTCCGTTTAGTACACTTTCAACATTGCCAATTGCGAAAGACGATCCTCAGTCGATCAATGCCATGCTTGCCCAAGCTAGTAACGCCGCCAGCAATGCAACAATCAAGCCGCTGCCGAAGCAAAACCCGCTGCTAGTTTCATCATCGTCCATCTTCTCTGTATCTTGAGGACTGTCGTTTCCAAGGTACTTTCCCCCCGTACTCGCATTTACGGCGCTCACGTTTGGAATAGTACAGGTGGCTCCCTCAGCTGAACATTGAGCCGTCCTGGTCGCAAAGCGTTCGGGGTTGGATGAGTTGAAATAGGCCTTGACATAGCTTGCTGTGAGTACTGCATCTTGAGCAGGTGGACCTCCAGACCATTTGGGATTGCCATTGCTCCAGTGTTGTAAGATGAGATGCCCGCCAGTTGACGGCACTGCATCGCCTTCCATGCGGGCCACCAGCTCGGAATCCACGTAGAACAAAACGCGACTGGGTGTGTAATCGAATCGATATTCGTGAAAGCCATCTGTTGGATCAAAGGACAGGTTTACTCTCTTGAATGTTCCCGTTTTACTGGCATCGTACCCAGCTTCCATTGAGCGTTGCGACTGCACCACTAGATTGACTGGAAAGATGTGCAGATCCGGATCAAACTCTTGTGATAGGAATTCAATGTCAATCTCTTGCGTATCGTTGAAGTACTTGTTTTGGGTCGTGGGTTAGCTATGTTACATGTCTCGGCTGGTAGAGAACCTACCCAAAACATGGCAGCACAAGTTCCCTTGGTTGCCGACAACTTCAAGCCCGCTCGATATGATCCCCAGTGGAGGTCCATCCGCCTCGTATCAATCTCTGCCGCAGACAAAGAGCCGTCTATAGCTCGACTCCCGACTCGGAGCTCGAGGCCTGCATCTGGCGCTGCCGATACCCCTGGCTTTGACGGACTAGCCACGATGTTGTTGGGAGTAAACAGTTTTCCATATGAGCCGCGTCCAGCCTGTGCTGAAACGTTGAACTCTTGTCTCACCCAATCAGACTCTTGTGATATGTCCTGCAACTTGGTAAAGTCCGTCTCAATGAATTCTGTCAGCACAATTTGTTTGCTGTCGTCGATGTCGGGGATGGAGTAGCCACACTCGCACAAAGCGGACGCGAGAGTTGCCAGGATGACCACGGATAACAGCATCATGAGCAAAGCCATGATTACCGAATCGGTTTGTGCGGTTATGCAAAGTCGAAGTTGGCAGTGCCATGTCCGCCCCTGGCGGCGAGCCCTTGGTCTTTCTGTGAGACAGACTGCATCAGGAAGGAAACACCTATTCAACACAGAAGGCAGGAACACTTTCCAGGCAGGAACACAGAGCAGGTGTAGAGCGTCAGTTTAAATTCGAGTATAGGGAGAAGGCACGTTCACGGACCCAACTGCCTTGCATCAATGCGTATTATGAACCGCCAGCTCTGATGGTATCTACTCTAATGCTTCATCATGAAAGCAGACCATGGCTCAAGATTATAAACACGTTAGCATCACATCACACTACATGCCAGGTGAGACAGGCACAAACAACTGGTGACAGGATAATTGCAATTATTCAAGCAAGGAAGACTATGCATCTATACACGAGCGAACGGGCCAGCCTCCCCTCAAAAGCGAACAGTACTGACCGGAATGCTGAGCCAAATCAGCTCTCGCACATCCCACGCAACCCGCTCCCGCAACAAGTGACCGCAACGAGCAATCTGTATATCGAACAAGGTATCTGGAAGAAAGCAACACGAGGAAACAATATAAGAGACGACAAGGAAATAAGATCGAACGCAGCCCGAAAACCACAGCCAATCCGTCAGGAGAGAGCTGCGAGCATTAAGTGAAAACAAAAACACAATAGGTGCCGGAGCAAATAAGACCGAGGAACCCAAAGGCAACACCTCCCGTCATGGACCAGCCAATCGTTCTGCCACCGCAGTTAAGAAAACGCGCATTTACTGCGCAGATGATCCAATCCCATAGGCAGAGTCGCAAGCCCATGCGAAACCCAGTAGTATCCCTTTAACGCTGTCCCTCCGATTAATGCCATGAGCCATAAAGATATGCGCAACGATAAAAGCAAGTATCAATCAAGAAACAAGAACAAACCGTAACCAAAGAGTTATAACTTGCAAACAGCACGAACACCCGCCCTGTCTCGGGATCGCGAAGGAGACGAAGACATGAAACCCTAGGAAAATAAGGAAAGCGAACAGTCCAACTCCCTCCCAAAACCTTCGCGCCAAGTTCAAGCGACAAGGAATAAGAAGCAAATCCGGAAAGCAGAGAGGTATATGGCAAGGAAAGTGAACCGAAACTGATGGAGCAAAAAAAAAAAAAAAAAAAAGAAACCAAAGAGACCCCTAGCCCAGCCCGGGAGGTGTACATAGGAAATTTCGTTTCATCATCGCCGATTAATTTTAGTACACGCTGTCCTCGTCCGCACCCTGCGAAATCATCGAGGGAGTAGACACGTTCGAGGAAGCTTCAGGATCGTCGACATAGCCGACGAGGGCCTGTGAATGTAGTTTGAAGGACTCGCCCATAAGTCGTGTGATACTGTTGTAGAGGTCAGCAGATTGTTCCATCAGTGATGAGCATAATCGGAAAAGGACTTACCCCCACACAACTACTTCGTCGAGCATGGACCCCCAGAGTCGAGCCACCATGGAGCTGAGGTTGGTCACGTAGTTGTCGTCAACATCCTTGACGAGAAGCCGGCGGACCTTGTCATACATGGCCAGTTCTTCCGGGGTCCCGGGCTCTTCATCATGTTCCAGACGATACAGCCACAAGGACAGGATAATCATGAGATCCATCCCGCAGAGCGGATGCTCCACACTCCAGCTGGTCGGCGATGTACGGGCGACCCACCGAACGCCTTGTGCGACGGCAGTCTCAAGGCAGTTGTAGCACTCCTCAATGACCTTGATCATTTCGCTCGAGCGCTTCACGCGATCCCGAGCGTTGGACATGGCCGCAGCAACCTCATACGGATCGTGGTAACGCAACGCCTCTTGCACCGTCTTAAGATCCACCTCGAGGCGGGCGCGAGCGTTCCGGTACATGGCCTTGGCGTTGAAGAGGAGAGGGTGACCCTTGTGAGGGACTCCGAGAGAAGCGACGGACTCGGGCTCACACTGGTCTAGGGACTTCTCCCACGTTTCCAACGCAAGGCGCAGCTTGTACTCCGTCACGACATCTTGCAGGGCCTCCGGGCTACGCTTGTGGTACCACACTTCTAGGAACAAGGCATTGATCATGACACGCGCGGAGAAAGCACTGTACTTCAAGGCCTCACCCTGGAATAGGTTGTCATGAGCTTCCATAAAGGTTATGGCAGTCGAGTTCTTGAGATGCTCCTGCCATGCCGCCTCATCGGTGACTTGTAGGTTCCACAGCGACTCGGTAGAGGCAAGGTGGAGATCTTCGAATTCGTTGAAGCTGATGGCGGGCGTGTGGTTGTAGTTGAGTGTCAGCAGGCCGAAAAAGATGTAGACGGCGTAATAGGTGCGTCGACAGCCCTCATCCTCAATCCACTCGGCTCGCGATGGCTTAGAGCCACCACGCGCCTCCTGGCGGAGCTTGAGCTCGTAACGGTTACCAGCAACCATGTTGGCGAGAAGACTCTTGATCGAGCACGTCCACTCTAGTCCCTTCGGGTCACCGCTCCAGCTGGCAAAGATCATGTTCAGAAGCGAGCTCTGCATGGTCCAGAGCGGGCACTTGCGAGAGCTGAAGTTCTCCTTGTTCTGAAGGAACTGGTTCACGAGAACCTTGGATCCGATGTGAAGCATGTAAGCTTGCTCTTGGTCGAAAGCATAGAGTGCACCAATACTCAGAACAGCTAGAAGAAGAGGCGGTGAAACTTGAGTAGGGTTGAAGGATGTCGGGTGCAGGAAAGGCAAATGATGATGGAACAGGCCAAAGTAGGTCGCCAAGTAGCGGTTCAACGATCCCAGTCCAGGGAGCCGGAAACCGTCGGGGATTGCATGCTCGCTATCGCTGCTCCGGATGTGATCCAGGATGGCGTTGCGTTCATCGTCTCCGGAAACCTGAGGGGCCTTGAAGCCAGGCTGCGAAGCCTCGATGTTCCAGGGATTGGGAGGGATCGGGGCGCCAGCGGCGTTGGGCAATGAGTTGATCATTGACTGCAGAGCGGGCACGAGTCCGTTGCAATTTTGGCCGCCAATAGGAGGGAGATGGTTAGCATGAGGCTGTAGAGTACTGGCGCTCGCAAAGGATTGTTGCGACTCAAAGGAGCCCGATGTGCTTGACGTGATGGAGTGGGCCTTGGGCTCAGTCACAGACTGCGGCATGAATCCATCCCACTGGACCTGAGGCAGGGCAATGGCACCGGAGGGGTATGTCACGGTAGACTCCATGACAGAAGAGCCGTGGGGAGAATAGGCCATAGATGGGCTATCATCGTAGGAGCCGTCGTCACCACGCATGGCTGCGGTAGCCTTGTGGTGAAGGTCTGCAACCAGCATCGCAGCGGCCTCGACATCGAAGATTCCGTCGTTGCCAGCTTCCATCTGCTCCAGAGTGGAGGGATCGATGGATATAGATGACTTGACAGGGCCGCCGATGGCACGCGTTTTGGGGCCAGCACGTCGCTTGCCGTCGCTGTGTAGAGGGATACCGCCATCCTTGGCGTGGACGGTTCGATCATGTCTGAGGAGAAGATCACGACGCACAAACGTGCTCCTGCACTTCATACATTTGAAAGGACGCTCTTTGGTATCTACTCCAGGGTCAGCTAGCTGAAGCGGACAGGAACAGGCGAGAAAGGGGAGAGAGGAACGGCTGGGGGTTAGAGGGGGCTCGAACGAGGGTGGCACGTACGTGAGCGCTCGTGACGGCTGCGGTGTTCGCTCCTGCTAAAGGCACGGTTGCAGAACTGGCACTTGTATTTGCGCTCGGGTGCCAGTGAAGCCTTTCGCGAGGTCGGGGTCGAGGCCGCCGGGGGCGGAAGAACTGCTACGCTTGCGCCAGGCATCTTGGAAAGTGAAGTCGCGTGGTCCGGGAAATGGATGGCGATGACTGGGCGACAGGAAGGTGATGCAGTGTGATGGGGCAATTCGACTGAACCCAACAGGGCGATGGTTGAATATCGTCTGGTTCGCTGGGTGTTACTCTTATTGCTGTGGCTCTCGACTCTAGACTCCTCGCTCGCGCGCGCTCCCGTGGGGTTTAAAGGGTGTCTGCGGTGGACTCGGTCGTGTATTTGGTCATTGGATGTGTGTGTATTCTGGTCATGGAAAGGCTGGATGGGTTGGTTGGTTGGGGTCAGAGGCGTCAGGAGGCCTCGGCGAAGCTGTGTACCGGTCGAGATAGACGGACGAGGGACGAAAAGTGAGGGGCGAAAATGGGCGCGAGTGGTGGTGATGATGAGGATGTGGAAAGTGGGAAGGTGGGAGGGAGGGAATAAAAGCGACGAGCGACGGGTGTAGGTTGGAAGGCAGAGGGGCGGGAGGGGAAGGAAATCCGGAGGGGAGGAGCAGTCTGGGACGGGGGGGGGGAGGGGGGGGCTTATTTCTGGGTGGGGAGGGAGGGGAAGGTACCTATCTACACTGGAGGGAAGGGCAGGAGAGAGGGAAGGAAGGTGGGAGGCAAAGAGCAAACGAGGAAGGGAGGGGTGGCTGAGAGGGAGTCGCTGGGGCTGGTGGCATCCCGGGTCCACGGGTCTCAAAAGGTGGCGGGGCCTGGTCTGGGCATTCGTGCCAGCGCAGCGTCCGAAGGAAGGATGGGAGCTCATCACGGTACGGTACTTGTACATCGGTTGCACAAGGGCCACGATACACCTGGAAGGGTCCAGTCGCAATGTACTGTGTACAGCACGCACTGCGCTCACTGCACTGCTGCACAGCACAGCACAGCACAGTACAGCGCAACCAACGTAGCGCCCTGGGGTGCAACGGACCAGGGGGGGGCTAGGCGGGGGAGCAACCACAGCGACCACAGCGCGCCATCAACAGCAGCCGGGGCGGAACGCAGCGGGCTTTAGGAGAGCGAGCTGGCTGGTTGGGCTATGTACTGACACATAGCGGGGCAGCTCAGTACCTAGAGGGGCGCCTATTGCCAGGCTTCCTCATCCCCCCTCGATTCTAAGCTCCTTACGGCGGTACCTAGCGGGTAGGCTGCCCGGATGGAAGCCGCGGGCTCACGGGCTCGCGGGCTGCTGCTCACGGGCTCAGGCAGGTGAAAATTCTGTCAGGAGAACCTGGCCCTGCCCCTCAGCTAACAGCGCTGGCTCGTTGGCCGAGACACGCAACCACAGCTGGCACGCGAGGCCTGAGCATGATACGGAGCCTTGCATTTGGCATTCTGCATAGAGCACAAAGTACCGAGTCCGTACCTGATCCGTACCTCGATCGATTTGGTCGCCGAGGATGCTAGGTTCCCTTCGCGTTAGCTGCGTACTGTACCGTGTGCGCAGCAACGTCCAGGCGCATGTATTGTCCCCTCGCGCAGAGCGAACCCCTCGCAAAGCATGCACCTCACCTTAGATAATTAACCCAAGTATCGGAGCCGCGCTATCAGGTACCATGATGCTGTAGACTCTCCCTCATAATACAGCTGCAGTACTCGCTCATACCCGATCAACGAAGCTTCTATTGGCTCGCTCAAGGCTGGACTAGAGTCCGGCGCGATACCTGCAAGACCTTTCCCGGCCGGTTCCTGCAGCCCTGGCGCAATCCGTCATCTTTGCTCCATTCCGACTCTATCAAGAGCAGACCTCGAGGCTTCACTTCATTCTTGCAGCACTCTAACGCACTCTGGAGGAGGCTACTCCATCGCAGAACCATCGGTCAAGACAGTTTGTGAGAGTCGGTGACGATGTCGGTGAGCCAGCATCAACTGCTTTGGCGACAAACGACAGCAATGTTCAAGGTCCAAGAGAAGTCACACTCCACTATTCCGCCTCACGCCTCGCTAGCTGACCGTCCGAGGCCCAGGGCGGCCCACTCCATACATCTCCGGGACATGGACGGCTACAGAGAGGCGAGACGTGTGAACGGAGAGCCAGGGGTATGCGAGCAGGGGTCAGGCAAGGAGGCCAGCAAGCCCAGGACAAGGGAATGAACGAGGCACGAAAGCCACCACCGCGCGCAACAACTCAGGGCGAGGGGGGGAGAGCCGACCAACGAGACCCAGTCGATACCTCCCCCGCCCACGATTACGGAAGCGCAGGTCATGATCACACATGCCTACATACAGGCTACATGGAGATGATGCAGGCAGGGCGATGAAATCATCATTCTTTTCGGTGTTGCGGGGAAGCTCAACAGCTCCAGAGGGGAAGCTGGAAGCTCAGAGGTCGCCAACGCCGATCAGGCGTAGCGTCGTCACTTTGGGCTGCCCTCTCAAGCCAACCCGCACCCAGAGTACCGGCGCGAGGCCATGGTCACGCTTGGCCTTGCATCGCATCCCGCCTGCACAGTGGGCCACCGATGCAGCAGCAACAGCAGATGCAGACCGCAGACATTCATGGCGGTAGACGAAGACGAACAAGGCCCGGGTTGGTTAGCCTGGCTGGCCAGCTCGTGTCGCCCTGCTTACCCGTGGCCGCCGGCACGCCGACACGCCGACAGGAGGTCCCACGCGACTCACCCACGGTATAGGTACATTACATGAGACGCGAACGCGTCTGGTGCCACCCTTTCTCTGCTTGGACCCGCGCTACGTCGGGAGCTGGGACAAGTAATCTCTCTCGAGTTAGAGGCTAATCTCCTCGAATTCCCCTGGTTGGTTTTTAATAGCCACGACCGTCGACGCCGGATGGTACGTACGTACACCCTCCGTCATATGTCGTCTTTCCTATCACCTGCTGTGGACACCGTTTTGCTTTGCTTAGGTAGGCGTTTGGGTGTCTACCGGAGTTCTCTTAGTCCGTGACATCCATGTCTCTGGTTTGAGGCAAAGCAACGACGGAAGGGAAGGCAAGTCATGTCCCAAATGAAGGACTCGGTCCTCATTTCCCTCTCAGGGGATCAGGTAAGCCAGCGTGGCCAGCAATGTCACTATCATATGAGCTCTCACCCACATTCGGAGTATACTACGCATGTATCATGCTTCACAAGTCCGGGAGTCATGCCATGATAGGCAGTACTGGTGGAGTGCCCATGTCGTAATATGTGGTCTCGATTCCGGGACGGTTTTGCAAAGTAGAGACGGTCAAGACGGTCAATCCAGTGGCCAGAGGCCAGCAAATGGGATGTGGTTGGTGGTAGAGACAGAGAGCTAGGTATGTAGCACTCTGTTATCGACCACCCCCGTCCCTCATCGCAGGATTGCGTACCTTACCTAACATGCTTTGTGTAAAGTGCTCCATACATCATACATACCGGGTTGGAGCCAAATGCTCATCAATAGGGTGGCAAGCTGCATATCAAGAAGGAGCATCAAATATGCGCGATCGACAGGAGCACTAATTACCAGCAAGACATTCCAATGAGACGAAGCATGCCGCAACAACATCCCAGCTCGTTTCCCGTTCGGTCACTTCTCAAGGGACCGTCTAGATGTAGCGAATGTGAATGTGGGAGAGGTCCACGGGCGTTCTGAAAGATTGGCTCCACAAGCCAGAGAGCGTGTAATTCATTGCCGAATGAATGTGGTGATAACGAGGGCGGGATGAATTTGACGCCAACTAGAAGGTTCATCTCATCGCTGGAAGCAATTTAGAGCCCCGCCGGCGCTCCGGATTCGTCGGCTTTGTTACCCATTTGTCGAGGTACCCCGCAACGGGTGGGCGGCATTGGCGCCGGGACGGATCTAGGCAAGTGCAGAGTACCGGTACGGTGCTGTACTTAGCGCCTGTACAGACTGTACTCCGTACTCCGTACACGGGCAGGCAATGGGAAGCGCCCAAGGTGAATTCCTTTTCTTCGGATGAATGTTTTGTGCAATACGAGCATTTCTGATCGTGCATCATCTTAAATGAGATGAGAGAGCGATAGGACCTGACTTGCAGATTCCGCTGCTGACATGCTATGGATAATAGTGCAGGAAATGCCGGCCGCAGGTTCGCTCCCTCGCAGTTCCAAGTCCTGTACTCCGTATCCTTGGCAATGCTCCGATCCTGTTTCTCTTCTCAGTAGGTACGGAGCATCCGTACTCACAGGCTTTTTTTTATTTCTTTCTCTTCGTCAAATCGACAAGCCGTCTGACACGTACCAGGAGCAAAGTTTTCCTCAGATATTGCTGTGACAGGTCAGTGTGAGTCCCTGGCTGGCTGGTTTCTTTTTCTTCTGCGACCGCGCGTAGTGTAGCAACCGAAAAATTGTAGGCAGGTAAATTACCGGGCTGCCCATCTTCAAACTGCAAACCAAGGTCGCCCTCGCGTTTCTTGACGGGCAGGGCCCATGTCTGTGACGCTAGTCCATCGCGATGGTTTGGCGGGCGGGTCCGCGGGCCAGTCCCGGACGGAGTAGCGGGTTGTTTCTTGGGACGTGCTCCACGTGGTGTCCAGACGATGGATGCTGGAGTGCATGAATTGGGTTTGAGTGTGTGCGTTTTTCTCAGTCTCACGAGTGGGTGTTTGTTGCTTTCTTCCGCCTCTTTGACTCTGACGAGGTCCGGAGCCCTCCCGTTGTCGTCGTTCTTCCTCTTGTCCCCCTTTACCGACCTTTCGAGTCTCCAATTTTCCCTTGACTCATTGCATCTTCACCGTATCGTATCGCGAACACCCAATTCAGGCCCAAGCCCAATTCACCGACCGCTTCTCAAATGAGCCGCTTCGTGGCTGCATCATTGGTTCGAGATGGACAATCGTTGATGCACCCGCGCATGCGTGCTTGCGTATCAGATGAGCTGGTTTGTGGATTGAGCGGTTGGAGATCCCCTCTGTCTCCTCTGTACATAATATGGTGCCGGCTGCAGACGGGCAGACAGGGTCATGGGATATGTCAATAGGTAGCCAACGGCCGGGCACGGTAAGCGACGCGCGTAGATATCGGATGCTGGAATGTCGTGCTATCCGGCTGCCTATTTAGTGCACTAATGGGACACTATCAGATGGATTTCAGCTGAGCCATGGGCGCCGCGAAGTAGTATGTAAGTACTGGAGGCGTTGCAGCATTTCCTCTTAGCTCAACGATAGTGTGTGAGAAGGGCAGCGATCGATGACAAGGATCCCTCGTACCTGGCAATCAGCGACGTACAGGTGCTAGCCTCAGGCACGCAGGAAAACCTGGTGCGTGATGCTGACTCATCGATGTCAGGGATCAAGGGGCGCCGGTTACTTCGTCAACAATGGGCTGCCCCTCATCCTTGGCGCTCACTCGCTTGGGCCTGTCCACACGACTGGCGATGGATGAGTTGGTGGATGGGTGAGTGCATCTCGTGCGTCGTGTTGCGCTGTGTTGCGCCGCGTTGTGTTGCGCCTCCGCTATCGAAGTTGGGTATTGCGGGTGATCTGGCTTTTTCTACATGTCCAACAGGCCCAGCCAACTGCACGCAATGTAGGATAAGTACGTGGTGCCTTTCTGCCAACCCGCCCTGCCCCTTTCCACTCTGTACTCACCATGTAAGCGTCTCGTCTGCCACCCCAGCCGGCTGCTCTTGCACCGAGTCCCAAGTCAGAGACAGCCTCCAGGCAGTCAAACATCTCAAGGGACTCGGGGGGATGGATCCGCATTCTGATTCAGAGCCTCGGCGTATAAACTCCCCGTCTTGCCCGTACATATACTAAGGATGTACGGATACGTGGTAGTATCATACATACATGGAAGTGGTGGGGGTTGGAAACCGACCTGGCCTGACGTTCAACTAGACGTGGGATGGCACTTGGTCTGTGATAGACGTCAAAAGCCTAAGGTAGCTAAGGTAATTATCTAGTCGTTCAATCATCTACCGAGCGTACCTAGGGCAGAGGGGCTTCTGCAACCCGGTAAAATGCCGTCCAAAGCGTGTCGCTCGGCCATACTTGCAAGGCTTTACCTAAATTCCCTCAGCGCGTACCCTGCTGACGCTGGGTCTCTGACGATGTGTACTATGTAATACTGGTAAGCAGGCGCTGCATGCAACTTATGCGTAGGAGGAGGGATGTAGGGGAAGAAGAGCCTGAGAGGTGGGTGTAAGTACGTTATCTGGACAGCAGCAAGCAGCATTGCAGCAGTCAGGTGTTGGAGGTTAGCAATAGATGGAGGTCAAGTGCCAGGTGCCAGGTGCCAGTCGTATTCCCCAAGGGCTGCCAGCTGCCAACTGCCAGCCCCTCATCAACAACCAGCATTCGAACATCTGTAACCCAAACTCGTTATCCCGCCACTCCGGTCGACATGAAACCTCGTCGTCAGTGATTAGATTGTCCGGCCCATCACCTTCGTCCGCAAGTTGAGTTACATAGTCACCCAACTGCTAATTTCGGCCTCCACTGTCACCACTGCCAGACCGTTGCTGCTCCGCCTCCGCCTCCTCCTCGCTCCTCCGACCGCCCTCCAACCGGCCACTCACAGGCAGGCCCCGTCGCCCCTCTAACCCCTGGAAAATCGCCCGCTCAGAAGACAAGCCCTGGCCTGGTGGCATGGTATCCTGTGCATGCCGTTTCGCTTGCAATACGCCGCTGCGACTTACCTTTCAACCTTCTCTTGCATCTCTTCCCGCGTCCGCTCGTTCATCACGCTGCGCCCGGGGACCAGGCTGACGCTGCACTCGATCATGCCCTGAGGTGAGCCCGGCGCCTCAAAGATGCTCAGGATACAGACCGCCGCCGCGCCGCCAAGTATCCACTCTTCGCGCTCTCCCCACGACCTTCAGGATTACGACCCCTCCGCCGACTCCTCCTCTGCCCACGCGCACCTCCAGCCGGCTTCTGTTGCTGCGTCGGCCTCAGATCACCAATCCTCCGCGTCCCGGGTCAACCCCGCCTCCTGGGGCCTCATGAACGGCATTGTCGGCACCGCCCCGCAGGGCACCATGTACGTCCGCGCCCTCTACGACTACGAGGCCGACGACCGCACCAGCCTCAGCTTCCACGAGGGCGATGTCATACAGGTCATTACCCAGCTCGATAGTGGATGGTGGGATGGCGTCATCAACGGTGTCCGCGGCTGGTTCCCCAGCAACTACTGCCAGATCATCACCAGTCCCGACGACCTACCGGACCCTGCCCATCTCGGCCCGGTTGACCAAAGCGTCGACGACGACGTCGAGGACCCCAATGTCTACGAGGACAACTATGAACAGGACGACGACTCAGATGGCGACGATGTCACTGGTCTGCCCCTCGAGGGCACCGACGGTGGCGATCTGTCCCGTGCCGATTTCTGGATTCCCCAAGCTACTGCAGATGGCCGCCTTTTCTACTACAACATGATGACGGGCGATCGCAGCATGGAGCTGCCCTTGGAGTCCCCCGTCTCTGCCAACGAGACAGGCCCACGAGACCGTATGAATGTCAACATTCCCGACAACACCAGGCTCCCCCCCGAGATGATGGCTCGTGGCCTGACCCGAGATGAGGACGATGAATCCACGACCTCGGCATCAGAAGCTGAGATGGATGCAATGATGACTGCATCACGTCGCACAAAGGTATGCCGGACCTCCCATCCCCATCCCACGGAACATGTTGTTTACTTACTCACCTGGACTAGCCTCGGAATCGCGCATCGGCCAACGGTGGCCTCTCTTCTAGCACCTCAATGGACTCCATGAACGGCGCCACCCTTGCCCACCGACAAAGGAACGACGCCTCTCCCGGTGGGAACCTAACGGTCGGCCAAGGGCCGAACATGGCATCAGCGACATCCTTTACGAGTACCACCTACAATCTCCCGACCACTGCCACAGTACCGCGGTCCTTCTTCGATGATGGAACGACCCCATCTCTAAGCTGGAGCTTGCTCGTCTCAAACATGAAACATGCTATTGACCGATATCGCGATGCCATCACCAACAGCAATCGTTCCGAGTACGTCGCACGAGCAGAAGACATCTCCGACCATCTTCGACTCCTTCTCGCCGCCGGCTCCGGAACAACGGACAATCACTCTGGCCAGCCTTCCATCATCTCCACCAACAAAGCGTTATATCCTCATTTCCGTGACATGATGTCCAAGTTCTCCAAACTGGTCATTTCTTCTCACATTGCTGCGGCCGACTGGCCCAACGCTGAATCCATCCAGAAGTGCCTGCAGGAGGCTGACGGGGTTCTGCTGGGTGTCTTCAGTTACGTCGAGGTTGCCAGACAGCAACGTGGCGAGGAGATTCCTCGCCTCTTTCCCGGTTTCGTTATTGGAAGCACCACCGGCGGGGCCTGGCAGAACAATGGGCTGGTAGCACGGGATCCCATCACCGCCAACTTTCTCGAGGACGAAGAGGGGGTAGTGGAGCCGACGGCAACTCTCGATAACAATATGCTTGAGCGACTCGACGAACAGAAGCGCATGCTCGTTTCGACAATCAGGGAATTGGACAAGACGCTGACCACGCCCGAGAAGATCATCACCCCTTACCGACACGAGGTGGTCGGAAACACTGTTTGCTCTGCCGGAGGCAAGGTGCTCGAGACGTTTAGGATGTGGATCGCCACGATTGAATCAATTGATCTCGCCTCGTTGGGCAACAGTTTCCAAACCCCTCAGCTGACGGACTTTGGCTCCAACAAGCAAAGCCTGTACGATAACATGTCTGATCTCGTCTTGGGTTGTCAGGCCGTCGCAGGTCCCCTTGCCGATGAATGGGCTGAAGTCCGTGGAGAAGCCCTCGAGAATCGCCTCGAATACGTGCGTCAATGTGCCAGGGCGCTGGAGACCAACTCTTCACACATCGGTTTCTCTTTACAGCTCCTGTCGGAACAAGTTCAGATCAACTTGCAGCAACACCATCAGACTAGTGACGTCCGACACCGGGAGGAATTGTTTGGCAGGAACCAGTTAACCAGGGGCGAGACAATGCCCTACGAGCGGCCACACCAACGGTCTGATTCAAGATCAGCCATGATGCGTCCACCCTTAATATCGACACAATCTTTTAGCGAGGGAGACCCGCCGCCCGGCAACTTTCGCAAGGGCGACTACTCCAAGGTCAAGAAGATCTTTGGTGAAGATCCGTCTCCCCAGGCAGGTCTTCAGGCAGAGGACACTCCTGATTTCTTGCGTCTCGACCACGAGGTTGATGTGTCGTGGGATACCAAAGTTGCACTGGGAACTGTCAAAGGAGGCTCTCTCTTGGCGCTTGTTGAGCAGCTCACTCGCCACGACAAACTCGATTCAAGCTTTAACAATACCTTCCTTCTTACGTATCGTTCGTTCACCACGGCTCGGGAGCTTTTTGAGTTGCTGGTCAAGCGGTTTGGGATTCAACCTCCTGAGGGCCTGACGCAGTCCGACTACGAGATGTGGCAGAACCGGAAGCAGAAGCTGATTCGGTTCCGTGTGGTGAATATTCTAAAGAGTTGGTTTGACAACTTTTGGATGGAGGAGTACAATGAGGAGTCAAAACAGCTTATCCGAGACGTGTACACGTTTGCGAGGGATACAGTCAAGTCGACAGAGACGCCAGGCTCTGCACCCTTGATGGCTGTGCTAGACCAACGGCTGAGCGGAAAGGAAGCAGGTGCGCGACGAATGATCCAGACCATCAACCAGAACACGCCATCTCCAATTATGCCCAAGAACATGAAGAAGCTCAAGTTCCTGGACATTGATGTCACTGAGTTTGCACGACAACTTACCATTATCGAATCCCGACTCTACGGCAAAATCAAAGCAACCGAGTGCTTGAACAAGACGTGGCAGAAGAAGATTAATGAAGGAGAGCCCGATCTAGCGCCCAACGTCAAGGCGCTTATCCTGCACTCCAACCAGATGACCAACTGGGTTGCTGAGATGATCTTGGCGCAAATGGATGTCAAGAAGCGAGTGGTGGTGATTAAACACTTTGTCTCCGTTGCGGACGTGAGTATCCCTCATTAATGTAGACTGTGGAACGACGCTAACATGGAAGCCAGAAATGCCGTGCCCTCAACAACTTTTCCACGCTCACATCCATCATCTCAGCGCTTGGTACGGCACCGATTGCTCGGCTGAAGCGGACGTGGGACCAGGTTCCCCAGCGTACGCAGGGTGTTTTGGAGTCGATGCGCCGGGTTATGGCTAGCACGAAGAACTTTGGCGAGTATCGTGAGGCTCTTCATGCGGCGAACCCGCCTTGCATTCCCTTCTTTGGTAAGAGCCTTTCTCATTCCGATGGTTTCCTATTGCAGGTCTAATATGATATACAAGGTGTTTACCTGACCGATCTCACCTTCATCGAGGACGGTATCCCTTCAATCATCAAGAAGACGAACCTCATCAACTTTGCCAAACGTGCAAAGACTGCTGAGGTCATCCGGGACATTCAGCAATACCAGAACGTTGGGTACTCTCTGCAGCCCGTCCCGGAGCTCCAGGACTACATCCTCAGCAACATGCAAGCCGCTGGCGATGTCCACGAGATGTACGACAAGAGTTTACAGGTCGAGCCCCGCGAGCGAGAGGATGAGAAGATCGTGAGGTAAGCAATACAGCAGAGTCTGGGCTAATGTGTATTCTCGCCCCCGGCAATACTTGGGCAGCGTTGCAAAGTGCTGTTTCATCATGCAGGGGCCGGATGTCGCAACAAGCCCAGATCAAGATGTAGCGACATATGCTGACTTTTGTTTTTCTTGCAGGGTCCTGGCTGAATCGGGCTTCCTATAAATACCCCCCTTCAATAGGGCTTGACGATGCCGATGTAGCCGCCAGCATCTGCTGACCAGAGATATGACTTGAAGTCGATTTGGACAGCAGTCGTTTTTGTTCGGCCAGCGAAATAAAGAAGTTATAAGAGACGATGATGACGCGGGCGCCGGTTAGTGGCGAGAATGCTACGATACCTGAAATGTGGAATATGAACATCTGATGCCAGCAGTCAACAGCATGCGTGATATATAGCAAGGTTCGGGTGGCCTGTGAAAGGGCTTTTTCACTCCGAAGGGGAGCACTTTGTTGAAATGCTTACAATGTGACAATACGAGGCCGGCGCTCCGTGTCTATAGTGTCTGCACCTTACAATGTCTCTACATCGGAGCTTCCCCTGCTCGAGGAGTGGCAATCATGACTTGACCTGGATATGCCAACTTTACTAAAATTATGAAGCTGGGATTTCTCTCGGTGGGGACATGATGATGTACTGGTCTGATTGGAAGTTTTGGAGCTGGCGAATAGTCACCAGTCCCTCAATAGCGGTATGGCCAGAAATGTAAACACAACCAGAAATGTGCTCGGAATCTCTGAAGATGACTAATGTACAAGGCGTAAATAGAGAAAATAGCCCAGCCCAATCAGAGTCAATCAGTCGCGCGGAGAGTATGGATGGCTCCCGTCAAGTGAGTTGCACCAAAAGCTCGTAACGTATGATGACAACACCCACAGGACGCACAAGCGAGCAAGATACATTGCACAGAAAGATGAGATTTGGCTCGGCAAGGCGCACACTCTCGCTAAGGAAACTATTTGGAGGGGTATAACTAAAGAAACACGTGGGCAGTAGAACCGTTATAAAACATCGTCATTAGTGCTTGTGCAGCTTGGCCTTGATACGCTCGCCGATACTGGGCTTATCACCATGCTTGTCGCTTCCGTGCGAGTGGGAGTCGGATCCGCCGGCGTGGCCCTTGTCTGGGTGAATGCCCTTTTCTTCCAGGAGGCCTGATATTGGGGAGATGTCAGCAGAGGTTCAACGTCATCTACTCCGTAACAGCGTCATGAAAAGGGTGGGGATGCTCTTTCTTACGGTCAGCCTCGCGTCCAGCGCCGGGGTTGGAAGCGTCAAAGTCTCCGCCATCGGCTGCAAATCCAGTCGCGCGGACGTAGTCGTCGTGTGCTTCCTTGGTTGCTGGCTTCTCGCTCGAAGCGACGTTGGGGTCCTGGTCAATCTTCTTCGTCTCCCCAGGCTTGTCCTGGCCCGCATCGCCGCCGTGCTCTTTGGCAATGACCTCGACGGGGCGGGGACCTGCACCCTTGAGCTGATCGGGGGACTTGATGGCCTCGTCATCGGGGTCGCGGGTGTCGTTCTGACCGGCAGTGGTGTCGCGGGTGTCGCCTCGACCAGTCGTCGAGGTGTCGTTTAGGTCACGCGAATCAGCAGTGGTAGTGCCAGCGTCGCGCATGTCGTTGCGGCCATAGCTTGTGGTATCGCGCAGGTCATGTCCGGTAGAGCTTGTGGTCTCACGCAAGGCATTCTGGCCGCTGCTGGTGTCGCGGTTGAACTCGTCGGTTCTGGTGCCGGTCACGGCCGTGGCCGGGGTATCAACGGGTCTATGCAACGAATCGCGGGTTTCAGGAGCGCTGCTCCTGTCGTCGACTCTGTCCTGGACCTTGCTTTGAGTGGTGTTGTCTGTGGGCGCGTATCAGCAAGCATGCAAGCAAGGGTCGAACAGACTATGGCCGAGGCCAAGCTTGGAGCAAGCAAGACGTACCCAAGTTGCCAGCATCGTAGGGCTCGCCCTGGGCGGTGTTGCCCGTGACGCCGGAGATGGGCTCTTTCTGAACCTCGGTCTCTCCCCAGACGGCCTTGGCGGCGGCGGCGGCAGCGTTGCTGATAGTTTCCATGGTGGCTGTTTGCAGGAGTGTAGTGGTAGGTAGTTGTGGTGTCAATAGATTGAGGCGATGGGTAAATCGAGGGAATGTAAGAGAAGAGGAGCAAGTGAGTGAGGGGCAACTTTAAATGGTTTCGACGTCAGGCGTGGAAGGCATAGCACAGCACAGCATAGCACAGCTCAGCTCAGCTTGGATCGGCTTGGATCAGCTCTGACGTCGTTGGCAGCCGGATGATTACCTGCCTTGAGCTTGTACAGATTGGCCAGAGTGGAAATGGCACTACCTCGTTACGTACAGTGCAGAGTAGCATAACTTGGAGCAAACCTACCTAGGTAGGGGTACTCCCTAACTACATCCTACAGCTTACAGCCTACAGCATCATGACATGTATCCTACCCATCTGTTTGCCTGGGCCGTTATACCCGGTGCGCTTACAGATTGCCACAAAGCACAACAACTGGGAGGGAAGGGAGGGGGAGGGGGGGGGAGAGGGTTGGATCTTGTGCGTGCATCCCGGCCGAGCTGCCCGGATTGCTGGCATCGAGACCAAACCGGCAAAGCAGAGCAGAGCAGAGCAGAGCAAAGTCCCTCCTTTGCTGACGTCCGAAGTGATGACGTTTGCGCTGGCCAGACCAACTGCAACTGACCAAGGGGCAGGGGCGGACTCGAGATGCCCTATGAGGCTATGTGGCGGAATCCGGGGAAAGCTACGTCATTGCAAGAGCCAATCGGGGTTGTGGTTTTTGACTACTACCCAGGTTGGGTCAGTTCCATACTCCTTGCGATATGACGAATCGACCATTGATGCCCACTCAACTGGCGTCATTAAGTTAGGTACCTACCTAGGTACCTATCTTGGTAGTTGAGGATCTCGCCCATCTCTTTATTTCCTTGTTGTCTTTCTTTGTCCTTTTGCTTTCCGTTTCCTGTCGTTTTCGTTTTGCTCTCATCATTGCCACTCTCGATCATCTTCTTCTTCCACGTCAAACTAATTTAGGTTGGTTCAGCAGTTCAAGGACTGATGTACATCATGTGCGCAACAAGTTGCACAACCTGGCGCACTCTCAAACCTACACACCATCTGTCATCTGCTCTGGAGCAGCAGCAGCAGCAGCAGCAGCAGCAGCAGAACCAGTTTGAGTAACAAGGACAGGCCGCACAGTAGGTGAAGCGCAACACCAAGGCCGGCAGAAGCATGCTGTCTACATGGTGAGTAGTGTTGTGTTGTGTTGGTTGGGCGGAAGGGAAGTAAGACGTACAGTGATAGTACAGTGCGGAAGGCTTCCGCTTCAATCAACTCCTCTGTCGCCCTGGTTCATTCAGCTTTGGCCGTCTTGACGCCCATGGGCTCAGCTCCCCTTTTCCCCTGCCAGGCAGACCGAGCATGTGTCAGTGTCAGTGGCCGAGCCAGTGCGCTGCAAATGTCAGATTAAGGACCCGGACAATTAGCCTGGGCGCCGCCAAAGGTTCGTCGAATCGACTGGGCGCCGCCCGTATTGCAAGATGCACTGTACTGCACTGTACTGTATCGACGACCAGGACAAAGGGTCCGTTTCCAACTCTTCAACTGTCCCTCTGGTTTGGAGATGCATCGGCCCAAACACCAAAACGTGGGTCGTGTCTGTCTGTTGGCGTCAATGCATTGGCGCGCGCATGCACTCAGAGCTCAATCCTACGCTTGGTGGCAGATCCTCCAGGGCTGCCCGGCACCGTGCGCACGCGCCCGATAGCTGTCTGCCAGCATCTTTCCAGGATCGACGACATCGACACATTAGCAGAGCCCACACCCCTCGATCCGTCGATTCATCCATCTGTCAATCCCTCCCGCCAACCATTCTTCTACGCGTCAGTCCATCCTTTGCCTGTCCATTGGCATACCTCTCGACACCCGCTGTTTCAGCCTCTAGCTTGGCCTCTGGCCCTTTCCCCAACCCGCCAAGCCGCGCCGCTGCCGCACAATCATCGGTCCCCCTCACCAGCAGCAGGGGTCCCGGAGCCAGCAGCTTTAGCATAATCACTAGGCTGATGAGATTGCACTGGCGGGGTGCCTGGCTTGCCTGGCTTGGGGGGCTTTGGGCTCCAGGGTTGCTCGGCTCATATACCGACGAACGCCATTTGACGCCGACTCCAAAGTCCAAACGCCGCCATCGACGGCAGCTAAACATCGTGGCAGCACATCACTTTACATCACTTATTCCACCCGGTCGCTCGCTCCCTCGCTCGCTCCCTCCCTCCCTCCCTCCGATCCCCTTTCATTTGTCCTGCTCACCGTGATGCTCTTAACCCCACCCCGCCGTCGTTGCTGTCCATCATCCACTCTCAGCTCAAGCACGTTGGTTGTCCTATCCTGGTGGAACGCGACGGCGCGGGAGCTTCGTCTCGGTGAGGCGGACGCCGCTTGACAACCACCATCTGCTCAAGCTTAGGCATCTTGGGTGTCCATCTATCCATCTTGGTCCCGTCTTTCATCCCATTCTCCCGTCTCCATCATCTTGGCTTTCCTCTTTGTCGCGCTCTCACCATCGCCCGCCTAGCTGCACCGCCGCCACTTCCTACCTTGCCCGACACACGGAGCATCGCGAACCACACCGAGAGCAACCCTGTGCTTTGCTCAGCCTCAATCGGCCTCGGCATTTGCGCGTGCACACGACTCATCGCCGGCCTCTGCTGGGTCCTCTTGCGACAGGCCCTTGAGCAGGCTAGCCGTTTCCTGTCCGACTTGTCCAGTCGTCTTGCTGCCTCGCTTGGCTCGACTCTCACCACCATGGTCTACTGCGGCAAGGCCTCGCAAGGCTGCCAGAACTGTCGCGTGCGTCGCATAAAGGTACGTTTTGCTCCATTCTTTTTGCTGCTGGTCGTGGCTTTTACCCTCTGTCCCTGTCCCTACACTGCTTCGCCTCTTGCTTCCCCCCTCGCTCACTAATTGTCGACGTAGTGTGACAAGGTCAGGCCGGAATGTTCCCAGTGCCTTCGCGTGGGCAAGAAATGTCCGGGCTACCGCGACCAGCTGTCGCTCATGTTTCGCGATGAGAGCAGCAAAGTCATCAAAAAGGCACATGCTCAATGGGGGGTTGATACTCCCGACACCAACGAACTTGCTTACGGGCCCATGCCCCCGTCTTCCGCCTCCTCCTCGTCTTCGTACGCGGGCTCGTCACTTGCCTCGTGGTCCGAATCTTCAAATTCCCACATCACCCATCGAGGGTTCCCGCCAACGCCTCCTTCTCCGGCTTCGTCTCAGCCATGGTCCGCCTCCTCGGCCTCCTCTGCTCCCGTCTCATGGCCACCTCGGTTACCCAGTCCTGTTGATTCCAACTTTGAGGAGCAAGGGGTCCACTTCTACGTCAACCGCTATTTGATCGGCCACCCAGACGAACCCAAGTCTTCCAGTGATTTAGAGTCTATTCCCTGGCTCTGGAATCCTGCTGTGCAAGACGTCATGAGTGCCGTTGGTCTCGCTGGCCTCGCGAACCTGCGCGGCGATTCAAGTTTGATGATCGCCGCCAAGGAGAAGTACGGCATGGCTCTTCGACAGACTGGCCAGCTCATCCAAACCAGCGTCGCGCCTTCGTTCGAAGTCACCATGCGCGCCGTGGTGATGCTTGCCATGTTTGAGGTTTGTTTATTCGTTTCTTCGGCTGAAACTGTATGCTGATGCATCGTGCTAGCTTGTCAAAGGGACCCCCCATGCCATTCAGTACGTTCACGCCCATATCATGGGCGGTCTTGCTCTTTTGCGAAAGTGGTGTCCCATGCCTGATGGGGCCTTTGGTGGCATGCGTGCCATGATGCAGCTCTGCCTCTGCCTGGTATGCTATCCTCAATCATATAATGAGATTGCCTTTCCCTAACCATTACCAAAAGGTTCTTCCAGCACAAATGGCGGGCACTCCCCTCAGCCCGCAGTATTACGAATGGCTTGGGTTTTGTCGTCAGCTTTTGGATCCCGTCGACGTACCTGCCGTCGACTTGGGAATCATGATTGGGCGTTACGTGGATTTGTCGACCCATATCGGGTCTCGGTTCTTTAGAGATGGCCATGCCGAAACAGCGACAACCATTCGACGGTTGATGGAGGTCGATGCTGACCTCGACAAGTGGGCGCGCGGGCTCAAAGGCATTTGGGTCTATCGCGTCGAAAAGGCCAGCCATTTACCCTCTTCGGCCATCTTCGAGGGCGAGTACCACATCTACTACGACATGTGGACTGCCCGCATGTGGAGTCACTATCGATGGGCTCGCATCCTCGTCAACGAGTCTCTCCTCGACTTGATTGACACAAATCCCAAATCAAGCTCGCCTCTAGTGTCGACCGTTGAGCGTCAACGTATCGCTGGGATCATCCGGACGCAAGCAAGAGACTCCCTTGTGGCAACGCCTAGCCATTGGCGACATCCGCTGCTTATCAACGACTCCTGGATGCCAGTCCAAATGCATGGCGGAGCAGGGTCTGGTGCTGCGGGGATACCGATCTTACTCTTCCACATAAAGACAGCAGGGTGCGCCCGCGGAGTACCCCATGAATATTGGAAGTGGGCACTTGGAATCATGGAGTGTGTTTGGGGCGATCTAGGCATGCTTCATGCCAGGTCAATGATGGATGTGATGAGAGCACATGAGGATACTGTACTTGGCTACGCTGCTGCTACCGTAGACAGCAGTCCTGTACGAGTGTCATAGAATCTACGGAGTACAGCAGCATGGGCTCACACCATGGTTACGAATTTTGGGCGGAGTTATCCGCATGTAAAGGCGGCACGGCGCACGGGGGGTTTCTTTACCAGCCACGTTATTTGTCTACTACCTATACCACCCTAGGACGGGCGACTTGGGACAGCGAGCCAAATGGGAGGGTTGGACATGGGCTATCCCACGCGATGGGAGTCAAGAGAGGGAGGGTTATATGCTGTTCCGAAAAGGGCGTTATTGTATATCAAATCCGGGTTATCATGGGAGGCAAAGTAGGTCTTCCTAGTCTTACACGGATATAGGCTGTCCGAGTTTCGCACGCCAACTACCTGCCTACCTACCTGCCTAGACATATAGCCAAAAAGAGCCGAGAGGAATGCTCAGATAGATACGAAGACGAATCTGTCTTCTAGGTAAATGACGAAGGATTATGGCTTGTCTAAAGATGCGTTACAGACCTTTGATCAACTTGATTCAGTATATTGTCTGCCAATATACAGGCTGAGGTAATCAATGTGCTGCATGAAGTCAAGTCCCTCCTAGGTGCATAACCCCGTACAACCGTTGCTGCTGGCATCGACCGAAACAGGCTAGCACGTGCTCCATTGTCGCGGTCCTAGGCTTTCCACCCATGCATGGTATCATCATCTCCACCAACTTCAATCAACGCCTGTTGCGACCTTTGACATTTCAACGTCCCTCTAGAATTCCATCCTTTATCCACCCCAACAGTATCGGGGGTTGGCGCGCTCCATCAGTCTCGACCTTGGGCAAACCGAAAACACCCTGCGAGCCTCAGCGGGCGCATAGATAATCGTGCCACGATGGGCTCAGATGCGCACCAGCGCAAGGGTAATTCTCTTGAAGCAGAGTCCGGTCATTCACCTCATGCTGAGCTTACATCGCAGGTGACGACCAAACCATCAAGGTCGCGCCCAAGAAGGGTGGCAAGAACGGCACCATTAAGCTGAAGAAGCCGCCCCCCAAACACAACAAGCCTGGAAACTGGAGGGACGGCAGCATTGTCGAAGGTGCGACTGAGTGGCATATTCTCGCGGCACGTGGCTGCGTGTTTGCTGACAGCTTGCTCACGAATAGAAGACAAGAAGAAGAATGGCGCCTCCCCAGCAGCGTCCGTTGCCTCGCCAGGACCCGTGGTGAATCAGCTCGACGACAGCTCTCGCGAAACGTTTGCGACCGGCCGGCCCCTCGAAGACAACCCAGATCTACAGCAGTGCAAGCACTGCAAGAAGAGCGTCCTCAAAACCGCCGCCAAGGCCCACATAGCGCAATGCCTACGGTTGAAGAAGGAGAAAGCACAGCGGAAAAAGGAGGCGCGCGAGGCTCGCGAACGAGCCAAAGAGGCAGCACGAGAAGAGGAGGCTCGAAAAGCGGACGAGGAGAATGGCGACGGCAAAGACGACAGCGACGACGAGGGCGAGAAGAAGGGCACTGGCAGCAAAACTACCAAGAAGGGAGCGGGCAAGAAGCCCGAGGACGGCAGGGGGGGCAAGAAGCGCAAAGCCGATGGAGACCCCGAGAAGGGTCCCAAGAACAAGAAGAAGAAGGATGAGCCAAAGGCCAAGGCCCCCAAGCCGAAAGGTGAGCTACAGTTGACGGGACGGTGGTCGATAGGAGCGGCCCATGCTAACCTCGTTGATCCTGCTAGGACCTGTGGATGTCGAGCGACAGTGTGGTGTGATACTACCAAACGGACAACCATGCGCCAGGTCTTTGACTTGCAAAAGCCACTCGATGGGTGCTAAAAGAGCCGTCGCGGGGCGATCGCTGCCTTACGATATGCTTCTGGCAGCATATCAGAAGAAGAACCAGGCCAAACAACAAAGTACGTGTCATTCACACCCATCATCCCACTACCTCCCGTCTGCTGCTTTGACTAACCGCTTCTACTCGCAACAGAAGCTGCTCTGGACGCCAATGCACCACTCGAAGACGAGGACGAGGCCAATGTCGGCCCCGTCGACTCGGATGAGGAAACGACTGCCGTCATGGGAGCCCTCAATCAATGGAACCCGCAGCCCCTCATCCCGCAACCCGTCTTTACCCCAATCAAGCGCCAGTACAGCCTCGCCCGGCTGCATGAGCAGCTCCAGATGGCCACCAACGGCGGTCGCTCAAACATATTCCAGGTTGTGGGCTACGGTGCCCAGAGGCTCCCTGACGGCCACCCGGGCGTGGTGAGCGTGGACAGCGAAAATGCCCCCGGTGAGCCGGATCTGGGGGTTGTAGGGTTCGGTGCCGGCGCGGGCCGCCCAGCAACAGGGTCGGCACTTACGCCGCAGCGGCAGGCGTCTGTGGCAAGCCGAGCATGAGTGTTCTTGCATAATGCATGGGTCAAGGGCGTTGCGGAGCGTTGCATTCGGGATGGGCATGCATGAACAGTTTTCCTTGCATCATATCTACTATACCAATCTGGTTCATCTACATAGCTCACGGGGTTACTAACGGGAATGCCTGGGAGACAGGCCGGGGTCTCATAATGATTGAATGACAGAATTCTACCTACCGGACAAAGCATCAGAGTGAGGGTTTTTGCACCATGATTGCTTGGGGCTGGATTACACGGCGAGGATTGCCATCGTGGAGTTTGTGGAGTTTGTGTACCTCGGCCCCCCCGGGGGTCACATGCATCATCCGACTGGAGCCGGGATGACGTCGTGACTTGGGTGCTTGTTTCAACGGTCAACTTGACTCTTCCGCCAAACGAGATAATACACGATAGGTACTCAACGTCAGCAACAGCATCGTCGAGTTGAGCAGCCATTACGACACAGGCAGAAGAAGCTGGGCAAAGAGAGAACCAATTGGCGTCAAACATCGTCCTTGTATTAACTAACTGTCTGCCTTGCACCAAACCGTCCATCCTACCGCGATGCCGTCCAGCAAGGCCCTCGACGCCCTGGGACACGCCGTCTCAGGCTCAGTGGGCACAGCCGTTTCCACTGCAACGCTCTACCCACTCGACCTGGTTACGACGCGCCTCAAGGCACAGAACCAGAAGGCTGGGGGAGGCGACGGCCATGCCGACAAGAGCGAGGCAGCGCGCTACAGTGGAGTCGTCGAGGCGCTGCGAGACATTGTGTCGCGCGAGGGCGGGCTCGGGGCGCTGTACCACGGGCTGGGCGTGGACCTGGGCAAGTCGGTCGTGGACAGCTTCCTCTTCTTTGGCTTCTACAACTACCTGCGGCGACGGGACCGGCAGCCGGGGACGCTCGAGGAGCTGGCCGTGGGCGCCGTGGCCGGGGCGTGCGCGCGGGCGCTGACGACGCCCATCTCCAACGTGGTGACGCGCAAGCAGATGGCGCCGGCGGGCGAGCAGGCGACGCTGCGCGAGATGCTGGCCACGATCCGCCGCGAGAGCGGCATCTGGGGCCTGTGGTCGGGCTACTCGGCCACGCTGGTGCTCACCCTCAACCCCAGCATCACCTTTCTCGTCAACCGACGGCTGGCGGCGCGCATCATCCCGGCGCTCGAGGACGAGGATGTACCCGTGGCGTGGATCGCCTTTTTGATTGCCGCCTCTAGCAAGGCTGTCGCAACGGCCGTCACGTATCCCTTCCAGACGGGCAAGACGCGGCTGCAAATGGCCGGCTCTTTGACGAACAGGGATACAACCGAGAAAGGCGGCAAGGCGAGGAGCACATCGATGCTTCAACGAGTCCTGGATATGCTGGACCAGTCCATTTTCGGGGTCATACTTCGCATCATCAAGATGGAGGGGCTACGTGCCCTGTACGCCGGGATCCAGGGAGAACTACTCAAGAGCTTCTTCAGCCACGGCCTCACAATGCTGAACAAGGGTGTTATTCACAGACTCGTGATCCGGCTGTGGCTCCTGTCACTGCCTCATCTGCAACGGCGGAGGTTGCAGGCCAGGCTACTCACCAAGTAAGACGAGCAAGGATGGCCGGGGATGGCCAGTATAGGCTGCGACATGCCCAGTCTGCCCGCGCTCCCAGCCTCCAGCAATCTGGCAACTTTTGCAATTTGAGGATAACCTAGCACTGGAAAGCGAGGCTCGACTTCTCGACCTTGCTCGTGCCACGAGCAGAGAAGCCAGTGCCCTCGGATTTGAGCTCAACAAGCCCGGGAACAATCGTCGACGACGCGTCCCCCTTGTGCGGCTTGGACGCCACAGGCACGTCGCAGACGTAGCATACGACAGGTGGCGTATCGTTGGAAGCCGCTTCCTTCTTGGACGGGACCATGAACTGTTTCACGCAGCTGAGGCACACGACGTGGCCGCACTGCTTGGACATCATGGGGCTGGATGCGTTGGACAGCGCCTTTAGGCACGAGGGACAGATACGGCGCTTGCCCGCGGAGCCGGCGTCCTCCTCGTTGAAATTGATGGTGATGAGGTTTTGCATGGAGAGCGAGTGGGGGTCGTCTGGAGCAGAGGCCGGGCAAGTCGGGACCGTCTTTGCCTTTTTCACTGCGGGAGGGAGGCTGCTGGTTTTCGTGTCGGGCGTCAGGGATGGGGTCCAGAACGAAGGGAGCGTCGGTTTCGCAGCCTGTAGTAGTTGGAATCAACAGCGTTAGCTTTCATTCTGCAATGTGCCGTCTCGTTGAGCAAGACAGTATGGCATACCTTTTCTTCCTCAATGGCCTTTCTGGCTTTGGCCTTGTCCTCGTTTGCGATGCGCTCCAGCTCGTCCTCGTCGAGAGCAAACTTCCTCTTTGTGCCCACCACGGCGACGGTCATGTCGCTACTGGTCTCGGCGCTCTTGTCCTTGTCCTTGTCGCCATTACCATCAGCAACAGAAACAGCAACGGCAGGAAAAGGCCTGCTGGCGCGCGCCGTCGAGCGATCCAGGCCGGCCTGGGTCAGCTCAAAGTCCTTGACAGCCCTTTCGCGATCCTCGCGGTCAGCCTGTGCCCTAGCGTGAGCCGTCTCGTCCTCAGAGGCCTGCCTGGCCTTTTCGGCGCGCTTCATATCCTTCTTCTGGGCGAGCAGGTTGGCGAGGGCGCATTCGCGGCAGAAGATGTCGCCATGGCGACAGGCGACGGGCTCACGGGCGATGCCAAGGCAGAGGCCGCAGGAGCCAAAGGGCAGAAAGGAGTCGCGGCCGAGGCGGGCCGACTTGGAGCTCCAGGCCGAGTTGGCGAGGGCGCGCTCGTGTGCGGTGAAGACGGGGCGCGAGGTGTTGCGTTTGCCTGTGACGAGACGGTTAGCAACGGAGGAGGAAGCAATTGGGACTAGGCCAACGCACTGTGAGACATGTTGCACAGCGCGCAAGAAAGGAAACAGCTTGAGATGCGGGATTTCAATACACTGCTATTCCTATCGCAAAGCTTGCAGTGCGTTGTTGGCTGTCTGGAGGTAGGTTGATGTCTCGATGCTCAAGCTTGTGATGCAGGATGAAAAAGGCAATGAGGATGATACAGCAAGGTAAGGTACGTACTCGGCAAAAGGTACGTACCTCTTAAAACGCGGAAACGGCCAACGGTGGATCCAGCTGCCTTCCGCAATGGGCCTAGTGCCTTCCGCGTCGCCGTTGCGCGCCGTCGGCCGGCCGTGGGCTCATCATGACAAGTTTTGGTGAGAGAAAAAACCCCCGAGAAACACAAGACTCGTTTTGTTTTGTTTTGTTTCTTGGGCGGTTCACGCAGATTTGGCGTTGGTGCCGGCGCCCGCCAGACGAGACAAGACAAGAAAAGAAGATAGACTTGCCCGTATCGCCCGTTTACCATGCCATCGCCAACGCCAATGCCAACGCCCGAACCATCATCCGAGCTGCTCGTGCGGCCGAGTTTGCCATGGCGCATCGGCTCCGTCGCCGTCATGAGCTCCGTCGGCGTCCTCTGCCGGTCCTTTCTCTACGGCCTCAATGACGTCGAGACTACCGGCCTCGACCGATTTCTGGGCGTGCTGGATCGGCGAAGGGCAGGGATCCGCGACCGCGGGCTCATCACCGTCTGTAATCATGTCGGCACGTACGTACAAGGCCTCCTGGCGCTGCGTCGAATGTTCATATATCCCTTTTGGTCCATGTGTCAAGCTTGCTCACCAATATATCTGCTAGACTCGACGATCCGCTCCTCTGGGGCATTCTACCTCTGCGCTACACCTTTGATGTCACCAACCTACGCTGGGGACTGGGCGCCCATGATATTTGCTTCAAGAACAAGTACGTTGCCATTGGCCTCTCTGCCATGGCTGGGCAGATTCGCAAAGCAAAACGAGACTGACTCCCATCTGCCGCAGGGCTACATCCACCTTCTTCAGCCTCGGCCAGGTCCTCCCCACCCGCCGCCTCTGGCACTCTCCTCACGGCGGCCTGTTCCAGCCCACCATGACCGAGGCTCTCAAGCTGCTCTCGAGCCCCTCAGCCTCGCTCCCGGCCTCGCTTCCGGCCTCGTCGCCGCCGGCTCCCCAACAGTCCGGCCCCATGTCCTTCTCGACCGACGGCGTCGACTCCTTCACTTCGCCCGCCTCCTACGCGGCCAACCGCAACGCCTGGGTCCACGTCTTCCCCGAGGCCTGCTGTCACCAGAGCAGCGATGGCAGCCTCCGCTACTTCAAATGGGGCATCTCCCGCCTCATCCTTGAAAGCGACCCCGCCCCCGAGTTCGTCCCCATGTACATTCACGGCACCCAGCACATCATGCCCGAGGATCGCTCGTGGCCTCGATGGGCCCCGCGCATCGGGAAAAGGGTCCGCGTCGCGATAGGCGAGCCCACCGACGTCGATCGTCTCTTTGGCGACGACCGCGCCGCCTGGAGAAGGCTAGTCGAGAAGGGAGACGCGCAGCTGCTCGAGAACGGTCCCGAGGCCGTCCAGCTAAGGGTGTCGGTCGCAAAAAAGGTGCGCGACGAGGTTCAGAAGCTGAGAGAGGGCATGGGCTTCCCTGCCGAAGTGGATGAGACAGCCGCCCTTGCCGAGACATGGGCCAAGGAGCCCAACAAGAAACGCTTCATCAGCCCTGTAGACGGCAGCATGGTAAATAGACGCTGAGCAGGACGGATGGGATGGACCGAATTAGACTGCATACTGTAGACTGCATAAAATGTATAGATAGACCAGACGAGGTTGGCGCAAAAATCGCATTGCTTTCTCTCTACCCTAGGTACTCAGTATTACTTTCCTAGCTGTCGGCCATGGGGGTTGACAGACGACAAAAAAGAGGCTGACCACGATTGTCATGACCCAAACCACTACTCCATAACTTTGATCAAAATCATGCTGACCCTCCCGAAACTCCGTGAATGCTTCCGGTCTGCGCACAATCGCCCGAGGCCAAGCCTCGCCGGGATGCTGTGCTACTACTGCGCATGTCATGTATTCCTCCAAAACAATCTGTTTCCATCCTAGAAATATGCCGAAATATCTAGTAGGTGTCAAATCCTTGGCTTGGCACCGTCTGAGGATAGCCCCGACCCTGGGCTTGCATGGCCGGATGCTGGTGCTGCTGGTGCTGCTGCTGGCGCATCACCAGGTCGCTGAACCAGTGGTGCTGGAGGGCATCGGCGGCGCTGATCCGCAGTTCGGGTCGAACCTGGAGCATGCGCTGAAGCAGGTCGATGCCGGCAGGGTCGATGGCGGGGAGGATATTGCGCAGGTCCTGGGTGGCGTACATCTGGAAATTGGGCTTGTACTCGGGGAACTGCGTGATGCCGGGCCAGGTGCGCTCCGTGGGGGTGCCCATGATGCGGAATATTCTGACGATTTGATCCTCGTTTGTGGTTCCCGGGAAGAGGGGTCGGCCGGTGAACATCTCTGCCATGATGCAGCCAGCGGACCAGATGTCGATGCTGGTGTTGTAGGTTCTGCTACCGAGCAGCACGTCGGGGGCGCGGTACCACAGCGTGACGACTTCGTTGGAGAAGGTGTTGACGGGAATGCCAAAGGCGCGGGCGAGACCGAAATCGCCGAGCTTCAGAACGCCTTTGCTGTTAATGAGGAGGTTCTGGGGCTTCAGGTCTCGGTGCAGGACACGGTTCTGGTGGCAGAAGTCGATGCCCTTGAGGAGTTGGTACATGAAGGACTTGATGGTGGCGGGCTTGAGGGCACCTCGTTCGCCGTGGGTGTCCATGTAGCGTTTGAGATCGCCGTCCATGAATTCAAAGACGAGCATGAGCTTGTTCTCGGTGTGGATGACATCGTGGAGCCCGACGATGTTTTCGTGCTTGAGTTCCTTCATAAGCGAGATCTCGCGGATGGCAGTTGACGGTGTTCCTTCTTCCGAGTCGAGGTGGATTTCCTTGAGAGCGACGAGCTCTCCGGTCTGGCGGTTGCGTCCTTTGAAGACCTAGGGCGCGGTCGAGTCAGCAACGCAGAGAACGGCGGGCGGGCGGCGAAGCACGAGGATGCGAGACTCACCGTGGCATAGGTGCCTTCACCCAGCTTCTCCAGCTGCTGAAAGGAGCTGGGGTGTCGCTTGCCGTCCATGTTGATGACGGAGATGCAGGGCAGACGTAGATGTAGACGCAGACGCAAATGCAGATGCAGGTACAGTAAATGTCGGCGGGAGAATGGAAAGCAAAGTACCTAAGTAGGTAGGTAGCTAGGTAGGCTGGCTGGACGGTGGAGTGGAAGAGGAAAAGTGAGTCAGGCAGAAAGTTGTCGATGCTACAGATGCAACTTCACACGTCGCGCTTGTTGCAGTTATTACTGGTCGACTTGCGCAGCTTCCTCTGGAGGCAGTGCCCCTCCTCCCCTCCTGCCCTCCTCCCGCCAGATACCGCAGACTAAGTACAGGGGTTCCTCTGGCTCTGCGCCATCTTGGGCGCCAACGAGGTACCGACTACCGCCGTGGGAGTGCGGCGGTACCCAGGTACTTCCGCGCGCGCCACAGCCATGAGGCGGTCCACTAGAGGCATATCATGGCTCAATGCATATTTCACAGATTGCAGGTGGTCCAAACGGGAACGCATATGGCGCTATCTTATCAGCTTATCAGCTTAGCGTGCACCTGCAAGACCCTTACGCGCCCCACACACGCAACACGCGCCACGCGCCCACACCACCCCGGACCCCGTTCCCCAGTTGAAGCAGTCACCACTGGCCCCCCCCCACCTGCACCTGCCCGCTACGGATCCCATCGTCGTACCGCAGTTTGGGGTCGTCATTCGTCATTGAGCAGCCCATGACCTGTCCACCGCCCAATACAATCTCCTACCTCAACTTCCAACTTCCAACCTCTATTCGAATATCCTACTTGCAACCTCGAGCTCGGCTGCATCGCATGCATCGATTTCGAGGGCGCTCCGTGCCTTCCGAGCTTATCTATCCTCCCTATCTATCCTATATACATCTATATCCGTACCGCCTCCCTGCATTATGAGATCCGTCCCCGCAACCGATCACGCCCCCCGCCGCCGTCCCGGCAGCAACGAGAGCCTCGTGTGCGGCCCCTCGACTGCGCCCTTGGCCTGCGTGATAACAAACGAGGCCAACATGGACAATATGCGCGACCGCTCACGTTCCGGCCACCGGCACCAGGCAGCCGACTCTCGCAAGCATCAAGCTGACACTGTCGCTGCCTCTGCTTCCGCCTCTACCTCGGCCCGCCCTCGAGCAGAGAGAACAGACACTCTAAAACCGTCTTCGCCAATACATCCCGAGGGCAGCGTGGCATCCTCGTCCGTTGCCGATCCCGATGCCTTTTCTTTTTCTTTCTCGCCTCTACCCAGCACGCCCCTCTTGACTGGCTTCTCTGCCCCCAGCTCCGCTCTGAGTAGCTCATCATCCCGCCGCAGTTCAGTCGTTGCCTCGTCCATCGGGTTTCGCACCAGTTCCGCCGAGGATTTGGCGGCACCGCCCAGACACTTCACACAGGGCTCCATGCCTGATGACAGGGCGGTGCCGGAATTCGTCATGCCCAGTTTGATGGTTCCTCACCGTCGCCCATTCTCCCATGTCGGCAAGTCATTGGGCAAGCTTAAAGTCATGGTGGCGGGCCGAGCTGGTAAGCACAAGTCCTCCCCTCCGCCCAAATCGGCGCACAACCATGTGTGTCAGTTGACTGATAGGCATACCAGGAGTTGGCAAAACTTCACTCATCAAGTCTCTAGCCCAGCGCTGTGAACATATCGTACACATGGATTCCATGGAGCAGCTCCATCCACGCCAAGCTGCTGAAACATATGCCAGTTCCAGGCCGCAGCCTTGGTGGCAGTCAGGCCCAGACTCTAGCACGTCTACGTTGAGACGGAGAGCCTCGCTGGGTGGCGAGATGTTGGACAGAAACGTTTGTTTCGTTGAAGTCCCACGCTGCTGGACTGGCTCCACGGTAAGCTGCTTGCCGGCACCTTCATCTGCTTGACCTTTCGTCTGCTGACTAGGCGTACCATGGGACAGAACTCTTCGCCCGAGTCAAGTTACCTCGAGGCTCAACTAAATCCCCTGCTCAGCAAGGCCATGGGCGATTCGGAGCTCCTGTCGCTTGTGCATGTGGGCGGAGAGCCCGTAGTTGATGCCTTATTGTATCTGATTCCGCCCCAAGGTCCAGAGACCCTACCTTCGCATCCGTAAATTCTAGTGTCAGCTAACATGCTTACCCAGGCCTTGACTCTGCCGACATTGAAACTATTAGAAGTGCCCAGCAAATGACCAACGTTATCCCTCTCCTGGCTCGAGCCGACGAGCTCAGAGGCGAAGAAGCTGATTTTGCCCGACTAAGAGTGGCCCGGAAACTGATTGACGAAGGACTGAAAACCTTTTCCTTTGCCGGGCCTGAATCATTTGACGATTATCCACAAGTTTACACCGTTTCGACAGAGACCCAAAGTGACCACGACAACATGGACGCTAGCGACCTTATGAGTTCAGACTACGTTCCACCTCTTGTCTCAACCGACCTGAGCTTACTTGTGCATCAACTGTTTTCCATCGACGGCAGTGCCCGGCTGAGGTACTCAACAGCTCTGAAATGTGTGAGTTGGCGGCGAGACCATGGATATGGCGGTCTAGTGCACCATCCTATCCACGGTCGAGCCATGGTATCAAGCGTGATTGGTACTGCGTCCCAGCACTGGGGCAAAATCGAGTTTTCCAACTGGGCAAATCACTTGCGGCAGAGTCTGCAGTCTGAGCACCTCCACTACCTCATGGCGGAGAGGCCCGATGTGCAGAAACCCCCAACATACGACTCCCGACTGATTCCCGTAGCTTCTGGTGAAGCAAAGCGCTCACGTCGGATAAGACGGCCAAAGACACCTCAACATCAAGATCCCCTGGGAATCCTAGAGCTTGGGTGGAAACTTGGCAAGAAGGGCATTCTTATTCTGGAGACCATCAGTAGCTTTGGTCTGATTGGATTCTTGGTCATTCACCTGGGCCGGTCCGGCTGGCCCGAAACGTCTTGCCCCGGGCCACTGGATGGCTTGAGAAGATTCGGAATGGAGGCAACGGGGTTTGGATCGCTTTTGTGCTTGCCTCAATGATTGAGGAGGGCACAGAAACATTGTGCGAAACTAAAACTAGCTCTTGATACTTATTGATGATGAGATACCCCTTTCAGCTTCCTAAAACACAGTGAGTTTGCAAAAAAGATCGACAAATGTGACGATATGATATCCATAGTTCAACTTTTACCAGTGTTTCGCACTATACGGGCAGTACATACTCTGTACGTATTGCAGGGTTCGCGATAGACGGATTGGTCTTTGCTTGAACACATGTATAAAACAAACTGGACATTGTTGGCTACGCGATGAAGGAGTCTAACCATTCCCTATTGATGTCGTATGGGTAGTCTGCCTTGAAAGTATTTTTGCAACACATTGTACGCTCACTGGACAGATCTGTGTCGATTAGATATTACAGCTTCGAACAGTGATGGCGGCTCTTCCACCATGAAAGATGGCCCTGATGCTCGCATCACTGGGACGGCTCAACACCTATCGACTTGAGAGCAACGTCGAGGTCGGGCAAGTCGTCAGCAGCCGTGGCCACGTGCGCCCACCGCACGGTGCCGTCGGCGTCGACGGCAAAGGTGCCGGCCTTTTGCCAGCGGGAGCCGCTGTCCGTCGGGCGGTTCCAGATGCCCTCCTCGCGGCCAAGGCGCAGGACGGAGAGCAGGGCGCGGGGGCTGGCAACCTCCCAGGCCGTCGAGATGCCGAGCCCCCACTGCGAGTAGAGGTCGCGCTGGTCGTCGACGATGACATCAACGGCCCAGCTGCCGCCGACCTCGAGGATCCAGTGGTCGGTAGCGGCGGCGGACGAGTGGGAGACGGCGACGAAGTGGACGTCTTGGTGCTTGGCCGAGAGGGCCGTCAGGTCCTTGAACGTCTTCTCGGCGACTGGGACGGATCGAGATGAGCATCGCAGCCAGTTCATGGGAGCTGACGATGGGCCTGCTACTTACATGGGCATCCACAGTGGCGCAGAAAGACAATCAGCGTCCTGCGGCCGTCTGGCAGCCATAGCTGCGTCGACGAGGGCGCCTTGGAGCCGGCTTCGGGAATGGAGGCGACATTCTTGGGCGCCGGTGATTTCCACGATTCAATCTCCTTCCAGAAGCCGCCGAGGTTCTGGTTGTTGTTGGTGGTCGTAGTCGTGGTCGTGGAGTGATCGGCGGAAGGGTTCTGAGCCATGGTGATGATCAAGTCTGGGCTCCCAGCTTCGCAAAAGTCAATGGGCTCTCTCTATCACTTTGGAGGTCTTTGATTCAAGTAGAAGAAAAGGGTTTCCTCGTTTCCTAGAAGTGAGGATTGGGAAAGCCAGCGCTCAAGCAGTGGGGGTGAGTGGTGATGTCGTTGTCGCAAAGGCAAGCTCCGCGCCACTCCATAATCATGATTAGATAAGCCATTCTCGATCATGTCGCTTGGTAAACTTGAAGCCTCTGAAGCTGTCACGGGCTGGATTTCGGGTCATTGGAGATTGTGTGCTTCTATTCTTCAGCCTGGAAGTTGTATACTTTTCTATTCTATATTTCTGAATGGGAATACTTGTTATTATTGTGCTCTGAAAAACCTCGACTTCCATCTACCTACCCCTCCATTCAACCCACCCATATCAAAGTTCCCACTCATACTCATACTCATACTCTCATACAACCTCACACGCAGCTTTACAAATACATACGCAGCCGCCTCTTATCCATGCACGAAATCCTCACTCTCCAGCTGGGCGAGCTCAGCAACTATGCGGCCACGCACTTTTGGAATGCCCAAGAGGCCTACTTTACCTACTCGTCGGATGAAAACCCCGTCGTGGATCCCAATGTCCACTGGAGGCCTGGCGTAGGCGCCGACGGCTCCGAGACTTTCCTACCGCGCACCGTCGTCTACGATCTCAAGGGTGGCTTCGGATCTCTTCGCAAGATCAATGCCCTCTACGAACCCGAGTCTGAAGCGGCCCCGGGCGCTCTGTGGTGAGCCTCAGCACCGTCTCTCCTCTAACCTCACTTCTCACAATCACCAAAGGTCCGGCTCTTCAGTCGTCCACAAGCAGCCGCAGCTCGAGCCAAGTGCGTACCAGCGCAGTCTCGATGCCGGCACGCAGCCGCCGGAGCTCACGACGTCGTCGGTCCGCTACTGGTCCGACTTCTCGCGCGTCTTCTACCACCCGCGCTCCCTCGTCCAGCTCTACGACTTTGAGCTCAACTCGACCACCATGCCCTTTGAGCGCTTCCCCATGGGCTCCGAGCTCTTCCACACGCTCGACAAGGAGCACGACCTCGTCGACCGCGACTGGCGGCCCTTTGCCGAGGAGTCCGACTGCATCCAGGGCATGCAAGTCTTCACCACCATCGACGACGCCTGGGGCGGCTTCGCCTCGTCCTACATTGAGGCTCTGCGGGATGAGTACCCCAAGTCCTGCATCTGGGTCTGGGGCCTCCAGAACCCGCTCCTTGACATCCCGCGATCCAAGCGCCAGCTGCGCATGACCAACGCGGCCCGCAGCATCGACTCCATCTGCGCCCAGGCCACCACGCTGGTCCCATTGGCCTTGCCCGAGGACAAGCCCCTGGCGGGTGTCTCTCTCGACTACGGCTCGGCGTGGCATACCTCTGCCCTGATGACCACGGCCATTGAGACGGCCGCTCTCCAGTCTCGCCTGGCGTCCGGCTCTGCGGACCGGCTCGAGTACCTCGCCGAGAGCCTCAACCCGGCCGGCAACCAGCCCCTGGCGAGCCTGCAAATGTCCCTTGCGCTTCCCACCAAGGACGCAAAAACTGCTCGGACCGAGATTGAGTTTTTCCAACTTGGCCGCCAGCGTAGCCAAATCAAGGCCCGCGATGCCCGCGTCTTTGGCGAGGTGCTGTCGTCTCGTGGAATCGAGTCCAACGTCGACGAGGACGAGAGGGAGCCAGGCCGCGGCAACCGCCCCATCATGGGGGCTCCCATTGTGCGCAAGTATGTCACATCTCCACCTTTTCCCTTCCCATCCCCCCCGGGCTCCTCAGGATTGAGTCTGTGCTAATCCAGGTCTAGATACGACACCGACCTCAAGTTTCCCCTGCTTGATAGTTACCCTCACATCTATACCGATACGCCCGCTGAGCAGCAAGACCTTGGTGTCCAGACGACATTGTCAAGCAACAGTTCCCTCGCACCACGCCTCAAGACGCTACGATCCGACGTCACGCGCTACGTCGAGGTGGATGAGCGCGAGGCCTTGAGCAACGGGCTCGCAGATCTGGCCGATGCCTACAAGGATGATTGGTCGAGTGGCAGCGACGAGGATGGTGATGATTTATGAGAAGACAATGGTGAGGTTACCTAAAAAAAACCGACGAGGCGCTTTTGCCCCCGGCTGCAATTTGTATTGATCTAGCAAAGCCGACATCCTAAGTACAGATCCGAGAACAAAAGAGGGGGGCTGTTGGAACATCCAGGAAGACGATGCCCCAAATATTGGATCGTCCACTCGCGGCGCCTGATGTACTCTATGTCGTACACTGCGATGTCCTCTCAGACCTCCCAAAACAACATCTTTTTTTTTGTTGGTGGGGGCGCAAATACCGAAAGATGTGCGCCAGTCTTCCTGTTAGAATTTACTCAATGAGTTGCAAGGGAAATGGGCGATTGGCGACGAAACGTCCGTCATGGCGCGTTGGGCTACCACTGCCATGCCTGCCAGCAGTGGGAAGCCAAGCCACCTTTTGCATGTTAGTCTGTATGGGGAAACAATAATAAAAGGACAAAACCAAGGAGGAAGCATGCCTCCAATGCTCTTTGATCGAGGTTGGTCTAAGGCGCAGAGGGAGATTTGCGACGCAACCCAACCCCCGGGGTAGGGATTCCGGGTCAACATGTCCAGTACTCTCTGACAGATGGGGGTTGATGATGTAGGGACGCGAGACACTTATACTCAGCCAACAGCCGCGACGGATGCTTGCTGTCTCTTGGCGGGTGGTGAGTCCTCCTGTTGCAATAAATCAGTTCGTCCCGCCTCGCCAAGTCAAGATGAACAAGTAAACGAATGAATCAGGGGGCAGAGCCCGAGGTTATTGCCAACGAGCCATCTTCATATCGTTGTGAGAGGGACGTGGGTATGATTCAAGTACCTCTGGAGCGCTGCGCTTCTTGCCATTCGGTTGGTTCTTAGCACCGCCTGACTTCTTCTGCGGCTTTCTCTCGCCAGCCTCGAAGACGTCGTCGGGTAGGTTGAAGCTTCAGAGGAGTCAGTCGTACACTCGGTCGGACCATCAATCGGGAGAGGAAGGGTCAGTGGTCGAAACTCACTTTCGAACATGCTGGACCCCAATCGACACGTAGGGCTTCAATTCCTCCTCATACTTCTTCCACTGCATGCAGAGGCTCTTGAACTCGTCCACCTGGTACGAGAGGTCAAGAGATTTGCGAGCGTCGGGGCCTGCTAGGTCAGCACTTGGAACGCAGAGGCTCGGGTCGAGTGGGACTAGGCCGTGCACTGAGCTGGTGCAGGTCGGAATACCAAACGCTGTTACTCACCGTCAACCAGTTCTATACCAATATAGTGGGTAGTGGTATAGACAGCGGTCGGGGAATTCGCATCTGAAGCTTTGGCATCGCCTTCAGATCCCAATCCCTCTTCAGTCTTGACCTCGGCGTTGGTCTCGGTTTTGACCTCGGTCTTGGCCTCGATTTCGGGGACGTCGTTGAGGGTGGCCTCGGTATCGGGTTCTGGCTTGACCTTGACCTTGGCCTCACCCTCAGGATCCGACTTGATCTTGGTCTCGCTATCCGGGTCCAGCTTGGGGATGGGCTGCTCCTCGGCGTCTTTATCGGAGATGAGGAATTCCAGACAGCCCTCCTGCACTTGAGCAATCTCTTCGTCGTTCTTGCATCGATGTCTCCGTTCATATCCTTTGTTGAAAGGATGCGCCAGCGCTATTGATTGATGCAGTTCGAGCTTCTGGACGAGCATTCGGACTTTTGATTCGACGTATCCAGACCATGTCTTGTGCGCCTCCTTGGTCTTGCTCGCTGTGGTGACTGAAATGTAATATTTGTAGCCTGCTGTGAAGAATGTGTGTTTCACAAAGAGATCGCTCCAGGGTCGCTTGCCTACCATGATGCTCTCTGAAATCTGCAATCCCCGCCGAAGTTCTCGGTTGATAATGGTCATGGAAGATCGGGTAATGTTGAAAGTCGCACACATGGAGGGATAGGCGGGTGTAATGACTGGCATCAGGTGGAAGGTATCTCCCTTGTACAGCTAGAAAGCAACAGATCAATATTGGTGGTTCTGGTTCCGAGGAAGATCAGATAGCCTGCCTACCCTTGGGTTCCAGACGCGGACTGGCAACGTTCCGCTCTCAATTGGTTTGAGGAGCACAGGTTGCGGCCATCGCCACTGGCTTATGACGAGGAAAAACTTGTTGACTATGACCGATGTCGAAGCCTTTGGGTAGAGCTGGCAGACGCGTGCGACCAGCATGGCCCAAGCCACACCACCGGGGAAACCCATGATGTTGGCATAGACGGCGCGTCGCTGGGCCCACAGCTTGATGGCTCGGAGGGCATTCTTGAACGTACTCTTTTCGGGGACCAGAGCCAAAATCTCGTCGGTGACACGTGTGCCGTTGAGAGAGCGCAGCTCGGCCTCGTCCAGGCCACGAAGCAATCCCGAGTCCTTCAAGTTATCGAAACCTGGCGGAATCTGCTTCTGGATGATCCTAGAGAAAATCAAGTCAATGCTGATACCGGAGTATTCGAACTTGATGATGGGCACAAAGGCATCAGTCACCACAGAGAGGTCGGTGATGGAACCCTTGGGCGCCATAGTCATGAGGAGTTCAGGGAAATGCTCAAAGTAATCGTCGCGCGACACATATTTCGGCGCAACAATGAGCGTATCGATATCGGAACCGGGACCGTAGACACCCAGGCGGAAACTACCATAGGTGAAAACCTTGCCTCGGGCGTTCTTGACCAGAACGTGGTTGTTGGGCTCCCTTTTCAGTGCGACGCGGCGCACAAACTCGTCACATATTTCCTGCAGCGAGTCCAAAACGGCGTGTCTGTAGGTGGCGGGCGTCAGCGCTGACGATGGGCGCGGCTGGAAACGATGGGGGCTTGCCTTTTGTCAGTGTCAGACTGGGACTCAAACGTCTTTTGGCGTTTGAGCTCTGTCATGAGCGAATCGCTCATGCGCTTCTCTGCCTCTGTAGGAAGCAGGGTCGAAATGGGCGGCGTCACGCCGTAGGCATGCTCGTTTGACATTGTGTTGGTCTCGGTTGGGGCGCGTAGACAGAGGGTCTAGAGTGTGGTTGGATTCGAGCTTTGATAGGAATCAGGTAATGAGTGACTGAAGAAGCGTGGTATCGTGGATCGTGGATCGTGGATCGTGGATCGTGGATCGTAGATTGTTCGAAAGAGAGCGTCGGGCTATCGAGATGTAACCGTGGCGAGGCGCAACGCTGAACTGTCCGTCACGTCGTGCTGGTCTTTTCGTGCAGGCTCAGCCACTATGGGCGATTAGCCCTTTGGGAGGGCAGCGCAGGTGAGGGAGAGGAAGAGCAGCGGCGATAGAAATGCGGAATGGATAGTGGCTGGCGGATCGGTTGTCGGGCGGCTGGTTTGATTGATTGTGGAGAATGTGAAATGCAGAAGTAAGAAGTTGTCTTGACGTGAATGTGCTGTCGGATCGGGATTCAATTTCACCTGAAGCCAAGGTCGGTCGGTCGCTCCATCGGTACGTACCTACATGCAGCCGGATCCAGGTACCGGCTCTCTTGCACGCACACAAGCGCGCGGCAGACAGCAAGCCATGACCAATGGATTTATTGGCGGGCAATATTGCCGCGAGCGCAGGTAAAACGTTTAATACGGCAATACGGAGTACCTAGGTACATAGGTAGGCACGCAATACAGCCCCTGCCTGGTCTGGTTGGGTTTTCCTTTTGTTCTTTTACAGCTTCCGCGGCATGCAATCATGCGGCCGCGCTCCAGCCACGCCCTGGGCAATGGCAAAGACAGGCCAGACTCAGAGCCCAAGTGGCTGTAGGTACGATGCTTCTACTCCATACCTGGAGACTAGACTTTACTCGGGGCATCTGATAGCGAAATACCTGCAAGCAGCATCAAAAACGCAATGCAAACAACGCTGTGTATACAGACTCTGCTGGGGTTTCGGCATGGCCCCGATACATGCATATCCCAGGCATGCAAGGGACCGGGGCGCTAGCGGGCGCTGTCCACTCAGGACTCTCAGGCGCAGGCTAGGTCCAACGCGTACGCGGTACGAACTTTAACAGCCATTCCAGACAAATACGTAGACGATCACACACGAGCAGAGCACTTCCAGCCTCCTCATAAGAAGCGATCACGACTCAGACCCAACACACAAGACAACAACGTGATCGCGTCGCCGCCCAAAACACGCACCACTGCACTCTGCCTCTCTCTCCATCTCCGTCTATCTCTCTCCCTCTCTCTCTTTACACATTGCCGAATATCCAGCTCGCTCGCTCGCTCCTCTTTATTGATCCTGGGCCATGCCGCCCTCGGCAAAGCGTTCGCAGCGCACCCGTCGCGAACCGCGCAAGGGCATTGCGACTTCGCCCACAACCGTCGCCGACTCGTCGCCCAGCCGCCCTGCAAAGCGCCGCAAAAAGGTACAGTTGCTCTCTCTCCTCGCCTCGCCTATTGCGCCCGTTGCGCCTCGCCTCGCCTCGCCTCGCCTCCTCTTGCACGTCTTCACATGCTGACGCCGTCGCGTCTTCCAAGATCCACGAGGACCAGGCTCCCCCCGCGACCGACGATGACAACCTCGTCGCCCAAATCACCCAGCAGCTGAGAGCCCGCCCCGTCCAGGCCAGCAAGGACCACGCAAACGCCATCCACGAAGCCAATGGAGACGGCGTCAAGGCCTACGCAAAGGTCGCTGCCCAGGACTGGACCTTTTACATCACCAAGCTCGTCGTCAACATCGGCCGTGCCCCAGAAGTCTCCCACGCCGCCTCCCACGCCACTCCTGATGTCGAAGACGATGAAGACCAGATCCACATCGATCTCGGCCCCAGCAAAATGATCTCGCGCGAGCATGCCACCATCAGCTTTGACTCCAAGAACGAGAAGTGGTTCCTCCACGTCAAAGGCCGAAACGGCGCCCGCGTCGACGGCCAGCCCCTCAAGGCCGGCTCCGCACACGCCCTTACCAGCGGCGAGGTCCTCGAGATTGGCAACGTCGAAATGATCTTTGTCCTGCCGTCCGAGATTGGCCCCCTCAACGTCCACCCCACGTTCCTCCAGCGTTGCGGCCTGAGCGTCGAAACACCCCAGGCGCAGTCGTCACGCCGCCAGCCTCTCATCGCCCCCGCGCCCCCCGAGTACAAGCGGCCGGGCACGCCGCCCTCGGCGCAGAGCATGCGGACCGCGGCCGCCAAATCACCCGCCATGAGCACCCCAGCCGTCGTTGTCGGCGCCAATGGCGTCGATCTCAGTCTGGACGAGAACCAGCACATCAAGCCCCAGTACAGCTACGCCCAGATGATCACACAGGCCATCCTCAACGCCCCCGACGGCAAGCTCAACCTCAACGGCATCTACACTTTCATCATGAACAGCTACTCCTACTACCGCCACCAACTAGCTGCGGGCTGGCAGGTATGTTGACAGACATCCCTTATGCTTCCTCCCCGCACGTATTGATATTGACCGCTTGGTATAGAATTCCATTCGCCACAACCTCTCGCTCAACAAGGCATTCGACAAGGTGGCTCGCTCCACCGACGAGCCTGGCAAAGGCATGAAGTGGCAGATTGTCACCGAGGCCAAGGAGGAGATGATCCGGAATGCATACCGCATCGGCCGGGGAGGTCACCGCGGGTCGTCTGCGCCCTCATCCCCCAGTCAGCTCAGCTACATCACCCACGGTCCCCGAGATATGGCATCGAGAGAGCCCGGCTCGGCCCGCAAGCGCCGCGGCTCGCCACTGGCATCGCCGCCGCCCCGTCCCTCCCTCCAGATCGCGCAGTCGACCCCCGACCGACGGGCCATCGGCCGGAACGCCATGCTATCCGGAGACGGAAGCCCCTTGCCCCGGCCTCGAAAGACACCGGCGACGGCATCCACGGCGGCACCCGACTCCTCCTTCTCCGGCTACCAACCCCAGTCGCCCACCCTCACCTCGTCCTACCTGCAAGAGGACGGCTCCTCCTTTGTGACCCCCGCGCCCCCGCGCGTCCACCCGAGGCTCGCGCCCCCAAGTACCGCCCAGCGACCCAGCCAGCACATGCCCACCAGCTCGCCCGCGCCGTTTTGGAAGTACGCCGACATTGGCAGCACGCCCCTGAAGCCCCCGGGCCCCTACGATCTCAGCCCTACCAAGTCAGCCGGCGGTGCCCTCGCCCTGCCTCCACAGAGCAGCAGCCCGCCGCGCGGCAACAAATCACCACCCAGCAGCCCGTCACGGCCGCAAAAGTCGAGCACGCAGGACGTTGCAGACCCGGCAGACGCCGATGAGGAGCAAGGGTTTGATCTGACCAGGTGAGACTCGTCCACGCCCCTTTGCATCCCAAGTTGATCCAACGCCGAATACTGACCAAGCTGTGCCCAGGGGTTTCCAGAGTATTGGATCGTATCACGCTCCCGTCGGGAGAGGTGCTGCCATAGCCAGTGCCTTGCAGCGTGATGCATAATGGCCTGGCCATCACATTAAAAGAAAACAATGTGCTTTGCCATGACCATTTTTACGTTGCCTCGCTTCACGAATCTCCCGACATTATGTCAAGCCATGTGCTTTTATTCACGCCTCATGTAGCAAAGAAATGACACGAACAATTCTCCCATGATGAAAATATTTTGTTTTCTTTTTTTTTTTCTCTTTCTCTTTTGAGCTCTGAAAGGAGAGTGAAGATATTCCTATTGCTGGTGGCCGCATGCCCTTTTTAGCTGCTCTGTACAATATGTAAAATGCGCCTGTAGATGCCACCCCGAGTATCGCCGCCCATTCCCCCCTTAGCCGCCCACGAACCGAAGCAGTACTCCCAGGCCCGTCTCCATCCATGAACGCGGCCGCATTATGCACGTAAAAGCATTGCCCCTTTTATAGTTTTGGTTTTTTTTTCTTTCTTCTTTCTTTTCCCACGTCGAACCGTCATCTGCGGCAATATCTGTACAATCATCCACCAAGAGTCCAAACCCTATCTAGGCGGCCTTGCCCCTTCGCTTGGGGTTTCCCCGAGTAGGTCGCTTCTTGGACGACGCCTGGTCACCCTCGATGAACTTGAGAAGCTCGTCGATGCTGCGGGAGTCGACCTGCGCCCGGCTACCCTCAGGCTGCGTTACAGCGGCCTGCGCGGGAGACGTCGTGTTGAAGCGGATGCCGGATCGGAGGCGGCGAGCCTGGACGTCCTTGGCATGCCTGGCAATGGAGACGGCGTTCTGCGTCAGCTGCTCCAGCCAGCTCTCGGCCTCCTTGGTGTTCTTGTCCTCGGGACCCAGCTCAGCAAGGAAGACATTGTACGATTCGCGCATGCGGGTGACGGCGCCCTTGGAGTCGTTGTCCAGGGCAAGAGCCTGTGCGAGCTGGAACAGAAGCGTTGCAGAGTTGACCGATTGCTTGCCAAAGACAGACTCGCACACACGCAGCGACTCCTCAAACCAGAGTCTGGACTCGTGGTAGGCCTTGAGGTGCTGAAGCATAACGGCAGCGTTGTTGATGGTGGTGATGGAATCCGGGTGGCCGGGTCCGTAGATGACCTTCCACATCTTGAGCGCGTGCTTGGAGTAGACGAGCGCGCCATGGCTGTCGCCCACTTGGTGCAGGAACAAGCTCAGGTTGAGGTAGTTGAGCAGAGTCTCGGCCGAGTCAATGCCAACAGTTCGCTCAGCGACAATGATGGCCTTTCGTGCAAGCTCAACGGCAGCCTCCTTGTCATCCAGCTGGTAGTACAGCATCGACAGGCTGTTGTATACACGGGCGACTTCGGGGTGGAGGATGCCGTAAATCTGCTCGTGCAGAGACAATGACTCGAGCAAGAGCTCCTGGCCCAGCTTCCTCTGGTTCTGCATGATGGACAGACGGCCAGCCTCGAGGGCTTCCTCAGCCAATGCGCTTCGAGGGCACGAATCCTTGATCAGGGGCACCACAGCGATAATGTCATCTGAGACAAAGGTGTGGGTAGGGGGAGGGGGGGTAGCAGCGGAAGGAGAGGCCTCGCGGGCCTGGTTGTTCTTCTTCTTCTTCTTGTTCTTTGACTCGGTACTGGCTTGACCGTTGGTCTGGCCATTGGCGACGGCCTTGAGAGCCTTGGCAGCAGCTGCGGCATTGGCCTCTGGGGACTCGGCGGTGTACACGTAGTCCTTGGCCTGAACCTGGATACCGAGCTTCAAGCACACCTCACGCAGCAACTGCGTAGGGCGAACCTGCTTGTGCCAGTCATCGTCGAGCTCGTATCGGAAGCGCTTGAGAATCTCGTCCTCAATCTCGTCGCGGAGGTCTTCGGGGGTAACCTCCTGGAAAGACCAGTCGCCCTCTGGGTAGAGCGCACGCAAAGACTGGTCAACCTCGGCGATAGGGGCCGAGTTGAACCCTTCGCCAAGCAGGCAGTTCAGCAGGTGAGCAATACCAGCGGGCGTAGCTGGCAGGGGCAGACGTCGCAGGTAGCCAGCAGAGACGTGCTTGAAAGCTCGAGCAATCATATCCTGCACGGAAATCTCCTTCAGGCAGCGCAGGCGTCCGTCATTGGAGAGCTCTGCAACCTTGCCGAGATATCTCACATTGATACCGCGCTTGTGAAGGAGACGACCGAGAGATTGGCCATCCATGGGAAAGCTGATGTCCGAGTCAGACAGCTCGCGCAACAGCTCAGGAATGACCTGCTCACGCAGGAAAGTTCCCGCAGCCCTGACCTCGGCCTCGTCATCTTTGAACTCGGCCTTCTCGGCGTCGGTCTGCGGCACCTGGCCACTGAAAGCATCAGGGTTGAGAGAGAAACGGAAGTCGGCCAGGTTGGGCAGGGCCTTTTCAGTGGCTTCCTTGGACTCTTCCTTGGACTCCTCCTTGGATTCCTCCTTGGACTCCTCCTTGGGCTCCTCCTTGGACTCCTCCTTGGAACCCTCGACAGGCTTGGGTTCGTTCTTACCCTTCTCCTCGGCACGGCGAGCAAGCTCCTTGTCAACCCACTGCTTCATCTTGTAACGGCTAAAGGCGTCGACGAGCTCCGGTCGCAGGACCGTCATGCGGTGGGGGTACTTGTCCTCCTCGTCCTCCTCGTCTTCCTCTTCCAGCCATGCAATGTCGAGAGGCGTGATTCGGTATAGGTCGAGAACATACTTGCGGCCGTCGGTGCCCATGAGACCCTTGGTCTCAACACTGGCCTCAAGGTCGAATCGCTTTCCTTCCTTGTCCCAAACGGGATGCTTCTTGACCTTGAGGGCATTGGAGAGCTGAGCGAACCCGGCGGCAAAGCGCTCATCCGCGGCAACAATGTCCTTGCCGTCGACGGCACCGTAGTCGATCTGGTTCTCGCCGGGCTCACGCTGCTTGAAGATTCCAGGCACAATGCTCTGTCCGACAATTCGTTTTCCAAGATAATCGACAACAATAGTAGCAGGAGTAAATAGACCCTCAATGTCGAGCTGGTTTACGAGCTTGACACCCGCGACATCCTTGCCGGTAGCAACCCTGGCAGCCTCATCACCGCCCTCGGAGGTGAAGGTTCCGACACCATCAGCACCAAAGGAGAAGAAGATGTTGTTGTAAACAAAGATCTGAGCATCCAGGTTCTCGGTAGGGTTCAAGGGGGCGATCTCGCCGCGGCCAACCATGACGGCACCCTTGGTGGCAGCATCGTTGTAGTCTGCAAAGAGCTTGGAGATGAGACGCTCTCGGAAGACACGGTCCTGAACGGTGTCCCGGGGCAGCTCCTTGGCAGACTGGAACTCCTCGTTCCAATCACGCAGAGTATCGGTGTTCTCGACACCAGCGAGAAGATACGTCTCCTGGGAGCGGGTGGGGTCAGGGACGTGCGCACAGAGCGACGAGTTAGGCGAGGGCACAGCCCACGGCGCCGCAGGAATGGCATTGGTGATCTGGAAGGTAGCCAGGGGGTCTCTCTGGTTGTTGTACTCCTGGAGCTGGTTGAAGGATTCAGTAAAGGAGGGGGAGATGAGCTCGATGAGCTTGAGGAGAGAGTGAGCAGTCTGTCCCTTGGGGGCGGGTCGGGGGAATGGGTCAAACTTGGCGTTGGACGACTTGTTGACGTAGAAACCCGACACATGAGAGGTGATCTGGTACTGCTCGCCCTCGTTGGTGGTGACGATGAGGTACAGCAGGTGTCCACGCTGCCTCAGGTTGGGAGGAGGAGGGTTCCAAGACGAAAGCTGGATCGATTTCACCGTCTTGGGGGCAGGCTCCGTGGGAGCAGGGACTAAGCTGGTGAGAGACGGGATGGCCTGGAAGTCGTAGTCCTTGACGGGCAGCTCGGCAGGGGTCTGCTCATCGCCGACCTGGGCCTCACGAGCCACGGACTCGAAGAGGGACAGGCCGGGAACGACGCCCTGGGTAGAGTCGGATCGATCACCAGCAGCGCCGATGAGCTCCCGCATGCGGACGAGATGGATCCGGGCCTCCTTCTCCGTGTAGGCATCTTGAACAAGATGGAACTCGGGGTTGGGCTCGAGATCGGGGATCTCGGCGATCGGGATGAAGTCGTTGATCTTCTGGCCACGGTACTCGAGGTGGAAGCACGTATACTGGAAGGCGGACGGAAGGTCGATGATGGACTGGCGGACTTCGTGGACCTGTTCTTGCGACGAGACCTATTTCGTTTGACTCATGTGAGCATGGCATGGTCGGAAAGAGTCGAGGGTGGGCTGGAATAGACTAACCATGATCTGCATGTTCTTAGCCGTAGAGTCCGGCAGGACAATACTGAGGTTTAATAAAGCTGTCCGTAGGACACGTGCGTCAGAAGCTCAATCCAAACGAATTGTACAGGTCAGGTAAAGCTACCTTCAGCTCCAGAGTCAAGCTCTTGAGAGTCGGCGGCCTCGACGGCCTCGGCGGCCTCGGGAGCAGCTGCATTGTTCTCGGACTCCTCAGTTGCGGCGGCTGCGGCATCACGATGCGGTTAGCACAAGACAATGCAAGCTTGGAGGGGCAAGGGTCGGCAGTTCAGTTGCGTACCTGGCGCGGCAGCGGGAGGTTGAGGATCGGCCGACATGTCTGTGAGTTTCGTATGTAAGAGGAGGGAAAATTAGAGAGACCGGAAGGGTACAAGGGATGGAAGAGGGGAAACGCCAGGCATAAGACACGCGCTGGCAGCGTCAATGGGAAAAAGACGGTGTCGTGGGAAGATGATGCGGTTGTGGATGTGGACGGAAGGGGAGGAAAAAAATTGGACGGCTCTTACTCGACGACGGCAATGTCCCGGCAGCTCGCGGGCGACTCATCGGCGGAGCAGAGAGGGCCGCAACCTCGACGGTACCTCTTCCTCGTGCCAGCTCTTGCAGCCAATCTAGGTGCCCTGCAGGTACTCCTCTCCCGTGTGCCAGTCCGAGTCCGGGCCGCTCCAGGGTTTAGGGTGGCCGCTAACCCAAAAATGGACGAAAGTAAACATATGGGTCTGTATGTTTGCCCTCATGTAGCATCATGACTTGGTCTCTCCATCAGCATTGTCTAGCTTTTGCGCCGAGCTTCGAGCCCGAGATTGCTTCTTTACACTCCATACCCTATTACTTTGCTTGAGTATTTTTCTTGGGAGCCATGTCTATGCTGTAGCATAAACCACCTCATATACTGCATCGCTATTATGCCTACCTCTGCCCCTTTGTCGGCTCACCGGATGCTGGTGGGCGCAAACAAGGCACAGCCCAAGAGCGAACTCCAGCCGTGGACGGCAGCACGATGCCATCGACTCCTACGACATCTCCAATCCCGACTCACGGCCCTACGCAAGCTGGTCAAAGAGGCACGGCAGCCGTCACGCAGCCTCTCGTCGAAACGGTCCAGCTCCCCCGAGGAACCCCAGAGAGCACCCAAACGAGCCCGATATACATATGCGCAACGCCGAAGGTCCCATGATACCTCGACAAAGGCAAAGGCTGAGGCAGCCCGGGAGCATGACGGCCAGTCGACCCCTCCGCGAGTCGTACGGACTCTCGGGGCCATGAATATTGATCGATGCTCGCCCACAGCTGGGCGTGTTGACTTTCCCACGCCCATCCTGCGCAAATTCCGAGATCGCAACGGCTCAGCTGTCGCCGCAACCGAGGCTGTACCCGATATATCCTCATCCCTCTTCGCCCAGCTACGAGCGCTTCGCCCTCTGGCACCGGAGGGCCACTACCATATCTACGATGCTATTTTTGCGTGGCTTAGCAATGTACTACAAGTTACCAACGCCACAACAAAGACACCGCACCCCAAGTCCCTCCTCGGTATGTGTCTACGCAGAGTTCCCGCCACATTGGCAGAGATTGAGGCCTGGGAAAAGCAAAAGGCCGAGGAGAATGGCACGAAGTCTGTTTGGGACTCGAGCAACAACGTCTCAATGGATCTTTACGGGCAACTCGAGGCATTTGGAGCGTCAGAGACGGGCTGGAAACCGTTGAAACTGGTCATTCGCGCGCATGCCACGTCCCTGCTGGCCGGGGCTGTATCAGAAGGCCTCTTTGATCCCAGGTTCGTGCGATTACTGGTGGAGCTCTGCTTGAACCTTGGGGCTGCTGAAGAAGCGGCAAAACTAGCGTCATCTCCCAGCGTTCCTCTGCCTGCACCTCGGAGCCATCATAGCACGTTTGAGCAGAGCAGCAAACTCCAGCCGCTGGCGGCGATTGTGGGTGGATTCAGGGGAGAGGACACGCCGGCAGCTTTGTTTGTCTGCATCTCTGATATGATCAAAAGCAAAACGATCCCGCTGAGTTGGCTGTCGGCGCGGGCGTTTCGGCAAGTTTGGACATCTAGCATGGAAGTCATGACGAAACAAGACTCGGTGCCCTGTGTAATGGATTTTGTATGCACGGCAATGGGGCAGCTTGCCCTCGCCTGTGGGGAGAAGCGATGTGCAAAGGAGTACAGCAGCAGCGAAGAGACGCTGGTCAGCATGGTGGCAGGGCTGACAGCGACGGCCATGACGCTGGTCAAGGAAGAGGGCACGCATCCCGATCCCCAAAGACGAATCAGACAGAGACTCTTACTCACGCTCGAACGATGCATCACCGATCTACGACGGCGCCGGCAGGCGGCTCGACGCGGCGGTCTCTCGATATTGGCCATGGGGCGATATCTGGCCCTGGCCGAGAGCAGTGATTTGGATCCGGCAATCAAGGAGCAGGCGGCGCGAGATTGCACGGAGCTGGCATGTGTTGATAAGCCGACGTCCAACCAGTACCGCAAGACGCTATTATTGGCGTGCTCTGTAGCCCAATTCCGAGGGCGGGCTTGTGGTGTGGCTGGCCACGATATGCTTTCTGACATTTACTTGAAGCTCGAGGCGCTGGGCTTGCCTGGTTGGTTCCGCGATAGATTGCAGGCAGACGGCGCCTTTGTGCTGGCACAGCAGACGAGGGACCTCCGAGATCTTGCTTTTGCCGAGCGATTGCCAGTCGCGCCGGGGCCAGTGGCAGTAAGGAAGAGCACCAACGATGCAAATGATATTGGCAATAACAGCATGTTTTCGGGATGGCATTGGGAGGAGGGGATCAGCGAGTGGGTGCAGGCTACGGGCGGAAGCGGAGAGCAACATGGGAAGCCTGAGCGGAGGTTATCGAGGAACGGGGCCGTACGACTGTCAATCGGCCGGGGTCGCGGGATCGGGGTCAATATCGATGATACATGTAACGGCAACGACGAGAACGACAGCGGTAGCGACAGCGGTAGCGACAGCGCGGCCGACGAGGCCGGGGGGAGCAGCGCCGAGCAGGGCGGAGACGGCGAAAGTGACAGCGGGGGGGACGAGCTGTTGTGGGAGATCGGCGACCATGGCCCCTCGCACCGACAAGCGAGACGGCAGGGATCGGCACTGAATAACCAGCCCAGGGGGCCCGGCAAGAGGCAGAAGCAGAAGCAGACGAAGACGCAGACGAAGACACAGACGAAGACACAGACGAAGACGACGACTCTAAGGCGGCTGCAGCTGGAGTTGCGGTATGGCGGCAGCGATGGCGAGGACGAGCTGGTGTAAAGAGGCGCCAACGGGCTTGTTACAGCACTGTTTTATGATTTAGCGTACAGCGTGTAGGGAGCATGTTGAATGGCTACAGGCCACAGGCAGATAGATGTTTGATTGCAGGTCTCGAACAGGCCGGCCGGCCACCTGTGCCTTGGCTGACGCACATATCAGATACTACCTAGGTACCTAAGGTAGGTATGTACAGTCCTCATCAAGTAATTTCGAATCGAAAAGGTCGCGATGGTATTTTTCCTTCTTTCCTCCGTCTTCCATCGTCTTTGCCCAGGATGTGCTCGCCACGACCTGGCGGCCCAGGGGTCCTGCGTTGAGTTGAATGACGTTCATCCAAGCCATCCCAGATGCTCAGGTACGTACCTGCTGTAGCATGGGCCGGCCCCTGGGCGCGTTGCGGTACCTTACAGAGAGCACTGACGTGTGGTGGGGCCAAATTGCCACTTGAAACCGCCGTCCAATGTCGATGCCCACAATGGCACAATGGGCTTCGGCCACTCTTCTATATTTTTGGCAGCATATCACGCTCTACCGAGTCTAGCCAGGCACTTTGGCAATGTAAATTCGCATGCCTTGGCTGGCTTGGCCAGCTAGTGGCAAAGGTGGCTTGTCTCAGATTAGGTTCTTATTCTCATGCTTATGTTGTTCGTGTGTACTCCGCACATGGCTGTCCGTCCTTATACTCGTTCTTCCGTTGATGGCCGCCAGTCCACCAGCCCGCCAGGGGTCTGTCTTGCTTTCTGCATGTTCCAGCCCCCGGGAAACGACCTGGTCGCTTTGGTTTGGTTTTCAGGAGGTGGCCCGCCCCCTGGGACCGGGTCTTGGCCACGACGGCCTGGCACTAGACGGCGGAAGCGAGCTGCTGATTGGAGGAACGGCGCCGGCACTGGGGAACTGACACAAGATGGCTTGGGCCACTGCGTATGATGTTCTGCGCTGGTCTACGCAAGACACATACGTATGAGGAAATGATGAGAGGGGGGAGTGCGCAGAGAGATAGGAAGAGGGAAAAGGAACAAGGCAAAGAGTTTTTGTGCCTCAATTGGTTGGTTGGTACGGATACTCAAGGCAATCACTCTACGCTGCTATGCGCATGGCCACGGAATGGCGGACACGGACGACGTTGGATGAAGCCCGTCTATGCGCCTAGGACAAGTGGCAGCCCAGAAGCAAGAGCAACAAGTAAATGGTAGAATCGACATTGGGCCTAATTGACAAGCAAGACCATCCATCCATCAGATGCAAAGATGCACATGTAATAATACATAACTACATGCATACAGACTATGGCTTGCCTGGGTTCGTGTTACGGAGGCGGTCGGGGCGTATCCTCGCTGCTTCGCCTCGCCTCGCCTCGCCTCCCTTCCCTTCACCCTCGCCCTCACCCTCTCAGCATCTCTCCCTCTAGGCTCTCCCTCGCTCCCTCGGAGTGGCCATCCCCGCTCTCCCAAACACGGGACTAGCGACATATATCAACGATACTCCACGCCGCCATCTTGCATCGCACGGGGCACCCTTCTCGTCTCGTCCTGCCTAGACTCTCCCGTCCTTTCTCCTGCTGCCAGCGTTGACGTTGTGCGCATCTTTCGAGGCCCGTTTGTGGTGTTGCGTTTTCACCCCGACCTTCCTCATCCATTCACTTGACCTTTTCTTTTCTTGATCTGGCTTCCAACCTGCCTGTGGCCGGTTGCTACCTATATCTTGTCGGCTTTGGTCCGCATTTTCCATTCGTGTTGCAGTCCTTCTTCGAGTCAAAGCTTGCCCTCCTGTTTCACTCAGAGTGCATCTCTTCGTCTGCTTGCTGAGCAACTCGAGTAACTCCAATCACTGGATTCGTACTTGCTCTCTCTCGAGTAACGGAAGCAGAACCGACTATTCAACCATCACGACGACGACATCGATTACCACATCTGGACAACCCAAGCCCACACATTCACTCGACGCGGCTATGTCTTCCCCGGGAGCTGGTTCTCACGGTGGTGCTGGAGGAGGAGCAGCAGCAAAAGCACCAGCAGCTGGAGGCGGCGGCAAAGGCGGCGGCGGTAGCCATTACCCACCACCCGACCCTGTTGCCATCCAGTGGAACAAGGACCTCACCAACTACCTCATGATCATCTGTGGTTCCGTCGCCTTTGCCGTCATCCTCTGGAGAGTGGTCGAGAGACTTGTCAAGGTCGTTCGTCACGTCTCCACCATCCACGACGACAAGCAGCGCTACTTTGCCATCCCATCCTCCAAATTGGCCGCCCTCAAGCGTCATGTTCTGTACGCTCCCGTCTTGAGCAAGAGACACAACCGCGAGATCCAGCTTAGCAAGGCCGTCAACATCGGCACACTACCTACTCGATTCCAGCTGGCCTTTGTTTCCTCCTACTTCATCATCAACGTCGCCTTCTGCTGCATTGAGCTCCCCTACGCTGAGGATGTCGCCACAGCCGCGGGCCAGATTCGGAACCGCTCCGGCATGTTGGCCACTGTCAACTTGGTATGGCTATATCTTGCTTCTCCTTCTCCCTGTGTTACGTCCATCAACCCTGCTAACCCATGAAATCTTACAGATCCCGCTGTTCATCCTGGCTGGGCGTAACAACCCGCTGATCCCTCTCCTTGGCATCTCGTTTGACACCTATAACCTAATTCACCGATGGTTAGGCCGCATCGTGGTTCTAGAATCCATTGTTCACACCCTTGCTCATTATGCCAAGGGCAAATGGGCGCAGGGCTCGTGGGATGCAACCTTTACGGTTCCCTTCCTCATGTGGGGTTTCATCGTTCGTCCATCTCCGTGGCACTCTCCAGATGCATCATGCATTACTGACTTCTGTACCAGGCAACCTGCGCCTTTGTCGGTCTCGGCCTCCATTCTTACAGCCCTCTTCGACACGCCTTTTACGAGATTTTCAAGATTGTGCACATCGCCTTGGCCATTCTTGCCCTCATCGGGCTGTGGTACCACCTCAAGCTCAAAAACCTCCTCCCCCCCCTGAAGTGGTTGTGTGTCGCCATCGCCTTTTGGGCATTTGATCGGGCCTTTCGCGTCTTCCGCATTCTCCGTTCCCATATTGGGGGCTCCCGTTCGCGCACCGTCATCGAGGCCCTTCCTGGAAATGCGCTCCGACTCACCATGACCATGGCAAGGCCCTGGTCCGCTAAGCCGGGCCAGCATGCCTACCTCTACTTGCCCTCCATCAGCTTCTGGCAGTCCCACCCCTTCTCCGTGGCCTGGGTTGATGGCGGCGACGACGCATCCTCCGAGGCCACGGCCACCCATCAGGAAGTCGCCGGCACCAAGCAGATGGAGGTCTCATACATCATCCGAGCCCGCACTGGCTTTACTGAGACTCTGTACAAGAAGGCCCTTTTGGCCCCCGGTGGAAGAATGGAGACGAGCTGCTATGCCGAGGGCCCCTACGGCGGTCACCACGTGCTCGATTCGTACGGAACCGTGGTCCTCTTTGCCGGCGGTGTGGGCATCACACATCAAGTCCCCTATGTCAGACATCTGGTTGCCGGCTTCGCTGATGGCACAGTGTCCACCAAGAAGGTCCTCCTCGTCTGGACGATCCAGAGTCCCGAGCACCTTGAGTGGATTCGCCCATGGATGACGGAGATCCTGGCCATGGACAGGCGACGGGATGTGTTGCGCATCATGCTCTTCGTCAGCCAGCCGCGATCCACCAAGGAAATTCACAGCCCGTCCTCGACGGTCCAGATGTTCCCAGGACGCCCGAACATCGACACGCTACTGTCTATGGAGCAGGAGCAGCAGGTGGGCGCCATGGTTGTGACCGTGTGTGGACCAGGTGCTCTCAGCGACGAGGTGCGTCGATCGGTGCGAGCTCGGCAAGATCGCACCAGCATTGATTTCATTGAGGAGGCATTCACGTGGTAGATGAGTTGGCGGCCTATTATGACTTTTGGCGCGCGCAATATGGTTCGATTTCCTCGTTTCATTGACCCACTCAATATCTTCTGTATCTATTCTCCTTATTCGGCCATGGTGCAGACACTCGTCTCTACATACCTAGCTGCCTATTTCAATGAACGGTCAAGTCATTCCTCAAACTTGTAGCCATGTAGAGTGATGGTGTGCGCACGACTACCTACCTACCTTACTTACCCAGGCATCTAGGTGCGTTTGTCTACTTTTTGGCATGCGATACAAAAGGTCCCTTAGAGAAGCCGTGGGGTTGAACCAAGATCTCATCTTGTCCAGGCTTTTCTGGCCAACGGCTGAAGGTAGCCTTGCGCGCAGGGCTGTTTGGGGTTGATACATTGAAAGGCAAGGACGGGGAGCGGCCGCCGCCGTGGCTGGTCTTGAGGTTTCGGGCTTGCATCCCGTAATTGAGCAAGGGATCTGACGTCTTGCTTATGCGGTGCTGACGCATGTATCCGTACCAGGGCTGCGGTTGGGTAGGGCCTCAAACAATCCAGATCTCGCTGGAAGGTCTGGGGCTCGAGATGTAAATCTCTCTGGACCGAGGCCGAGACCGCTGGCCGCGGCGGTGTCGTGTTTTCCCCCCATATGAAAAGGTTGATATTACAGGGGTGTGGCTGTCGCAGATTGAATGGGTGTCCGGAAAGAACGAGAGAGGACGACTTTGAGCGTCGTCTCTAGGCGGGAGCCGCATCACGGAGGGCGTCAGGGGGGCCCTGGCCCATGCGGGTGTTGATCTGATCTGATGGTGAAGCGAATCAGTCGATGGCCAAGCCGGTTTGGGCTGGCTGTTCAAGGGTCCTGGGTCCCTCCGTCTGCCAGCTGACAGGTACGTACTCTATCTCGTGACTCTTCCCGTGTTGGTTTAGGTCCCGTGACGCTGAGCCAGACTTGGGCTTCCATGGTGCGGGTACTACCTCGATACCTTATCGCCCTGTGGGAATGCTTCAAGCCACGGACGTTGAGAGTCGTTGGGTGGCTGGTGACGGAAACAACGGGCTCAGCGCTCTTGGAAATGATTGTAATCGAATGCCGTTTCGCATGGTTGCGAGCTGTTCCGCCTTTGTTGCCATATGATCCGATTGTAGATGTTCGTTCGGTTTGCTAGATGAGGTATTAGTGATGGTTAGCCCACCCCCGCAAAAGCTGATGCCCACGGGACCTTGCCAATTCGAGGCTTGAATAGGCGAGTTAGCAAGCCACTAGACTAACTAGTTGAGCAGCTGGTCGATTGTCCATCAAGTCCATGTGAGTTCCATAAGGCTCGGCGGCGACGGCGGTTGGTTCATGCAAGTTGGAGAGTGGCTAGTAAAAGATACCTTGACAGTTGACACCCTGATAAGGCAGCTTCCCCACACTGCAGGCACTCGGTCCGTCTTAGCTCTTTACTGCTTTCCCTGGCTGTCCCTCCCTCCATCTTGCATCCTCTCCATCGCATCACCACCTTCATACTGCTCCCTGCCTCACCCAGTCCCCAGTCCCCAGGTAGCTTCGGTCCTTTTCGGAGGCCATCTCTCAATATGGCGTCCGGAAGCCTCATCCCGTTTCTCGTGGGCATGATGCTATTCACTGGCGTCTGCAACACCCTCTTGACAAAGTACCAGGTATGACGCCATGAGCTCGAGCACGAGCACGACTCTCCTCTTTCTGGCGCGCAGCTTCCCCAGGTTGGAAGTCGACTAACCTCGCCGTGCCTGCGATAGGATAACCAATGCGTTCGCAACTGCGATCCTGGCGACCATGTCAGTCGGCCCGCCTTTTTCAACCAGCCTGTGCTGCAGACGGCGCAAATGTTTATTGGCGAGATGGGCTGCTGGCTCGTCGTTGGAGCCATGGCTCTGTGGCGCCGCGTCACGGGCTCGGCGGCGAAGCGCGGTTACCAGGCCGTCGACACCAACGACACCGACGATGCTGCTGCTGCTGACGCCGGGGACGACGATGACCGCACATCCCTCCTCGGCTCAGGGCAGCCGTCGGTCCTACGGGGGTTCCGGGTCATGTTGCTGGCGCTGCCTGCCATTTGTGACATTTGTGGCACGACTCTCATGAATGCGGGCCTGCTTATGGTTGCTGCCTCCATCTACCAGATGACACGAGGTGCCCTGGTGCTGTTCGTCGGCGTCTTTAGCGTCCTGTTTCTCAGGCGCCACCTTCACCTCTTCCAGTGGCTCTCGCTTGTTGGAGTCGTCGTGGGCGTTGGCATTGTCGGCCTTGCCGGTGCTATTGCGCCGGACGAGAAGCCCGAAGCCTCCATTGGCCACGGCGCGTCATCTTCCGACACCACCAGGGTCATTGTTGGAGTGCTTCTCATCGCAGGAGCCCAAATCTTCACAGCCACGCAGTTTGTTCTTGAGGAATGGATCCTCGAGAACTCTCCGATTGAGCCGATCGTGGTCGTCGGCTGGGAGGGAGTTTTCGGTTTCACCTTTACCCTCCTCGGCATGCTCATCATGCATCTCTTGGTGGGCAGGACCGAGGCGGGGCGGTACGGATACTTTGACATTGTAGAAGGCTGGCGTCAGATGACCCATAACAAGCACATCCTGATTACGAGCTTTCTCATCATGATCAGCATCGGGTATGGATTCTCCCTTCTTGTCATGACGAGCTTTCTATCGGCCTGAGCTAACCAGTCCATTGTGCACAGTGGCTTCAACTACTTTGGTCTTTCAGTTACGCGGACCGTCAGCGCCACCTCGCGCTCGACCATTGACACATGTCGAACCCTCTTTATCTGGATTGTTTCTCTTGGGCTGGGCTGGGAAACTTTCAAGTGGCTTCAGGTTGTCGGCTTCGCCCTGCTCGTGTACTTTACCTTCCTCTTCAACGGCATCGTGCAGCCCCCGCTGGCGATGCTGCGAGTTGATGAGGAAATCGACGAGCTACTTCCCGAGGACCCGATCGAGCATGCTCGCTAAAGCCATGACTGGCATAGGTCAACAAGGGTCACTCGAGTGAGTCATCTAGAGCATCGGTCATTCGCATGATGGCATGGACAGGGCGAACTGGCGTACTGGAAGTGATTTGCAATGTTGTAGTTATTTGGATACTTTGTTTCCCATGTTTACCTGGGACAGCTAAATGCATTGCCGCGATAATTTGTTGCGTTTGTCAAGAGTGAAGAGCAAAACCCCGATTCGCCAATAACCATGCTGCTAAGGTAGCAAGACCAAACAAATCACATAAAGGACGGAAAGCCACCTCCCCCATTTCAAAGTACGCCGTTGTGGGAAGCAAACCATTGCATAGTCGATGCGGTGGCCGTCCGAGTAGGACAAGCGCCTCGTGTATCGTAATCGTGATTGTGTCGTGTAGTGAATCCAAAAGAACAAAGAAGAGGAAGCATGAGCATGAGGCCAACGCGCGGGGCCCGACAGGGCAGGTAGGCAGACAGACGAGACGAGACGAGGATGAGATGAGGATGAAATGAGATGACGGATGGGTCGGGAAAAGGAGAGCACTGGGGCGCGGCGATGGGTCAAAAGACGAGGGACGCTCAGGCAACGTTGCACAGAAGCTCGGCCTCGAGGATGAACTTGCCCTCCTTGTACTTCTCCGATGGCTCATAGGCCTTGTCGTACTTCCAGCCGACCGTCTCCTTGCACTGGCGGCAGGTGATGTCGCGGACAATGTGGCGGCCGGTCGTCATGTTGCGCTCGTTGGGGGAGCCCGAGTCGATGTTGACGACGCTGTGGAAGAGGTAGGCCTTGCCATGCTGACCGCGGAAATTCTGTGGGCGAGCGTCTTCGTCAGCTGGGTTCAGTCACCACGGAGGTGCAACAGGAAGGGAGCGGTGAATGGAGAAGGAGGCGCACGCGACTAATGATGTCCTCGTGGTTGGCGAGATGTGCCTTGCACGTCTTGCAGCCGTATATCTTGCTACTGGTGAGGTACGTGTTGTAGGCCAGCCCCATGATGGAAGGGAGGATGGTCGAGGGTATATCGATCGGTTGGAGCGGGTTGATGGCGATGGACTTGGAACGAGCAATCTGTCGAGATGGCACAGGCTGGGGCGGAGCAGCAGGGAGTCGTGGTTGTCGGCGGGGGGACTTCTCTCGAGGGGGAGGCTTTTGTTACGGAGTACTCTGCGTGCGATCGTCGGGGTTGGTTGTCAACGGAAAGGATGACGAGAGGTCATCGTCGGCGCCGGGGGCGGGGAGGGGCCGAGGTACGTACCCGGGGAAGTTTAGTGCATCACGGTACTGAATCAGTGGCCGCGTTCAGCGGGCGCCGGCGTGGTTCCAACGCTTGAGGCTTGCCATACCATGCCATGGATGCCACAAGTATGTACCTAATACCGTACCCTGCCAATGCCTACTCCGTAAGTTACGGACAAGTCTCAGACGTGGGATGTCGCGGATGTGAGATGATGCAGGCAGCAGGCTGTGGGTTGGCCTCGGGTTCGTCGACATGGTTCCGAACTGTTACATCTCAGCACTCACAGTACACAGAGGGCTTGCTGTATGCTAGCGTTTTGCGTGGAGATGGGATGCTTCCACTTGCACTCGGAGATGGCATTCCTCTGATGCAGTACTTGTGCAAAGGATTGGTTGCATTATACTTCAGCCAGCTGCTCGTGTAAGTGGAGACAAGGTATCGAGGCTCGACTAGCGGTCCCGGGGGTGTGTCTCAACCTTGGAAATCTTTGTTTCACAAACCCGCTCGCCTACCCTGCAGCTCCAAGTCGGAACACAACCCATCTTGAATGGACAGGCAGCTTCGAGGTTCACCATTGGACCAGGGCGTACAAGTACTAAGCAATTATTCTATTCATAACAAAAACGATGATATCGCCAAGAGACGTCGACACGTTACTCGCTACCGTAATCCCAATGCGTCATGCCAAACGCCGTATGTACTTTGAAAACCCCATATCCCTCATGCCAGCGAGAATTGAGCCAGCTTAAAGTCAACTTATTAACTGCTTCAAACAGACCAACTCAGCTGCTCGTTGAATTTCCCCCCTTCTTCCTCTCCTTCTTCTCTTCCTTCTCCGCCTTCTTTCTCTCCTTCTCATCCTTCTTCCCCTGCTTCTTCTCCAACTCGACGGGATCCTGGTCCTTGAGATTGTTGAAGTGATAGATGCCCTTCTCCCGATCTTCTTGGAGCATCTGCTCATCCTCCTCGCTGACGGGGACGCCCTCGATTCCCTTGACCTTCTTGCCCTCGAAAAACGTAACGAGTCCTGCAACAGCCGCCACGATACATGCAAACGCAATGAACAAGCCAGTGGACCAGCTAGGTCTGTCATGCCGGTTCATCCCCCACATGAAACCGGACAGACAGCACTGGAAAAAGGTGTTCCACACGTTGAGCCAGATTGCTGCATCCATTTTCCAGATTTTCGTCGCAGGAGCCCTCACAGCGGTCAGGGGCGCATTCGGAATCTTGTTCTCGGGATAGGGGACCGACGTCAAGGGCACCCCGGCTTCGTGAACATTACCTGGGCCGACATGAACAGGAAGTTCGTTGGAGCCCGGCAGCCGGAACCAGTTACGATGGATGCCGGCGAGACGACGCAGGGCCAGGACATCATTGGCGAAGCGATACTTGAGCAGGAAGTAGAGGTCACGGAAGCGCCATGGTGCCAGGCCGAAACCTGTTACGCAGAAGAGGGCGTTGAGGATCTGTGAATCCCACTCGATCCACTTGCGTCTTGGTGAGTTGATGTCGTTGCAAGTTGGATGGCACATGGCGGGTGAGGCATTGCTGAATAGTTGTTAGCATGGATCTCAATGCATCCTTGGCACCTGCGGGGATCATCCTTACCATAGCAACAGGAAGAGCATGCCGCCCCATGCTACTACGTTCAACCCATAGAGGACAACGCAAAACCCTAGGGGCGTCAAGCAGTAACCCCAAAACGCGCGGAGGCCGCGTGCTGTCGATTGCCCGAAGGACCGCTTCGGGGGGAAATGGTAGCCATTCTCAAAGGGTGCGGCGGCTTCGGGCTCGCCGGTATAACTGCGTTGGGGCTCGGCGCCGCGCGCGGGGTCCGCAGATACCGATGGGGGACCCGCATTACCCTTGTTGTCGTCATAACCCGAAACCTCCTCAGCAAGAGGTGGGAAAACGTTTCGTCGCACGGTTGAGTCGGCGGCTGGAGTTGTAATGTGCGGCGGGGTGCTCGCAACCGGCGTGGTGGCAGACGAGGCATTCGAATGATCACGAGCACGCGTGGTTGCCGGCTGGCCGATGAGGATGGACGAAGCGACATCTCCAGTGGCTGCGAAGAATCCTTCGGGAATTTCAGATTGGCCAAAGCTTTCAGAAACGCGACGTATGCGGTTGCCGATAGATGGCCGGCTGAAGGGGGAGGGTGTTTGAGACTGTTCGGTTTGCTCGATGGATGGGAACGGCTCGCCCTCGTTGCGAGCTGGCGGCGAGGCCGATGGCGACGGCGACGACATGACGGCCATGGCGGTTCCTAGGAACCGAGGATGAAGTAGAGGTCGTCTTTTCCTCTGGAGGCTAGAGATGAACAATGGCAGGATTCGAGCTTGCCCAAAGATGTGCCGATGTTATGATGACGAAGAATGCAATAGCAAGCAGATCTTGAAATCGACGGGAAAGGAGATTGGGGAATAATTTAAGTTAAGGTGTTCGCGCCAGTGGATACGGAGTACGCTTCGGCAAGATCCCAATGGCCATCAGTTGGATAGAGTGTGGCTACTCGTTAGCGCGCAAGCCCCCTGGAAATCGAATTACGTACATAGGTCCCTGCCGCGTCTATTCGCTCTCCGGGCGCTCCGTTCGTACCTGGCTGCACGCAGGCTTTTCCCCAAACCTTATTCCGTTTTTCCAAACCCAACGCCGAGCCTCACAGCAAAGCAACCCTTGTTTCCTTTCCGCGCACAACCACCACAAACGGCTTCATATCCGCTAGGGTCTGGGCGCGCATCTTACGATTCAGATCAGATCATCAAAGACCTATCTGCGTGCTCGCCGTGTGATTCGCCATCCTCCTTGGCACTTGTCAATCTTTGCACGTGGACATTCCGCGCCATCATCTCCATCTTCCTCGACTCGTCATGGATGACCCTTCCCGTGCCGCTGTGGCCAATGTCACCGCTACTGTTTTGCGCAACCTCGAAGACCAACACGACTGGACATCACTCAGCATAGATGCCGCGCTAGGGCCGCGGCCGTTGATCAGGGGCCTCCCGCCGCGGCGGCTCTACGTGCATCCCGATGACCAGATTGCTGCACTCAACCACGAAAAGGCCACTGGGGAGCCAATGTCACTGGAACCAGAGCCCGAATGGGTGCTCCCCGTACACCTTGGAGAGGATTGGACCCTGAGCCGCTTCGCCTCCGTCTTTGACAGCATTCATCATGAAGGCCCGAGAGCCAAGAGGATCGTCCTGGCAACTGTTCATAATGATTCCACCATTGTCTACTACTTTATGCACGAAGGAATGGTCAAACCTCGCCAGAATTAAGTCGTGCGGAAGGGAACCTATCAAATCAGAGCTTGAAAATGACCTTTTGCGTCTTTCTCTGATCGAATTCGGCATAAGCCTCTGGCGCACTCGACAATGGCCTAACGTCGTCGAACATGAACCTGCCGCCCAGATAAGTCAGTTTTGAGGACTTTGATAGCCATACGGGAACAGACGTTGCACCAACCCAAATAGATGTTGCTTCTGCTCCATCAGGGCGAGAGCCTCGGAGAAGACGCTACGTACAGGGCAGCGTCCCATTTGCAGCCGCACATTTTTACTAGACGTCGTTAGTAAACGACAATGGGCATATCAAGCACTTCAGCGCCAACTTACGTGTATCCATCGTCTCCCGTCCACGGAATCTAAAGCTTGTTAGCGCGCCGTTTTGCCAACAACTTGGGAGGAGACAAACCTCGGCATTGTGGACGCCAATGCTGCTGATGGCCCCAAAGGGACGGACCAAGTCATAGGCTGTTCGGAGTGCTGGTGCTTGGCCGACTACCTCGACAATCATGTCGGCCCCGCGGCCGTTGGTAGCCTCTTTGATGCGTGCCTCCATGTCGGCCTTGTCGATCTGGAAGTTGAGCGGCTCGGCGCCAAGCTGCTTGGCCAGATCCAAGCGACTGTCAACACTATCAACGGCGAACAAGTGTCGAGGCTGGAGGTGAGATGCCGCCACAATGGCACACAGTCCGACAGGGCCACATCCGATGATGATCATGGTTGCCTCTTTGATGTTCTGGCTGGGTGACATTTCGACTGCGCTCTTCACCCCGTAGTAGCCGGTGGGGAAGATGTCAGCCATGAGGAGGAGCGCCTCATCAGAGATGGATTCGGGTGCCTTCACAACGGTGCCATCGGCAAGGGGCACCCGCACGTACTCGGCCTGGCCGCCATCAAGTGTCTCGCAGCCAAAGAGTTGACTCTCGACACATCGTGCCGAGAAGCCGGTGCGACAGTAGAAACAGTCGCCGCTGGCGGACCTATCAGCCAAGTCGCACAAGCGCGGTGTACGTACAGCAGAGCAACCTACCAGGACGCCGTGAAAGGCGCAACAACCTTGTCACCGACCTTGACCGACTTGACCGCTGAACCCACCTGGACGATGTTGCCCGTGAATTCATGGCCCATTACGTAGCCGGCGTCGGACTGCTGGTGTCCGCGGTAGACATGTAGCTCACTGCAAGTTGGGTTAGTAGCGAACTTTGAGATACACAATATGGACTATGTAGTCCACTTACGAGCCGCAAAGGCCAGCAGCATGTACCTTGATGATAACATCTCGATCTTCTTGCACTATCATGAGGTTAGGGTAACATCCCAACAGCCGAAGGAGCACTCAATGTAGCTCTACGACAATGGGCGTTTACATACGCTGGGGGACTGAGCGGTCCTCAACCGATATCATTCCGGGGCCGCCAAAGACGACGGCCTTCATGCTTTCTGGTTGAGACATGACCGAGTACTACAACACAAGTTGGGCTTTGGAAGTGAAGGGCAAGAAGTGGTTTGCAGGCTTGATTAAACCGGGTTGAGGGCCGGCATCGGCATAGACGAATATCGGCATTGTTGTGGATCACGTGTCGTAATAGACCCTGTGGGTGTGGGTTCACGGGTTTAATCAGGGTCTGTATAGTGTATACTCTGTACAGTTGAGGGCTATGTAGTAACTAATGCTTGAAGCCTGGTATTTGGATGAGGTTCATGATTGACATACACACCTACCCAAGTAAAGAGGACGAAACGTGGGGTGATGGTTGAAGGGGTTGGAAGATGTACAGTAAGAGAGTTAGCCAGCAACTTACAAGCGACCGACCTGGATAGCCACGTGCAAGGGGCATAATCATATTTCTTGGAGCCTCGAGAACTCATTAGGCTTTGGCAATGATACGGTGGTTTCGCCAGCTTACTGAATAGATACCAGGACCAACAGGGCGCTTACTACTACATAGGTAGGTAGTTATCAGGTTAAGATGGAGGGACATAGATACCGAGGTAGTAGAACGGACAAGCCATGATATGGTGAGTACGGAGTCTCGGGACAACGCATAATGGCAAACGTGGGACAGGAAAAAAAAAGAACTGAAGAAGCATGCCTACAGATCTGTTCGTGTGACGCTGTTCCCAGTGCCGACGTCAGTGGAACGTCGAGACGGGCAGGTGCCGGATACCAAGCATCCAAGGTGGTAGAGAGGGATTTAATTGCCAGGGTGCCAGACACGCATTAGCAGTTGCTAGGAGACGTTTCCCATGTCGAAAAAGCACACACACCCACATACAGAGTGCAGCTGGGATACAGCCACCGCGCTGATGTCATGCTGTTCCGACGAGGCAACCTACATGCGTAGACTCATGTACACTTGGGTAGCCATGTCTGACAAGAGAGCCAGCGACAGTTGTATACATGGTATATCCATCCAGCCCAAGGGGATGAGACGACAGTTGTTCTATGTATCGTACTGTAGGCAACGTTGTGCAGAGAAATGTCGCAAAACGTACAGAGCCAAGTACCTAAGTTAGGCCTAAGGAGAGGTGCCGACTGAGCTGGGCTAGGAGGCTAGAACACTGGCCGGCGCCGGTCAGTCATCTGGATTTCCCCGTCTGGGGATTAGCGGGAGGGGCTGAGGCTAATACGGCTGGCCCAATAGGGATTGGCCTGATGGCTGCCGCCGAGTCACCCCAGGCTTGCGTCGCTGGGTGTTGTTGAGTCTGACGACCTCCTCACTCCTCACTCCTTAGATGCCATGTACCATGTCGAGTGTGTGACAGCGCATCCATGCTCGGGAGAGGTGCCGCGGAGGAGGGGGCAGACTGAGGGTTCTATACGGAGTACGGAGTACGGAGTACGCAGTAGATGGATTCAAGTACAGAGGTGGCAAGTACCGGTATATGGTTGTAGGCTGGCAACCAACAGTAAGGTAATGAATGTTAAGCCGCATTCCCGTCCGACATGCATGGTTAGTAGCGCTTGACAATGCCGTAGCTGAACGGCCTGCATGAGCAGAGCACGGGGCCCGATAAGCGCCCCTTGGGCTGCCATGCCATGCTCGACTATTGAATGCCTGTAAAAGCATGTCTCTCTTCGTTGCCCCTATCCAAGACCTGGAGGCCATGCGCAATGATGTGGTTGCAACAGCTCATCGGGTACGGAGGACGTACCACATAGAGGTACTGCTAGTACTTGCTGCATGTACGGGTACGTGCTCTGTGTCTCATGTACCCCATCATGGGGACCCGCAATTCTTCCCCCTCGTCAACCGCACCCCGAGGACCCACCGTGCGGCTGGATCCAGATGGTGGAGCCTCCATCGGCTGGGCGGGGATGGATAGATGGATTGCGGCGGCGATGGCGGTACCAGCACGAGTCTCAGCAAGTCAGAGACGCTGGGGAACCCAAGTACATACAAAGTAAATGTGTGTATGGGAGGTAGGTAGGTAGCTAGGTCAGTCGTCCAAGAAGCAAATCCAGAAGCAGGAAAGCAAGTGGCCGCGCTATGGAGAAGCCCTAAAGGTCAACAAGTAAAATGAAGGTGGTGGTTCTGGCGCCTCCAAACACCACATCGAGACGTCGTGCTCGCGCTGCACCGCGAATGGTTGCCCTTACTGCTCTGCTGTTGATATTTGCTCTGCAGGTAGGTAAATTAGTGACCCATCCCCTCCTATCCGTTCGCCCATGACCTGTCTAGGTGCCCAGGTAAGTTAAGCCAGTCCCAGGGCTGGTCGCTCCCGGAGCCCATTCGCTCGGCAGGCTACCCACCCATTGGGCTACCGCCGCGCGCCCTAAACCAGACAGGAAGCACGATTGTACATGAATTGCCTGCCAGTACATACGAGGTACCCGTGCCATCCCGTGTGCGTCAAAAAGGCCGCCGGCAGGCCGCGTCACGGAGACATACTTCAGCGGCTGAAAACCGGTGGTGAAAGGACTGGAGAGGGACATTGGCGTGGTTGGTTTGGTTTGGTTTGGTCTGGTCCGGTCTGGTCTGGGTTCGGGTTCGGTACGTACCGACTGACGCGAGTGAGGCCGCCCGCACCTTTTCATTGTGCCATTCAAGCTCTCCCCTCCTTCCTCCTCCCACTCTCTCCACTCCACTCCACAGATTCTCCACTAGCTCTCCACTCTCCACAACTGCAAGCCCGCTCTGCAGAGCCCCAGTCCCCAGCCCAAGCCAAGCCAAGCCAAGCCAAGCCCAAGCCCAGTCAGTCAGTCAGTCAGTCAGTCCCCAGCCCCCTCTTCTTGGCTCCAGAACAAGAGCCAGGACCAGAACCAGAGCCAGAGCAACGGATAGGATCCCGAATCCTACGGGTTCCCTCTCTGGTACCCGTCCCGACGTCTCGTCTGGAGCTAGGTACTTACTGCCTACCTAAGGTAGGTTGAGGTACCCCCAAAGATCTTCTTGCTTGCGCAAGGTACCTCCTCCACAAGTACTCGTGGGCCGCACCCCGGAGCTGGTGTTTCTGGGCAGACGTAATCAGGTACTTGGTATATGTAGCAAATCACTGCGCCTACCAAGGTACCTGTCTGCTGACAGCCCGCACTATCTCATCACTGCTCCCAGCTGCTGAGTACCTCCCAACTCAGTCACTCCATGGTCGGCTCGGTGTGGACAACTGCGTCCGGACAGTACCTTGCGGGAAGGCAAGGTACTTGACCCATCACCTCGAGTGCTTCCTTCCTCCTGCCCAAGCCGGCCAGGCACTAGGGGCGCAGTCACTGGCTTTAGCCGCACCTGCCCTGACGTGCCAGTGCCAGTGCCAGTGCCTGCCAGCATTACCTGATCCTGCCTTTCTTTATCCTCCCCGTCCGTCTCCCGAACCCCCCACACCCTTCACCGCACACAACCACACAACACAGCCTCAATACACGCACACACAACAACGACCGTCTCGTTGTCACCTCACGCTGCCTGGAGGCTCTAGGCTCCAGCCTCGCTCCGCCCGGCCCGTCCTTTGCCTCTCTTTCCACGAACCCGCAAGCCTTCCGTAATATTGTCCGTTTACAACACAAACCCCCGGGCTCCGTGCCTCCGCCGCCGATTCGTCCCGCTCCCCGCGCCGCTTTCAACTCGCGCACTGCCGCCATTCTGCTCCGCATCCACGGCCTTTTGCGATCCTTTCGCGATTGCTAGATACCCGACTAGCCAGAGCCTCCGACCGACCGCTGTCTGGTCTTCGTAAACGTATCGCCGAGCTCCTGGAACATTCCCTCTTGCGCACTCCGTCTTGCCGAATCCCCCCATTCAGCACCACGCGACGTCTGCTTCCCATTGTCGCCTTCAGCGCCTCACCCAATCTCGACGATACCACCCGCTGGGCAACTCTCTCCTCCAAAGGGCCATGGCGAGTTGAGCCATAGCCGGCGACGCGACAACTATGACCACGGCCGCCCGCAAGGACCAGCAATCGCACCAACTCCCCCACCTCGGCTTCGCCGTTGGCGACACCTACGACCCGGATGAGGTTGTCCCTCGCGGCAGTCCCCTCATGACTCCCCTCCGCCCCCGTCTCGAACTGACACCAAGTCCACCCCCCGACAAACTTAGTCCCATCTCCATCGCCCATCGCAACAAGTCCTATCACCACAAGGCACGACCCCACTCGGGCGATGCTGTTCTCGTCAGCTATCTTGGCAATAATCGCGATCCAGAGGTTGCCCGCGTCGCCAGTAGCCAAGCCCTGCCTTGCGACGACGATTCCCTAGACGACGAGTCGAGTATTGACGTACCTGTTGGCAACGCCGTCATGGCCGTTCCTTCACTGCAGCACCTCGCTGCTGATGCCCTCCAGGCTGCATACGCTGCCGTGCCACCTTCTGGTTTGACCTCGGGCCCAATTCATATGCCCAGCACCGATATATCCATCTCCACTCGCCACCTCTCCCTTCACGATGAACTCTCCCCACCTAGAGCCTCGCCGCTCTCATACCTCGCCAGGGAACAGCATTGGGGCGCTGATGGCAAATTCACCTCCAAGTCTCCTTCGTTGGCCGTATTGACTCCAACCACCGGCGAGCTTCCGCCCATCCAAACCATGTCGCCTCGGTCCGATTCCAATGGGCAGAATCTCCCGTCGATTCGCTCCACATTGGGTGATATCGATCGGTTGCCTGCGGACCTTGGCGTACCAGCTGACAAGGACATCGTCGCCCGTCGCGCGTCTGCGGCAGCAGCCTTTTCTCGCTCCCCTCCAACTGGCATGTCGCGATTCCCTCCCATGGCAGTGTCTCCCCCCGTATCCCCCAACGATGGATACTCGCGAAGCATGCCCTCCCCACACTCTCTATCGGCCTCTAGCCCCTACCACTTCGCCGCCAACGGGACTTCCCACCGTCCCAGTGCCGACTATAGCAGCAGTACTACAGGTGAAACACCCAACACCGATCAGTCTGGCTCCACCCCACTTACCTCTTCTTCCGTCGCGGATCGCATGAGTATTGATGGTATCACAAATCCCCAAGGTGGCTATCAATGCACCGTACCAGGGTGTGTTGCCGCGCCTTTCCAAACCCAGTACCTACTCAACTCCCACGCCAACGTGCATTCGTCGGCACGTCCTCATTACTGTTCCGTGCAAGGGTGTCCCCGAAGTAAGGAGGGCAAGGGCTTCAAACGCAAAAACGAGATGATCAGGCACGGCCTTGTGCATGAATCCCCTGGTTATGTTTGTCCATTTTGTCCGGACCGAGAACACAAGTATCCACGACCAGATAACCTACAGAGGTACGTCAAGTGCATAAACCTTGTCTCATCAATACGAATTGTTCTTGCACTTTTACCAACCATGACGAGACTAACCAGGCACCAACTTATAGACACGTCCGGGTACATCATACAGACAAAAGCAAGGACGATCCGCTCCTGCGTGATGTCCTATCCCAGCGGCCGGATGGTCCCAATCGGGGCCGCCGGAGACGAGGGCCCGCTTCATAGATGTGGCTATTGGTGGCTGCACCCAAAACCATGTCCAACTTTACGAATATTCTTTGTCGAAGGCGTTTGAATACTGGCCACGTGGTGGTGAAAGTGCTACCTATACCATCGTCTTTGAGCGACGAAAGTGGGCCATTCGCTGCGGCGTGGTGCGGTGCTTTCTTTTCTGGCTGAACCACATTTTTCCTTTCAGCTTGCGGTGGTATCTTGCAAGATCTTACGCCTTATGGGAAACGTGTCTGTTTGATGTTTTGACGGCTATCCATATGTCGTTTGTGCGAAGTGTCACGATTGGCGTTGAAGGGTTTACCATATACCAGGTCGAGGGTTAGCCATTTTCTTTCCTTGCATGCTTTCATCTTTTGCATCGATTCTTTTGCGTAGCTTTCTAACCTTTTTGAATTTGTCCTGGGAGGGTGGCGTTGTGTGTAGAGGTGGGATGGAGGGAATATGACGTGCATTTATATCTATATACATGGTGTAGAGAAGAAAATGCCCCTACTTGAAAGTCTGGCTACGACTCGGGTCCGCTTCAGCCCAGACGTTGGTCCCTACGGATCCTTTGCAGAGTGAATTTCCATCTGTAAATTGTTGTTCTCCAACTCTCCCCCTCATCGCTACATTAGCTCCCAATCGCCGATGCGAACAGGCGCCTCACTGAAAATCTCGACTTCAATGGTTTCATCCAGTCTCTGCGTGCCCATGCTCTCGACGACGAGCCACATGCCTTCACGCTGGATCCGGCCAGGCTCCATGTCCAGCTCGGGGGTACGGACCACGGTCGTGGGCTCCTGGAACTCGCCATCGCCCGAGACGGCAATGACATCCCGCTCGGGTGCCCAACCGTGGACGACAGCGAGGCGCATCACCAGTGTCGACGAGTGGCGGGCGCCGGGGTCCGTGTCGGCTGGGGCGAGACTACGGGCAGTGACACTCATGCGCGTCAGCCACGAGACGGACAGCGGGGCGCGACGGATGTCCTCGCCGTCGGAAAGCTGAAAGGGGGCGAGAGGAGTTCGTAGGCGGCCGGCGGCACTGACCGGGACCGGCTCCAAGGTCACAGGAGTCATGGACGAAACGCGGAGGGCGAAGTCGGCAATCTGTCCAGCGTCAAAGGTCGAACAGACGACGGTGTAGGTGCCGGCGTCAACCTGGGGCATGTTGGCTACTGCACAGCCCCGTCGATATTCCCCAGACGACCCGAGCAAGTCCTTGACCTTGACGGAGACGACTCGCTTCCCTTGCGCCCAGACCAGGTCGACGTGAACATGGGCGTCGGGATGGTCGGTCGACAGGAGCAGAGAGAGTGGGCCCGGCCGGGGGAGGCAAAGCTTAAACTGGGGGTTGGAGAAGTATGTCGGACAAGCGGCGTTTCCACCAGCGCTGCGCCGTTTCCAGGCCCCCGTGACCTCTTGGGAATGTATCAAGGCATCCTCGGCCTTCTTCACCTTGAGCGGTTCCTGCGAGAAGAGCGACAGGGTAAGGGTGTAGTTTGGTAGGGGAAATTCGTGCTGGTCGAGGACAATGGTGTACCGTTTCATGGACTCGGCATCTAGGCGAGCAAGTGTTTGTGGAGAATCGACATACGGGCCGCGGTAGATCTCCCCGTCGCTTACTTGGACCCTGAACCCCCCTTTATCAAAGATGAGGATGCTCATGAAGCCAAGCTGCCGTGAAACGGCCGCCATTGAGTCGTTCCTGTTGCGAGCTATCTCAAGCTCTTCGTCGACAAAATGCCGACTGGCAAGAATCCAGACCGGCCCACCCTTGGGACAATGGAACGAGTATTGGGGGTTACGGACCAATGACGAGGTTGACATTGTTGTGGGTATGTGCCACGTGAAGTGATGATCCTGGCGATGGGGAAAGAGGGCAGGGTTCCAGTTGAGATACATGGACTCAAAGTGCTGGACAACGTCCTCGAGAGACATCCAGAAGGAACCAGCCGCGGCCATTACAGGGCGTTGGTGTACTGCCTCAAGCGTCGCTGAACCTCCAAAGCCCTGATCTTGGACCGGGGACGAGGCGTAGTCGTCTTCACCCGTCGTTGGTGAGTCTCCTTTCCATACCGACGAGTTGGACCACGGATTCTTGACTAGGAGCCGGCGGGTGTCTCCGTCAGCCTCTAGAGCCATGACGGCATAGTCGTGTTCGCCAATTATCCCCAAGACAGTCTCTTCCTCGTCAGAAATCCGTCCGGTCCCTAGAGTAACGACGACATTATTGGACTCATGCGCAGCTTTGATTCTCCTCCACGTTCTGTCGATATCAAGGTCCTCCCTGAACACGAGGGTACGTGTTAGCAAGCGCAGGTGCAGGAAGCAGAAAAGGAGGGCATTCTGTAAATCTCTCGTCAAGAAAATGGCCAAAGAAGGCTTACTTTTGTAGAAAGAGTTGTTCTGGAATCCACCCGGTAAGCACCCAAAGATCGGTTCCAGAGTTACTTCCGGGGAAATCATATCCACCCCTGACTTTCAAATATGCCTTTTCGAGAAGTGCAGGCCATATTAGCCGTTGATTCTGGCGGTCGACGACGAAAAGAGTGCGGTCAGTGTGAGAGGATGGCAGCCTCTCGTCTATCACGACACGGCGGAAGCAACCGTTGAAGTGCATGCGCAGTATATACTTGCCGGAGGGCGAGTACCGCGGCATGCCTTTGTCGTGATCAAAGGGGTACATGATTTTGGCCAAGACCTGTGTCGGAGGGACCTTGTTAAAGCTTGCATTTGCAGAGAGAAGCCAGGGAGGTACATACCGAAGGGTTGCTTGTAAGAATACGCATCGCAGCGCAGAGGCTGGCGACGACGGAGCAGTCGGTTGTCAAGTCTTGGACCAGATCACACCCATTGCTGGAATTCATGAAGTCTTGCTCATTGATACTGTCCCCGTTTGGGTCTCGAAACAACTCCTTGGGTCGCTTCCAGCCATCAAAGGTGGCGGATTGCGCCGGAGACAACGAGAGGGCGGCATTATCACTGATGCTTGTGTCAGACAGGGACTGGTCATGGTGATTGATGATGGAATTGAGTCGGCATACGAGAAAGGCGCCTCGCCGGGCAGAAGCGAGAAATCAGCTTGGACAGGGTCCTTTGTCCACGGGGGAAAGTCGTTGCCGTGAAGCTGAGAGGTACGCTTGAGCAGGAGCTGGCCTGGAGTCGACGGGGCAGAAATGGACGTCTTGATCTCCTCGGCCCTGGCAATGAGCTGCTTGCACTTTTGTCTCAGACGAGCGGCTTCGGGCCGGCCGGCAGCCTCCTTGGCCGCACGCATGTACAGGTCCGCGGCTTGGATGGCATAATCGAGGGCGGCTTGGCCGGTTGATGCCGCAAGAAGAGACTCGACAGCCTAGAGATTGAGATTGCGGTCAGCGACGAGGGTCAAGCCCAGCTCAGCCCAGCTCAGCTAGCATGGCAACTGCCGCAATGGCTTGATCGACGGCATCAGGGGTGCTCACCTGAGCTCTCCTTTCCATGGTCCTTTTATTGGATCATGGCGTCACTGCGTCAGATGCCCGCAAGGCCAGCTCTGTGACGTTGCCTTTGGCGTTGACGTTGGGCGTTGGTTGGAGCTGGAACCCCGCGGTGGGGCAGCTGGAGTCTTGGAGGCATGAGCTGAGGGTTAGTTGCAAACCCCGGTTAGGCGACCTTGGAGACTTGGCAATAGGATGATTGTGTTGAGTACGTACTAGTTAGGTAACTTAGGTGGTTAGTCGTTAATGATATGCCAGGCAAGCAAGTGCCGGATGTTGAATCTCTGACATGCCGTATCTCGGAGGCTTGCTTGTTCATCCAATGAGACCCTGTCCCCGTCCAAACGAGCCGTGGTTCACTACTTGTTTAGGGACGCCATGTGTCATGTCTTTGAGCTCTCCATCCCTGCTTGGGGCCAATCGCCTCGGCCAGGCTCAGGCTCAGAGGCTCAAACCCCCTAAACAAATACCCGAGGTCGCCTGGTGGGCCCGTGGCTCCAGGGCTCTCTGTGGTGGAGCTCCACCCCGATTTGCCGAAAAGAGGCCCCCGCCAGGCCGAGGTTCAGCTTTATCAGATGCGACGGGCAACGGCAGCCAGTGACGATATGATGCTACTGTCCCATGATCCTGGATCTCAGGGTTGCTTTTGCCTTGCGACACCGAGTTGATCCATCTTGACGATAACGCCCGTCTTTCTGTTTACACTCCCGTTTCCCCCTCAAGTAAACAACTACTTGTCTAGGTAACGACCATGGCCGCCCAGTCCAAGCCGTCCATCTCGCCTTGGGGCCGCGCCGTGGCCGGTGCAACTGGCGCTGTCCTCGCCAACGCCCTCGTCTACCCTCTCGACATGTAAGTTGCGCGCTTTCGGGAATAGGCCTCTCCTCGCTCGCTCGCTCGCTCGCTCGCTGCTAATCTAGCCGTCGTCTTCATTTGCAGAGTCAAGACGCGCCTCCAAGTCCAGGTGAAACACAGCGATGCAGATGCCGCCGACCCGAACGAGCGCCCCTACACGTCCTCATGGGACGCCATCTCGCGCATTGTCGCCGATGACGGAGTCATGGGTCTCTATGCCGGCATCAGCGGCGCACTCATCGGAGTCGCTTCCACGAACTTCGCCTACTTTTACTGGTATACCGTTGTCCGTACTCTCTACTTGAGCTCGACCAAGCGCGATGGAAACCCCTCGACGGCCGTCGAGCTTGCTTTGGGCGCCGCCGCGGGCGCCGTCGCCCAGATCTTCACCATCCCTGTCGCCGTGGTGACTACCCGACAACAAACCGCCAGTAAGAGCGATCGCAAAGGCCTGTTCGCAACCGCGCGCGAGGTAATTGACGGCCCAGACGGTCCCAGTGGGCTGTGGCGCGGGCTCAAGGCCAGTCTGGTGCTCGTTGTCAACCCGGCCATCACATATGGTGCCTATGAGCGCTTGAAGCAAGTCTTTTTCCCCGGCAAGACGAGCTTGAGACCAGCCGAGGCGTTCTGTGAGTGCATTGCCAGACTTCATCAACTTGACCCGTCCTAACCTCGAGGCAGTCCTGGGAGCCATGTCCAAGGCATTGGCTACCATTGCCACCCAGCCACTCATCGTCGCCAAGGTCGGCTTGCAGTCCAAGCCACCTCCGGCCAGGAATGGAAAGCCCTTTACCAGCTTCGTCGAGGTGATGAAATTCATTATCCAGCACGAGGGCTTAGCGTCCTTGTTCAAGGGCATTGGACCTCAGATCCTCAAGGGATTGCTGGTGCAGGGCATCCTCATGATGACCAAGGAGAGGTACGTGCCCAATCCGTCGTCTGCACCATTCTGGTTTCTCACTAACACATTGCAACAGAGTGGAGCTTCTCTTCATCCTCTTCATACGATACCTCAAGGGGCTCCGGCTGCAGCATCTTCGCAAAGTGGCACAAGTAGCCACTGCCGCGACGAAACCTGCTACGCATAGCGTTGTGGCGAGGCCTTTGTCGACTTCCGAGTAGGTCTTTTGGGGGAGCAGCATCGGTGTTGGTTAGAGAGGACCGGGAAATGTTTGAATACCTGCATTTGTGTACTTGGCTTGTTCGGGACTGGAACATTATTTGCGCCGCGATGCCTTCGAAAACACACGTTACCTTTCATCGCCTGTCCGTGTGAAGACTGAAATATAACGGGAGATGTGCGCCGTATTATTGCATCGGGAGGTAAGCAAAGTATCAAAAAGAAACCGCCCCCAAAGATGGATCAATAGACCGAACAGCCCCCAGCGAACCACCTCAACGCATCATCCTTCTCGTTGGCTCATGATCCTCCCTGCGTACCCAGCTTAAAGCGATTATACGGATAATCGAATAATGGCCTGGCGTAGTGCACGGTGTAATTGCATCCACTTTGTGCGTGACCGTAACTCATGCGTATTATGTCAGCAGCCCGCCCCACCGTTGCCTGTCTAGGGCTTGGAGTCTAGAATTCGCACACAAATCCATCCGATCACCTACTTCGCCGCGTCAAGACCTTCTCACAGTCGACAACGAGAATCAACCGCAGCAATGGCCAGTGAGTCGGACCCGACGCAGAGTATAGACGCAACGAATGGATCGCTGATAATTTCTCAGAGTCGAAGAACTCGTCTCAGCACAACCAGTCGCGCAAGGCGCACCGGAACGGGTATGCTCAGGCTCGCCGTCGCTTTTCGTTGATTTCCCACGACTGACCCCCCGCCCAGCATCAAGAAGCCCAAGACTGCCCGTTACCCCTCGCTTAAGGGTACCGACCCCAAGTTCCGACGAAACCACCGACATGCTCTTCACGGCACTGCCAAGGCCCTGGTACGCTCCCCCGAACGAGACGGATGAAGAATTCTTCGACCACGACTGGGACATTGTTTACTAACGCATTTTACAGAAGGAGTTCCGGGAGGGCAAGCGCGAGACTGCTTAGGATGGTTCTACTGGGATGACAGTGTTTCCATGACGGAGGGTTTCTACCTAAACGAGGCGCAAAAGGATAGACGAGGGAAATGCCATATGGTTAGCCTGCCACAATTGGCGGCTGGTACAATGCTGTAGTGGCGCATCAAACATGTGATGGTTCGGAGTCGATATGCTACAGATCCCCTCGTAGTCTCGAGGTAGAAGACGTTTCTGTCCAACAAAGCGCCCATGGCGCCTGGCCCTTGTCTGTTCTTCTGCTGTTGGAAATGACGGTTGGATTGGATACTCTGTGAACGGGCCGACCCTTCCTACGAACTCTGTAGTATGCATCGTGAGACCAGCGCCTCCAGTACTGATAAAGGAAAACCGCCACCCGCACAAGACCAAAGATCACGTCCTGGGCGATCTGTGTGCTTCTCGAAACTGTAATCCAGGACCTCTGTCCCGGCGGCATGGGTTCTGCCCTTGTCTCAGGGCAGACGAAAGCTCAGGCAAGATGGGTCTGTTATATTGCTGTCTCCCCTGCTGTCACTTGTAGATATCCACTTTTCCTCTCTTTGGTCCCCGTAGCTAAGCCAGAACATGACCACATCCCGTTACAGGATAACCAAGCAAGCTCGAAGTAAGGAGACACGTCGGCCACAACGAACAAAGACCGCGAGATACGTACGTCGTACCGTAACCAAGGTAGATGCTACATGGACGCTTGGAAGTGGAGAGGGCCTCAGGCACTGACAAGCATCCATTTGTAGGACTCCGCCTTTGTTCTCCGCTTACATAAGACCAGGGGCTAATGGTCTCTGGGCCTCGCTCGTCTTGGTGTTCTTAGACTGAAAGCCTTTGCGAGTCTGCTCACACTTCACCCTCAGCGCCACGAATCCGAGCATTGCTAGAGGACGCCAGTCCCGAGTCGCAGCGGCCGACATTTAATCAAGACACTGTGCACTGCCTGGAAGCAGACATCGTCCCCTTCATTGCCCTGCCATATCATTTTGCGCAGTATGTCTCTTCCTTTGTCCTCGACTCCCTCTGTCTCTCTCTCTCGGTTCACTCCACTCTGCGGCCACCTGGTTGCAAGTCGTATACGAGGTGGCGGGTCATTTGCTTTGACCAGTTCTGTTGCTGACCCTCCTCGTCCTTTCAGCTCCCATCCTTCTTCGCCGGGCGTAACATGCTGTAGCAAGTTGCCCTGCTATTCTTGTCCAAAACTCCTTTGAGGTCAGCCGGTCACTGCAGGAGTCGAGCGACGATCCTTGTGTCATCCTGCCACCTTGGCACCCACCGTCCCCCTCTACTTGGGATCGACTTTCTCAACCTCGATTTTCTTTCCCCTTTCCGTCTACGAAACATAATGCTCAACATGTCCGGAAACCACATCATCGGAAACCGCAACAGCACGCCCGAGGCGAACACGGCGTCGACTCTACGCCCGCCCTCGTCACGGCCTGTTGGTTCCACCCATTCTCTTCGTGCCTCGGCCGACATGGCCGCTCTCTCGGGCTCTTCGTCGTCCAGCCGCATTCGGCCGTCGTCGGACTTTTACGGCCAGACCCAGCAGGGCCTGGGTCCCGGCAACGTCGAGACCGACTCCCAAGAAAAGATAGCCCAGCAGTGGATTGCCGATATCGATCAGTATGAGACCACGTTGGAGGAGATGGCGGCTGCGACCTTGGATCAGGACTTCAAGGATGAACTGAGCGCCATTGAGCAATGGTTCCGCGTCTTGAGCGAGGCCGAACGGACTGCCGCCCTATACGCTCTTCTGCAGCAGACAACCCAGGTCCAGATTCGCTTCTTTATCCAGGTTCTGCAGCAGATGGGTAAGAACCATCCCATGTCTGGTGTCTTGTCGCCTGCTAGCTTCGACAAAGGTATGTGCTTGACAGCTGCTGGAATCCGTCGACCACTCCTAACAATCTGGCAGACCCCATGTCCAACCGCCTTAGTGACGCCATGAACAAGCTCAGCGTTGACTCCGCTCGCAACTCCATGGCTCGCAGCTCTGTCATCGGCTCAACCAAGCGCCAATCCGGACTCGACCCCTCCACTATCAACGCCATGTTTCCCGATGCCGCAGCAGCCATTGCCACCGAAAAGGCCAAGTTCACACAGCAAACCGGCAATCCCCCTTCGTCGAACCGCAACAGCGCTGCCATGGACTCTCGCAGTTCCATGGCCGCTCCATCCATCTCTGGTCCCCAGGATTCCCGAGACAGCGGGTCGGCTAACCCGTCTTCGCCCTGGCTTAGTGGCGGAGGAGATCATTCCGGCTCCAAGGGCGCTGGTGGGCAAGCGCCCATGGGCCAATTCGCTGCCCCGTCCGGTGGCCTCCGGTCTCCACGTCCCCAGATATCAGGCAACCAAACTATTCAGAACACAACGCTGACGGCTCCGGACAAGAATGCTGGAGAGTTGCCGATGCTCTCTCCTTACAATGCCGGCAGCGGAAACTGGGCGTCCATGGTCAACACTCCCATGGCCCCTTCGTTTAATCCGGCCAGTCCTGGCAACACGCAGGCCGATATGGTTGCCAATGCCACCGCCATGAAGCTCGCCGCCCTCTCCACTGTCAACAACCGATTTGCACTTGATGATGTTCGTAAATATCGCCGCGCGAGATCCAACGACGGCTCTGGTCAGCCTCCGCTCTCTCCCGGGCCCCAGGCCATGAACATCCCTGGAACCAGTGTGGTCATGATCAACGAGCACGGTCAGGTGTTGAGCCGGGAGCAGGTCATGGCTATTCAAGCCCAGCAAGCAATGGGCCTTGGTGGCCAGCGCTCGAGACCCAACTCACCCGGACTTGCAATGCATCCTGGTGTCGGACACATGGGTTCTTTTGCGTCGCCCCAGAACAATGGTTTCCTCAGCGCCTTCGATGGACAGTCTCCAATGTTGAACAGTGGCTTTCAGTCTGTCAACATGGGTCAACTAGGAGTTCCTGGTCACGACGGCGGTTACTTGTCGGATCATTCTGATATGGTCCGCGGCCGATCGCCTCGTGGACGTCGGGGTAGCTCGAAACCTCCGGAGGATCCTACTGATCCTACCCTGCTCCAGGATATCCCCAGCTGGCTGCGCAGCTTAAGACTTCACAAATACACCGATAACCTCAAGGATATGAAGTGGACGGATCTCGTTGAGCTGGACGACAAGGCCCTGGAAGACCGTGGTGTCAACGCTCTTGGAGCTCGGCGGAAGATGTTAAAGGTCTTTGAACAAGTCAAGGGTAGGCAGTTCCCCGTCTGATCACTGGTAATGGCGCTAACCAATCGAATAGAAGCCAAGTCTGAGGGCAAGCTGAACTGAGCACTCGGCTCACTCGGCTCACTCCGTAATATGTGGATGGTGATGGCGGTTCCTCTGACCCTCTGAAACGGGCAAAAAGCGAGTTGGGATTTCGTAGCTATATAGGCAGATCTTTGAGGCTGTGCACCATTTACGCCTTGCGCACATTCGGGTCGACTCTGTTATTATAATTACACGGATAATAAATGAAGCTAATTGTCGACTGCTTGACCTGAACCTTGGATTGAGAATCGTTCTATTTGCCTTGTATAGTTGCGTACTACGTCTGCTCAGCCAGTCCGTCATCGTGGCTCACGTGCCTGTCGATTGGAAGCAAAGTTGCCCAGTAGTGGGTCTCCAAAGCGGTTTACCCTATTCATCCACTTCGCCTCAAGGACATCAAGATCTCCGAGTCTTGAGCTCAAGCCTTTTCGACAATTTAGATGCTAAAAGCTGGGTAATCGAGCACCCGAGGGGCTCGTATCGGATATGTCTGCGTCAAGGAGCCAAGACTTTGGTGACAGGTGTGTGATCTATACTGTCGTTTCAGCCCGTCGTTGACGCTAACACTCTGTAGGACCGATGCAGAAGCGTCTGATGCTGATTCCGACCTGGAAGAGCTGGAGGGCGACATTGCCAAATTTGACGCGTCCGTACAGAGTTTCTTGGCTACACAGCGAGATGACGGTGGCCAGTCGCAAGCTGGCCGCGCTGCACCGCGTGGGCGAGGAGGAGCTCGCGGGCCACGAAAGGCGGCCAAGCCTCGAGGAGACATTGCAGCACGATTGTCCAGGGTGAACCAAGCCTTCTTGGGCGGAGACTACGAACGAGCTTTGGACCTGGCCTTTGAGGTCATTCGCATCAATGCCGAGACCCATCAAGCTTGGACAACCGTATCTTCCATTTTTCGCGAGCAAGGGGACCTCAGCAAGGCCTTGTCGTCCATGGTCTATGCTGCCCACCTGCGGCCGAAAGATGTTGGTGGGTGGATGCAGTGCGCTTCGTTTGCGCTCGACACCCTGGACGTGGACGAAGATGCGAATCTGCACACGGCGAGGTTGTGTTATTCTGCGGCGCTGAGAGCCGATCCAAACCACATCGACGCTAGGCTTGGCAAGGCCATGGTCTGCCACAGACAGGGCCAACTCTCTGCTGCCATTTCAGAATACAAGTTTGTCCTGAAACATCGCCCTCACGACCTCGAGATTGTTCGCAAGCTCGCGGAAGCCTGTGTAGACAACAAGCAGCCTGCCGCCGTTGTGCCGGTAGCCATCTCAGCATACGAACGATTTTTCCAACACGAAAAAGTGAGAGTCGCTGACAATCTCAGTGAAGCTCCGTGGCATGATGTCGGCATCTATGTTGAGCTGTTTGCTTCGACCGGCCGCTACCTTGATGCCATCTTGGAGGTAAAGACCTTGTCCAGATGGTTCTTGGGCCGTGGCACGGAGAGTTACTGGGAGAATTTGCAAGAAGATGACTGCGAGTGGGATGCAGACGACGAGCGGCGAATGCTCATACCAGAGTTTGCTGCGGCGGCATCAGATCCTAGTCTGTATGGCCATGCTTTGCACCTGGACCTACGAGCTCGCCTTGCAATTTACAGACTGCGGTTGGGCCATGACTCCGAGGCAATGGTGAGTTGTTTATTCCAAGCCCGCCATGGGTTGACTGTTTGAGCTAATGTTTCAACAGCGACACCTGCAGTGGTTCGACCCAGATGCGGAACACACGAGGGAGTTCGCCGTCGACTTTCCTTTCCTCGCTTATGATGTTGCAGAAGAGCTGGCGCAGCGGGGCCAGACCGCATTGGCGATCAAGTACTACGAGATCCTCCGGGACATGCCTGGAGACCCAGATGCGACAATTTTGTTGCAATTGGGCAGATGCCACTCGGTGATTGGGGACAATGCTGCTGCGGAAGAGTACTTCCTTGCAGCCATTGATGCTGATCAAGATAATATTGACGCTCGTATTGAGCTTGCCAACATGTACGAGAAGTCCAGGGAAGAGGAGGAAGCCCTGATTCTAGCAGCCGAGGCCATGGCACTTCGAGAAGCGCGAGGCGAGGACGGTAGCGGTGGCGCTTATGGGTTGCCACCAGGTGCCTACCCCCTGGATCAACCAGAGATGCGTGCTCCAAGACGAAGAGAGGGAGCCGCTCAGCGAGAGAAGCGAATCCCTCGCGCCGGACAAGGCGCAGCGAGGAGCGTCCTCCCGCGAAGATATCGGCCGAGAAGGCTAGTAGCCCCAGACAAGCGGAAACAAGAGCAGCAGGCCCGTGCCGTCAAGTTGTCTCAGCAGTACGAGGTTGTGAGGGATTTGCGACAACAAATCAAAGATGGCAGGGCAGATCTTGTGCCGACATGGATGGCATCATCAAAGGAGCTTGTGGACGACTTTCGTTCCCTCAAAAAGTTCTACACATGGGAGAAGTACCTTCACTTCCTCGGCTCTAAGAGCGCCCTGGAACAGCAGGCTGGGCCTGACCAGCCCAAGTCCGAGCTGACCCAAATGTACGAAAGATTGGCTCGAAGTAAGTTGTTTGTTCCCATTGCCTCTGATCCACGAGCAAAGATTGACCAACGTAGCTCTTGCTCCACAAACTGGCCAGGAAGGGCGAGACGAGGGCGTGTCAGTTCTGGACAACCACCAGGGAATCTCGTTTGATAACTGGCTTGACCTTTTCCTAGACTATGCCATCGGCCTGGCAATAGAATACAGGCGAGAGGAGGCATATCAGGTGTGCGAGGCGGCGCGGGATTCCACGGCCTTTCAAGCCCCTGGCCACGGCTTCATGATCCACGTCGCCTGGAGCGGTACGTTTACCAGTCTGCAACACAGCGAGTTTGCCCTACTAACTGTTTTGCAGTATGCGCCATCTATACCAGCGACGAGGAGAAGTGTGTTGCCACGGCTCGGCAGCTGATGCGTGACGGCGCCATGTCGGACTCGTATCGCATGTTTGCTCTGCTTTCAAGTCTCTGCCAGTCTCCAGTCTCCTGGTACACTTCTGGTCCTGCCCAGAAGTACATACTGCGCCAGATCAAGGTCATGGACGACAGTCACGACATGAGCAAGACTGAGCCAGCCGACCTGGACCTGGATGCGTGTCTTCTCATGCTCTACGGCCACATTCTGTTCACCTCGACCAGTTACACATATGCACTAGGTATGTCTTGGCTCTGGCTTACAACTAGACGTGTCTGCTAACGGCGAGGCACCCTGTCAGGCTACTTTCTTCGATCCCGCGCGCTGGACCCGGATAATCCCATGGTAAACCTGAGCCTGGGGCTGGCCTACGTCCATTACGGACTCAAGCGCCAGTCGACCAATCGGCAGTATCTCCTCTTGCAGGGACAGTCATTTCTGACCCGATATGCAGAGCTGAGCCACCGTCATGCGGACCGGCCCGGCTCTCTCGATGTGGCCGAGGCGTATTACAACCTGGGGCGGCTGTACCAGCTGCTGGGGATCAACTACCTGGCGCACGAATGGTACTCCAAGGCTCGGAGGGCAACAGCGACAGGCGGCGACGACAGAGAGATTAATGCGTTGATTTCCAACAACGAGCTCATGTCTCTACTGAATATCAAAAACAACCAGGCGGCGTTGGGCTTGCTAAAGGATAGGATACGGATGTAGACTAGTTGGGCGTTGTTAGAGATGGCTCCGCAGCAGGGAACTGGCGCTTCTGGGGGATGATCATGACATTTGAAAGCAGCAAATGATGAGGGCTCGCAATCATTTCACGGATACTTGTGCTAAAGCCTATTCTAGTGCTTGTTTTATGTAGGTACTCTATGTGAGATTGGTGGGTTGTGCTTGTAAGTGCAACCCGATCATGGACCACGACTCACACTGTAGAGTTTATGAAGCTCTCAACGCCGAATATAGCAAGGATATATATGAAGATTAAATCACGTACTTGGGGAGAAGAGGTAAACTCTTGGTGATATGGAGCACTGTGAAAGTTGGGCAAGCTGTGATGGCAGTATGTGTTTTTGAGGACACAGTGTAAGCGCAACCTGGACCTGACAGACGCCAACACTCACACTGTACCATCTGTACAGCTTCCAACATCACGCAGTTCCACACCTCACAGCCAGCACAGCACACCACCAACGATGCTATCGACGTCCCATGTGATTGCGGTCCTGGTACTTGTCATCTCCCTCTGGATCTGCCCGGCGCAGGTCCACGGCCTTGGCCATGGTCACGCCTCGGACGGCAATGGCTACCTCGACGGCAACGCCAACGCCACGTCGTGCGAGGCCCGCACCATCAACTACATCACCCACACACTGCCCAAGTCGTGCCTCACCTCGGCATGGGCAAGCTCCGGCGCCTCACACATCTCGAGCGAGTCCACCGTGACCGTGGACGCCAACGCCACCGATCGTGGCGCCGCGACGCCTTCGACCACAATCAACGAGCCCACCGCTGTCGAGACGGAGAGCCAAGCCGCCACGCCGGCTGGGGGCGACGGTACGGCTGCCAAGCAGGATGCAACCGAGGACGAGGATGGGGCTGGTGGCGATGCGGCGACCAAGCCCTTCATGTCCTTTGAGGACTGGAAGGAGATGATGCTTCGCAAGACGGGCCAGGATCCCCACGACCTCCAGGCGCGCGGCAACCAGCAGCGCACCGGCGACCGCGTGCCGCCCGACATGGGCCACGCCGGGCTGGGCGAGGAGGGCGAGATATCGCTCGACTTTGACAGCTACCTCGACCGCATCGGCGACCAGAGAGATGCGGCACGGGCGCACCCGGGAGCTCCCCCGGACGTGGCGGCCGAGGGCGACGGCGGCGTTGCGCCCATCTACGACGACGGCCGGCCCTCGGTTCACCGCAGCAAGGACGCGGGCAAGACCTGCAAGGAGCGCTTCTCGTACTCGTCGTTTGACGCCGGGGCGACGGTGCTCAAGTCGGGCCCAGGCGCAAAAAACGCAAAGGCCGTCCTGGTCGAGAACAAGGACTCGTACATGCTGCTCGAGTGCGCGGCCCAGCGCAAGTTTGTCATTGTCGAGCTCAGCGACGACATCCTCATCGACACCATTGTCCTGGCCAACTTTGAATTCTTCTCGAGCATGTTCCGCCTCTTCCGCGTCAGCGTCAGCGACCGGTACCCGGTCAAGACGGAGCGCTGGCGCGAGCTCGGCACGTTTGAGGCGCGCAACTCGCGCGACATCCAGCCCTTTCTCGTCGAGAACCCGCAGATCTGGGCAAAGTACGTCCGCGTCGAGTTCCTGACCCACTACGGCAATGAGTACTACTGCCCCGTGTCGCTGCTGCGTATCCACGGCTCGCGTATGCTGGATTCGTGGAAGGATACCGAGGCTGGCCGGGACGAGGATGCTGCCGCTGACGAGGCGGTTGCGGAGATTGAAGGCGAGCGACAGGCGAGAATTCAAGACGCAGCCAACAAGGACCTAGCAATGGAGCAGCAGAAAAAGGAGCAACAGGATCACCAGCATCACCAGCATCAGGAAGAACAGGAGAAACGCGAGCAACACGAGCAGCGACAGCCCTACCAGCAACAGCAGACCAGCGGCCTCGAAGCCCATCCACCGCCTTCAGACACCCCCTCCCTATGCGCCGTGATCCCTCCCATTTCCATCATCGCCTACAACGCGACGGCCACTTGCGAAGCCATTCCTCCACCGACCAGAGCGCCCGTGGTGCCCAGCGCCGCGGCCAACAATGCCTCTGACGACGCCTCCGCCGCCAGCTCCGCCAGTTCTACCAAGACCGAAGCCGATGCCACCATCAAGCCGCCTCCTCCTCGTGAGAGCCCAACGCCTCCGCCGCCTACTGTCTCGCGCCCCATCCACCCTCATGTTGCCGCCTCATCGTCCGTCTCGTCTTCCAAGGCTGCCTCCGCCTCCGCCTCTGTCTCCATGGCCGAAGCCAAGTCCAACTCGACCTCTTCGGCCTCATCCTCTGACTCAACCACCCACACCGTCACCATCAACAAGGCGCCCACCCAGCCCGTCGTCGCAGCCGCTAGGAACCGCACAACAGGCACCACTAGTTCGTCTGCCGCCTCCCCCACCGTCCAAGAGGGCTTCTTCAAGGCCATGACCAAGCGTCTGCAGCAGGTCGAGTCCAACCTGACCCTCTCACTCCAGTATGTCGAGGACCAGGCTCGCCACCTGCAGGAGTCGCTGCAACGCACCGAGCACAAGCAGATCTCAAAGGCCGCCCACTTTCTCGACGCCCTCAACCAGACCGTCCTCGCCGAGTTGCGAACCATTCGCGGCCAGTACGACGAGATCTGGCAGTCCACCGTCATTGCCCTCGAGAGTCAGCGCGACCAGTCGGAGCGCGAGATTGTTGCTCTCAGCACCCGCCTCAACCTACTCGCAGACGAAGTCGTTTTCCAAAAACGCATGGCCATTGTTCAAGCCGTCCTCTTGCTCTCCTGCCTGCTCCTCGTCATCTTCTCACGCGGCGTCGCAATCCCCTACCTTGGCACTTCGTCAGAGCAGTCAGTGGGGTCCGCCTTTGACATTGCTGGTTCTCCTGGTGCTCGCGCTCGTCGCCTCTACAGAGCCGCCTTTGACACCGCCAGAGAAGAGTCTCGCTTGCTTGGCGTTCAGCATGGCGACGAAGACAACTTGTCTGCCTATCACGACTCTCTTTCTGACGAGCACCAGGCTGCCATACTCCAATGCCAGCGTTTCGCTCCCCCACTCACACCAGGGCCTACCGAGGGCTCACCAGACCCAGATGTGCCTCTCCCATCAAGAGAGTCTCAGTCATCGTCAGCCCGACATTCCGCCTCAATGCAGCAATCAAATACCCGCAAACCTCTCCCTGCCTTGCCAGAGAACCCTTCTTCCCCATAGATGGATCAACTGCGATGTCTAGCCTAGCACTTGTGTCGTCATGCACTCATGTTTATCGAGAAGGTTTAGCCAGGAGGAAATGAGCCCGCCACCAGCTAGTCATATTATGTCTACCTAGTCATGCAAGGTCTGGGTACAGTTCGACTATTCGAGAGAACAAAGCGAAATATAGCAAACTAATAAACGGTTCATGAAAGACGGAGAAACTCTCACGTCAAAGATCCAGCCTGATGACTATGAGATTGCGGACTCAAGGTCAAAATGTCTCGCATGCAAAAACTCAATTTACTGCGCGGCTTGCCCATAGATATGCTGAATGGCTGTCTCGTAGTCGTATTCTTCGAGAGCAGCAAGTCTTGTGCCACGGTCATACTGGGATCGTCTGCGTCGTTGTTCGTCGCGGAAATGCTGGCCCGCATTGGGTGTGAAGAGGCCTGCAAACTATTAACCCTGACTGTCTCCGTCTTTACGTTGCTGGGTTATGCTTACCAACATGCTCTGCATTTTCGCAGCTCCTCTTCATCTTGGACTGGTTGTCAGGCTCGGGAAAAGCCTCCTCCTGACCAGCAAGCTCTGGCATGGGTCCGTTGGAGGTGAAGAAAAGCTATATGCATTAGGACAGTCCGAGTAGGCATATGGTGACAGCATACCTTTGGCCGATAATGAGTGGCCTCAAGCATGACTGAACTGTTACGAAACTTTTGCACCAGGCAATCCTTCCCTTGAATAGCTAATTGAAAGCCCATTAGCGTCGGATTGAGGTATGTCAAGGGACTTGGAAGAGGAACGCTTACTGGCGTACGAGATCTCTGCCACTTTGTCACTCTTAAAACAGTTCCTGAATGACCAGTTTAGTATGCAAAGATCAATACGGACAAAGCTCTGCTAACCATCTCTGATTTCCTCGCGCATTGACAAACTATGAGTGGTTAGCCAACCCATAGGTTTGTGCCCTTGGATCGGGTGAAACTGACATCGATAATATCAAGTGGCTTCAACAGTGTTAGCTACGACTGAAAGGTTGTATAGAGTGGTTACAATGACTTACATCGACAAAATTGATGAATGCGTAGCCTACACTGTAAGCCGTTATAAGAGGTTGTCTAGCGGAACACAAAAATGCTGAGCTAACTTACTTGCAGTCGTTGGCAAAATCAATGCGCAAATACATGAAGTCATACTTTCCCCAGCTCGACTCGTCGATGATGCGTTTGAGCATGGCTTGGTCGACTTTGTTGGGAATGTTCCGAAGCATAATCTGTGAGTCGTCAGCCGCGCTTATCACAGGGGACTTGAGCGCACATACAGTTGTACGGACATCGATGCCGTCCCGGATCCTGGCAATGTCAACGTGATTGTGGTGGCCCACCGCATTGTGGTATGGGGATCTGGTGACTCGTGCAGCATTTTGCCGGCGACAGTCGGCTCTGCCATATCCTGATCCAGCTCTGGAAGGGCTGAAGTCACTCTGCACAGTGAATGCTGGGGAAGGAGGTGGCTGATACATCGGACCAAACATTGGGTAAGACGGGGCCATGGAAATCATTTGACCTGGCTGGGGAACTCGTTCATAGAGGTAAGGCATGCTCGGGGCGAGAGGCGAATGGAGCATAAATGGATACATGGGGAAAGATGGCTGCGTGCCCATGCCAGAGACCACTCGGTTGCCGGCTGTCTGTTGCTGCTGGACCTGACTGTTTGGGCTCTTGGGTAGAGACATGTCTTGAAGAGCCGCGGTGATGTTGTAGACCGATGGAAGCTTGGTGCTGGGTATGGTAACAGAGAGATGGATGCCCTGTAGAGTCATGTCAGTTAGAATGCGTTCAGTAACCATGCCCGACCTCGCTCACCTCAACTGATGTTCCGTTGTAAGACTTTGCAGCGAAAAGAGCATGCGAAGAGTTACAGAATTGTGCGATGGCTCGAAAAGAGCCGTCCGGGTAAGTGATTTGTCTCACGAGTGCGAAGAGCGGACCGCAAGATCCAAGAACTTTCTGTACGACCTCGGCTACCTGGACAGCATCGACACTGGAGCCAGCGGAGACGGTAGCAAAGATCAAAACTTGCCCAAACTGGGCCGGTCTTTCGCTTGAATACTCGTGGCCCCCCTTTCAAGTTTCTGGTCAGCAAGACTCATTCCAAACCAAAAGGGATGTGGTACCTGGCTGTCATCGCTTGGCGTGAGATAGGAAACGTCCCACCCTTTCTTTACCAGTCTGATGCCAGAAAACGCTGTACAGGCGTCTCGAATGTCGGTGAAGTATATGTAGACATGGCCATTTACTGCCTCAAGCTGTCTGGTATCATAGAACTGCGCCCCTTGTTCAAACAGATCCTGGTTTGTGTAAGTTGATTCGTTCGGTGAATGATAAATCCAGGGAGACCTACCGCTAGAGAAGCTTCAACCTCCGAGACAGACAGCGATCCATTTGAAGAAACATCGAGATGAAGAGAGAGGCCCAGTTCAGTGCTGAGAACCGCGGAAATGGGCCGCCCGTCTTGAGACGAGGAGAAATCGATGAAGTTGGAAACCGGCCGAAATGACGATGCCGTTGGGGAGAGGTCAGTGGCATGGGAAGGACTGACAAAGGGATCTCTCTCCAGTTGCGAGCTACCTCCACGATAGCTGTTGACTGGAAGTCTCACAGGGGGAGTGGCAGAGGTAGACCGGGAGAAAGTTTTGAGCAGTCTGGAAGACTTAGCTGAGCTTTCATCTGGGGAGAAGGCTGTCAGTCGCGTGTCGGGCGTGCCCTTGAAGGACTCAGCTGCTCCAGTAGAGGAGCGAGGTGAAGAGTGGCTGAAATGGCTGTCACGAGGCTGCGCCATGTTGAGTTTGTGCTTCAAGAGACCTAAAAGGGTATTGAGGAGTCAGGTCCAAGACACCTGAAGGTTGCAGATAATGTCTGATCTTAAAAGAAGGTGATTTCAGACAAAGATTTGTGTCATCCCAAAGATGAACCGATGTAAATGAGTGAAGGCTGAGACCACGATTTCTAGGTAGGGTTTAAAAAGTAGCATGGGTAGGGCAGGGCTTGTTGAGGAAGGAGTGCTGGCTGGCTGACGTGCCTCCCAGGCTGGCTGTGATTCCCGGACTTCGAAGGAAGGGGCAGGCAAGGACAACCACGTCATTGAGACGTGCGTAGAGGGAAGGAACACCGCGCTCAAATTTCCCGGCTCAAACACTTTCTCGCTACATGTAGGTCATGTAGGTAATTGCAGGCAAGTGCTACGGGAACCAGGTTCGATCAAGGGAACTTGACAAAAGCTGCTGGTTTCCTCTCAGAGCTCGACGGGATAGACACAAGGCACTTCTGGTGAAGCATCTTTCATTAGACGCTGTCTGTCTACCTACCCCAAGGCTTGGCAAGACAGTTTGAACCAAGTCTGTTCGTTTACTTGGAGGCTGGTTAATGTGCCATCTGGTATGTAATTCAGACAGCCAGTCTGAGGCTTTCATCATGACAACTACCTACCTACTGCATGCTTACTAGAAGTGTGGGAATTTGCAGTCAAAAAGCAGTATTTGTGAGTTGAAGAAGCATGCATGCTTCACTGTTTGCTTGCCGAGTTCAAGCAGGAAACGGTTGTCTAAAGTCGTGAATCCAGGAACGGGGTCCAGTCACTAAACCCACCCCCACGTGCTCCGTACATCGGTGCGGCTCCAGTTGCATGCCGTTTGGAGTCTGGAAGGAGCTCTTGGAGAAAAGGTCCGTGCGCCCTACATGTGCCCGACTTCCCAAGCTGAGGTGCCTGGAGGCGGCACGACATCGTGGCGTCGCACGGCTGCTGCCAATTGATACGTACCCAGGCTCCTGCTGTTTCTTGCACCTTCGCTGTCTCGCCGCGACTGCGCTGCATGCATGGCCATTCTCAGCTCGAACGCGCAGTGACTTACTCGATATCCTGCATCGCCAGCTTCGCTTTTGCTCAAGGCGCCCGCCTCGCTCGCTGAGATGCCTCGTCGCCCTCCAGCTGTTGATGACTACGCGGCTGCGGTGCCACATGTCAGTTCTGGCCCTCTTGCCGCCTTCGCTGGCACTCCTCTCTAACCATCGTGCTCTTCTTCCTCCTATCAGGTCATCCTCGCATCTTCCGACACCGACTTCCTCGACCAGCTTATTCCGGTCCTAAAAGATGCTACGCACACCAATCGCACCCCACTTCTCACACAGTGCCTCAACCGCTACTACGAGGATCGTGAAGCCGACATCGAGCGTATAGGTCTTACCAAGCACGAAGAGTTCCTTGACTCCGTGAACCGGCTGCAGCATGTCCGCGAGGGGACTGTCTCCTTGACTAGCGAGATTCTCGAGCTCAACCAGTCCATTCAAAGCAGCACCGAGAAGCTAGCCGAGCAAAAGGGTGCATTGGTCAATACCAAGGCCGTTCGCCAGAACATTGCCGATGCAACTGTTGCGCTCAAGGAGTCCCTCAAGATTCTACACGCTGTTAATAACGCCCACGATCTGATCCGTCGCAAGAAGTACTATGCCGCCCTCAAATCCCTCGAAGATCTCCAGAACGAGTACCTGGTGCCAATCATTCAGAACCGATATGCCACCCAACATCGGTTAGCTGATGTTATCCAGAAGTCCATCCCTGCTTCACAAAAGGCTATTTCCGAGGCTGTCATGACAGACCTGAATACTTGGCTCTTTCGCATTCGAGAGACTTCCCAGTTCTTAGGCGAGGTCGCCTTTTATCACACCGAGTTGCGGAGAACGCGGCAAAGAAAACGAGTGGATGAAGACGAGTTTCTCAACAACTTCAAACTCAATTCAGCAATCGAGCTCGTTAGCGATGAGAGCGAAGAGTTTGACGTGCTGGACAACGAAGAGCTCCAGGTAGATTTCACACCTCTATATGAGGCGCTACACATCCACGATGCGCTTGGCCAGACGGACAAGTTCCGATCAGAGTATGCTGCCACTCGAAGACAGCAGAAAGAGTTGCTTCTCCCAAGTACGATAGAGCTATCGTCAGAGGAGGATTCCGCTTTAAGTAGCCTATTGGAGGGCATTGCTGGATTCTCCATTATTGAAAAGACCACGATGCGCCGTGTCCCACATTTACGCTCTGCGGCTGATGTGAGTGTCGTCTACTTGTGACTTTGATATTGTAGGCTAACTCTGTTGCAATCCAGGTTGAAGAGCTTTGGGAATCTACGTGTACTGCCGCCATCAGTCTGACCTCAAAGGCGCTCAACAATGTCGACAATGCCGAAGTACTGCTAAAGATCAAGGGAGTTATCGCATTGTTCATTCAAACAATGGAAGTAAGCCATTCCCAGATTCTCGCGCGGAATAAGCCCATGCACTCCATCCTTTTCTGTGGTCTTGCGACTCGGATACTGACTCGCTACAGGGCTGGGGCTACGGCGTCTCCCAACTCGACAACTTCCTGCTCATTCTCTTCGATAAGTATGCCGAGCTTCTGAAGTGGCGTTTCAGCCAAGATTTCCAAGAGGTTTGCATCCCTGCCTTAGTATCCAGAGTTGAACTAACAGACTGGCCACACAGATTGTCTCCACCGACGATTATATGCCTATGGCAATCAACTCACCCGAGGAGTACGAGAAGGTTGTGAATGTCAGCTGGTTTGCTCAGGATAAGACGCCGGAAGAGCTCACGTATGCCCGTCGAACCCTACTTCCCGACCCATACTAACGTGGATGCGCAGATTTCCTTGTGTCCTTCCATTTTCTCAAATGTATCCTCTGTGCTGCATCGATATCCGGAATTTCCTCAACCAGTTTTACTTCTTCTCCGACGGACATTTTCAACACCCTAATATCATTGATGATACTCTGAGAAAGGTGGGTTCAATCGATGCAAATCGCTGGAAGTTTACAATGCTTACGATAACTGTAGTCTCTAGACGAATTGTTGACTGAGAAGGTCTGCAAGTCGCTAGTAGAGCGCCTGAGTTCTCAATACCTGGGCCAGATTGTTCAGATCCTTATCAACCTTGAGCACTTTGAAACAGCGTGTCAGGAACTCGAGCAGCTACTGATCAGGGCCCGGTCATCCTCTTCAGCAGGCGGTCCCCTGAAGCTGGTTGCTACGGAGCATTTCCGCAGCAACAAGAAAACTGCCGAAAAGAGAATATTTGAGCTGGTCAATTCAAAGATTGACGATCTCGTCGATACGGCAGAATATGATTGGTATGCATGCATTTGCGCCTTGGGTCTCCAAGCATTTCACTGACGCACCAACCCAGGATGGCCCCCACGGTGGAAAGCGAGCCAAGCAATTACATGCAGACCTTGACTCGCTACTTGTCTAACATTATGAACTCGACTCTACTCGGCCTGCCCAGAGAGATCAAGGAGTTGATTTACTTTGACGCGCTAAGCCACGCAGCGGAAAAGATTCTGGTAGGCTAGAATTCATGATCCTGCCGCTCAATCGGATTCACTAACAACTAGACAAGGCTCTCCCGCTGTCGCCTGACGTCAAGCACATCAATCCCCATGGTGTATCCTCACTGGCACAAGATGTGCAGTATTTAACAGAGTTTGTCGACAGCCTCGAGAACGGACAGATGCTACGAGAAAACCTCGATGAACTTCAGCAGACTATTAATCTGTTACAATCCGATAACCACGACGAGTTTTTTGACATTTCTACGCGCAATAAGAAATATGGACGCGTGGACGCCATCAACGGGCCCACGCTTATTGAGAAGTATAGACACACCTCGAGGCTTCCTACTGACTTGCTATTGCTAACACAATTTGACAGACTAACGCCGGTTGCGGCGAGTCCCGTTAGAAGCGCGCCACTGGCCAACTTCTCCTCACGATTTGGTATGATGAAATGAAACGGAAACAGTATGAACGAACAAGCGCAACCGAGGGAAAGGGAGTAAGCCAGCCTTGTATTTCAATGAGTGTCTTGTTTACTGTTATTTCTGAGTCGTACCAGGAAAAAGGGTCCTGGATAAAGCTATGTTAAACGAGGATAAGTCCGTTGCGCCAACCCAATTCCACCGAGCTCAAGCCTGCGTTGAGCACGTTCACCCAAACTGTACACCGTGTAACCGTCTGCTCGAGATCAACAAGAGTTCAGAAGTTATCGGCCACGTGGTTCTTGAAATCACTCAAATTCCTCAGAGGACATTGGGGCCTTGGTCACTCAAAGGGTTAGCATCTTGCCATTGGGGATGGCGGTGACTCAGGAAAAAGAGTTGGAACATACCTGCTGGGCTTGCATGGTGGAGTAAGGATACATGCCCTCAATCTCTCCATACATGGAGGGAGGCTGTGCCTGTCCATATGCTACAGATTGGCCTGGGGCAACCTGGCCAGGGTAAGGGTTCTGGCGGAAGTCCTGGTCGGTAGGCATGCCGTGGGCGCCCATGTATTCGACCGATCCCATCTGGTGGACGTTGTGGTTTACGGGCTGGCCCTGACCCATGCCGGGCAACGGAGGATGCACAGGAGCAGGCACACCGACAGGAGCACGCTTGCCCTGGGACACGGCCTCCTCGCGGGGGACGATGTCGATGAGGAAGTCGAACATGTCGGACTTGGCGAGGGCCGAGGCAATGTCGGAGCGCTGGAGAGTGCGACGCTTGTTCTCCTCGGCATGTATCCAAGCGCGCATGGTCAGTTCGGTGATGAAGATGTCGCATCCCTTGGCGAAGAGGATGGGGGCCTCGGCAGATATCATCTTGACCTCAGGGTCGGCCTTCATGACCTTTTTGATGCGCGCCAGCGGCAGCTGATGGATCTTGTAGTCATGGGTGTCGCTCTCGAGGTGGTTGATGGTCTGCTGCCAGTAGGTGGTGAGGATGTCCTTGTACTGGCCTGTGAGGCCCTGGTGAACCTGTATTTGAGTGTGAGTGGATGTCTTGGAGGCGCGCGCGCGCGCACTGCGTCTGATTAGGAGTCTGGGAGCGACGCACATTGGCCCATGGGCCGGTGTAAAGCTCCGGAGGCGCGAGGCCTTGGGCAGCGAACTGGTACGATGGTCAGAGAAAGCTCGGACGAGACGCGACAAGGACGGGACAAGGACGGGACAAGCGTTGGGAAAGGTGCCGACATACAGAAGCGCATGCGCCTAGACGAAAGCATATCGCGTTAGCTATCTGTCGAAAGCGGGACCGGCCAGCCCAAGTGTTACAGTGTTGTAAGAGCGCGAAAGATGGTACGCGTTGTGCGGGGAGCTGACGGGTGAGACTGACCATAATGACCGCCCTGGGAAGGGTCATAGACGGGCATTTGGCGACCCTGCTGAGGGTGCGAAGAGGCGGCGGGATTCTGCGGGTCCATTGTGATGCTTGCGATCGGGTTTGGGAAGGGAAATAATGGAGGTTGACAGAGAGCGACGATTGGGCATCGGTTGCTGGGAGCCTCACGCCGCGAGGGGCCCGTCGACCACGACCATGTCATATTGTGGCTGAGCGCGAACAAGGCTGGGGGCGGTGAGGAGGTGGCTTGTGGCTGAAAACGCGAGCCGTCATAATACCAGGCACCAGCCTCAACCGCCACAACCTCTATCAAGCTAACAGTGGGTCAACTGCGGCTGGGAGGCCCCACCATGGCTTCTTTTTTTTTCTTCCCTCTTCCCATTCTCTTTAAATTCTTTCGCCGCGCCGCTTCCTCCCGTCTATCGAATCCTGCTCTGTCGTTGACAGCGGATCATGACAGCCATTTTGGATGCTCAGGTCGATGAGCTACTGCGCCAGGCGGAGCAGCGTCTGAAACAGGATGCTGGCTCATCAGCCTCGGCTTCAGCCGTGGTGCCGGCGGCCGCTGAGGTGAACAAGGTCGTCGCCGGCTCAACAGGCGCCCTGTCGCAACCTGGCGGTAACAGCACCAAGGCCAGCGGCAAGGCAGACCTGTCGGTTCGGGCACCGCCTCAGCCCGTCATTGAGACCAAGGGTCAAGCCAAGGTAAGCAGACTGCTTTTGTTATTGTTGATGATGTTGTTGTTCTTGCTTTCTTCCAGCGGCCGAATGATGAGAATTAGCCCTTTGTGCATCTTTGACATGGACGAACTTCCGTTTTGGTTTACTAGTCCATGGCCTCATGATTTCCTTTATATCATAGTTACTCTGACTTGCCGCTTTGCATAACACGAATCAAGAAGTTCTGCTTTCCCCCGAAAAAAAGGGACCTTGGCTAACGTCGTGTGCCCAACATAGATGACTGCCGGCGCGAATTGGTTCGACCTCCCGAGGACAGAGCTCACCCCCGAGTTCAAGCGGGACTGGCAACTCCTTCGAATGCGTGGCATCCTGGACCCCAAGCACCAGAAGAAGCAGCTCCGGGCAAGCGCCCCCGAGTACTCTCAAGTGGGCGAGATTATTGCTGGCCCAACCGAGTTCTTCAGCGCGAGGCTCACGCGCAAGGAGAGGAAGCAGAACCTGCTAGGAGAAGTCATGTCCAACCATGACGGTGGCAAGCTCAAGAACAAGTATGCTGGTATTCAGAAGCAGAAGTCGAGCGGGAAACAGGCGTTTTACAAGAAGGTGGTTTCACAGCGCCGCAAGAGGAATTAAATGATACCCCTATCCAACGAGACACATGACATTGATTTTGAATGATTGGCATCTTGTGACGACGCGACTTGTAGATGTGAATGTTGAAAGGGGCCCTGCCTACCTACCTACCTACCTAAGTATGGGCAGACTTGGCAGAGTCGAGCATGAAGCTGAGGATAGACTTGGGATAACTCGCCATATGCATATCGTCCAGTAGCGGGGCCTCCCGACGGAGGTGGACTTTGTGCTTTTATGTGGTCCGTGCACCTGGATTGGATTGGACGTTTTCTGTTCCCGAGCCATCAGCATCAACGCCGAGCATTTTTCCCTGACCTCATCAATCTTGCAAGCCAGAGGGACATGCAGGATGCTGCGCCAAACTGCTAGACCCTTGGTGCGCCTCCAGGTATGAGCCCGCTGTCGGTTGTGCAATTGCTCGGGGGCAGCTCGTCCCATGCTAACTCGCCCAACGCAGGCCAACGCGCCATGGATTGCCCGACGTGCTCAAACCAGCCTGTATGTTCAGTCCAGACAGCAAAGACGACGCCCTGCTCCGGCCCCAGAAAGCTGACACTCTCCGTCTGCCCAGAGCCTCGCCCGAGGATAAGATCCCCAACAAGATCGCCGCCCGCGACGTCGCCGAGAACGACGATGGGCCGCGCCACCCACGCTCGATCCAGGCGCTGCACCTCAAGCCTCTGAGGCGAGAGGCCGAGTACGGCGTCCCGTCGTGCGACCTCCAGCTCCGCTCCTTTAGCATCCAGCCCCTCGAATTCTTTGCCGACTTTGCCCTGCGCGCCGCCTACTACCTCGGCCTGCCCGCGTACGGCCCCGTGCCGCTGCCGCGCATCACGGAGCGCTGGACGGTGCCCAAGGACAACTTCATCTTCAAAAAGGCCCAGGAGAACTTTGAGCGCCGCACGCTGCGCCGCCTCATCCAGATCAAGGACGGCCACCCGGAGACGGTCCAGCTGTGGCTGGCGTACCTGCGCAAGCACCAGTACTACGGCGTGGGCATGAAGGCCAACGTGTGGGACTTTAGCAAGCGCGGCGCCGCCGACAACGTGGCCGAGCTGTCCCCGAGGCAGCAGGCCGAGATTGACTCCAAGTGGGCGCACCTCGGCCAGACCAAGACGATTGACACGGTCCAAAAGGTTGAGGAGCTGCTCAACCAGCGACGCTTCCGCCAGGCGGCTGGCCTACGGGAGCCGGCGACGACGAAAACGAGCAGCGTCTAAGGGACAAGACGGCAAGGAAGGATTGGATCTATAGAGGGGGAGAGACGTGTGGTTTGATGCTCTCAGATCAGGAGGCCTCGAGTGTGTTGTTCCCAGGGACACGAGGAGCCAGGGGCAAACCAGCAGCAACGCTGTGTGTATGTATGTATGTATGGATTGTACAATTAGACCGTCAGAGGACATGGCTTTTGTAAAACCACCAACGATCGAGATTTTGTAAAGAGCAATTGGCCATTTGTAGTATTGTCTACATTCTGTTCCGAATGTGAAGCAGGCTGGCTGGCTTGCGATTGGAATCCCACATGGGCATAATCCCGGTAAGCGCATATGGAGCACCTACAGCCAACCCTCTCCCAGCATGAATCTACTATGTAGAGCAGCATCTGGAAGAATTAAACAGACGAAAATGCAGCGCCTCGCCCCCAGCTCACGCGTCATCTTCTCGGGCATCCAGCCGACGGGCGTGCCGCATCTGGGCAACTACGCCGGCGCCCTGCGGCAGTGGGTGCAGCTGCAGCGCGACGAGCCGCCCGACACGCGCCTCATCTACTCCATCGTCGACCTGCACGCCATCACCATGCCTCAACCGCCAGGCCAGCTCGCACAGCGCAAGCGTCACGCGCTGGCTGCGCTGCTGGCCATTGGCATTGACCCGGACCGCGCAACGCTCTTTTACCAGTCGGCAGTGCGTTTCTTATCCCATCCATCCCAAGATTCATCACTGACGCCCTCTAGGTCCCAGCTCATTCCGAGCTCATGTGGATTCTCAGCTGCACCGCCTCCGTGGGATATCTATCCCGGATGACACAGTGGAAGGTGGGCCATCCATCCATCCATCCGTTCATCAAGAGCTTCCTCCCGTCTGACTCCGTCTCGTCCAGTCCAAGTTGAACCTCGACCAAGGGTCAAGTCTCCAGGAACGATCAGTTGGCTCCAAGCTCAAGTTGGGCCTCTTCTCGTATCCCGTCCTCCAGGCTGCCGACGTCCTTGTTCACAGGTGCGTCCCAATCCGTGTCCTCCTCACCCTCATGTGGCCCCCTTCAGCTTCATCATCTGACTCTTTGTTACCCTCACCTCAGAGCAACCCACGTTCCCGTGGGACATGACCAGAAGCAGCATCTCGAGTTTGCTCGCGAGTGCGCAACCAACTTCAACCACGCCTACGGCGCTCATCTAGTCGCCCCCGAAACCATCATCCGTACGTAACTGTACCTCAAGTACACCCGATTCAAGAAACTGACCCAGTCGTCTACACTTGAAGCCCCTGTCCACCGCATCATGTCCCTCACAGACCCCACCTCCAAAATGTCAAAATCTCACAAATCGGAGCGCTCCCGAATCCTCATCACGGATGAGGCCAAAGACATCAAGGCCAAGATAGCTTCGGCATTGACCGACTCCCAACCTGGGGTCACCTATGATACAGCTAATCGCCCGGGCATCTCAAATCTGTTAGATATCCTGTCTATTTTTGATGCCCAGGCAAGGTCACCCGAGCAACTCGCTCAGGATTACCACGACCTAGGCCCCCGCCAGCTCAAGGACATGGTCTCGGATGCTGTCATCACCGGCTTGGATGGCGTCCGCGACCGATACCTCGACCTCGTCAACGGTGACGCCTCGCGCCTCGACCAGATTGCCGCGGATGGTGCCCGCAAGGCCCAAGAAAGCGCCGAGCAAACCATGCAGTTGGCCAGGGCTGCCATCGGGCTGTAAATGCCCAGATATAGCTGCATTTGCCAGAGCAGCCAGGCGCAACATCCCTCGTGGCTTAGAAACCTGTCGCTCACGCACCATAATATTGTAACAATAGGACCCCCCCTGTAAATATAGCAATGGCCAGGACCCAATCCTCCAATCGCCTTAGATCAACCTACTTGCGCCCTTCCTCCGCAGAACCTACCTCATGTAGCATATGCAAAGCTGATTCCTCTTGCGGATTCCCAAAAGTCCTTGACAACCTGGTTCGTTGCTCTAGTTCCCCGGAGGCTAAATGCCTGTTAGCTGCTTCCTCATTCTGGCCATTAACATCTTAGAGCTCCCTTACCTGATGACCTTCTTTACAAACATTGACTTTGCATTCGCCGTCACCTTGGTACTTGGAAATGACTGATGCTCCAGTCCAGCCTCCAGCCAGGATTTTGCCGTGGGAAAGCGGATCACGAGTTTCTTTAGAGGCTCACTAAGCTTATCAAGCTCACTCCGCGAAGCGTTGCCACCATAATTTCGCGCAAGACTCTGGGCAAGCAATGGTCCCAGCATCTGCATGGCATGCATGATCATATCGTCGAGCTCCCTCGTGTCGCACTTGAGGCCAATGAAGACAGCCTAGTTACATATTAGCAAAAGAACAGCCACGACTTTAGCGAGGGCGCAAGTTTTACCCAAAATTCTGCGGCGCTGGCCCTGGGCAGTGGTTCTTTCCCGTCAAGCACCTGCAGAGTAAACATGAAAAAGAACTCTACAGCATCCTGAGGCTCTACACGCAAGACGATTTCGGGTCGCTTTGCTATTAAGCGACTCACGAAGTCGATTCCATTCTGGGCAAGCTCGGGATCGGCCTCAGGATCTGGCAAACGAGTCAGCTTTTGGTGAAAAAGAAACCTGGAAAGCACATGATGAGCAACTTACTGGGCAGCTGTTTGAGAAGCCCCACAACCCAGAGGAGTACGTCGCCCAGCGTTGCCTGCTGCTCGTGAATATTGTCATGTTCCAGAGAACTCACAAAGGAGCAGGCCGTGCTAACTAGCTGTCCAATTCTTGGAGTGTCTGCTAAATGTGAGGTAAGATACAGAGCGACGCCCCGAGGAGGCAGCACAAAGGGTCCAGGTTCAGTCTCTGAGAAGCCAGTCCGAAGTACACTGCAGATGAGTTCATGCACTTCTGCGCTGCCTGTGAACGTTTCCCGCAGTTGTACTATGATGGATATGATCTTATTCTGCAGCTCAGTAAGCTGGGCAGAAGCCTCACCAGGGTTCTTTGGCTGGCCGTCTAGGTCAAGCGTGGCCTCGGAGGGGGCCTGAAGCCCTCTGCCCATAGTTACAAGGCACCGTAGAGCCTTCAAAGCAGTGTGTAAAGCCGGATTCTCGTCAGGGGAAGCGTAGGCGCAGCCGGTGCCGCGAAAGCAAGGTATGGCAGCCGCTTGAGGTGATTGTAACAGCTCCATTGACCGACGGACATCATGTTGGATAAACTCTAGGAGCCTATCGCACGCCGAGTATCGGTCGGCGGTGCTTGGAACTGACTGGATAACTGATGCAATGCCGCCAAGAGTCTTCTCGCTTGCGACACAGTCCAAACGTCCTTCAGAGACCAAAGTGTTATACTGGTTCAGGAACTCGTCGACGGAGTGATATAGGTGGCCTCGGCAGGAGGACAAGAGCCTATGTATAGACTTGGCCGCCGGGACAGCCATGGCGTGCTCGCCAACTACACCAAAGAGGAAATGCAAGACCGAGGGCATGAATGACATGTTTCGCTCAAAGTACTCGGTGTAGTGCTCGATGAGCGACACACATGTCTGCCGTACCCGATGTGGAACTTGCTTTTCAGAAGAGCGAAGTGTAGAGAACAATGGTGATGTAAAGACTTTGGCCAATGCTTCGTCACATCGGGTGTCCTCCGAAGTGCAGTCTGTAAGTCCGCCTAGGCAGAAAGCTGCGGCCTCGAGCTGCGGCCAAGACGAGTTTGACAAGGCATTCAGGACCAGATCGGCAAAAGACGCGACAAGCTCCGGACCCGTCAAAGAATAGACGGATTGTAGAAGATCCACAACGTCTTTTCTTGCATCGTTGAAACCGACACGTTCGCTAGAGTCCCAAGAGGCAAACTCTTCCGGTGGCGGATAAGCCACCTTCTGCCACGAATTGGACACGGCTTGCAGAACAAAAGCCCGGGCCTGGGACACCCACGTATTTGTAGCCCCTTCGTCAGAATACATGCTGTCTGTCATGGTCTCGGCAAAGGTCAGCCAAAACTCCAAAGCCGGAACAAAGATTTTATCTTCTGCAACGGGATAGCCTTGGGTGGCGAGCAGGCCACAGAGCTTTGACAGCAGCCTGTGGCTTCTATCATCCTGTGCTTCCATCAGCTTTTCGACCCTAGCATCACCAAAGGCAAGGAGAAGCTGGCCGATTCGAATTGAATCAAAGTCAAAATCTCCCTGAACTAGTTCCTCGTAACGCTTCTGGAACCAAGGACTATCAAAGAGGTTGAACAGCATCTCAACGTGCGAGTCGTTGATGAATACAGAACAGTTGGATAGCAGGTCGGTCATTAGTTCGACAGAAGCATCGTAGAGTCGATCATCGGCAAGGGAATGGATAGTGGCACCAATTAGTGGTGCAGGGCTCTTGATCAAACTAGGGTCTCTAGACGAGGCTTTTTGGGCAAAGCCAACCCAGGACTAGAGAAAAGATATCAGCACGCGCTTCCCCGAGAGAGGGCTTCATACCATACCTGTAGAGACTGGATAGAGTCCTCTTGGACCTTTCCAGACATTGACTGTGACGATATGCCATGACTCATCAGGGCCATGGCATCAGGCACATTGTCCAATACGACTTCGTATAGGCCCATGCTTGAGAAGTATTAGTAGAGTTTTGGGAAGATGAGGTAAAAGGGTACCAACTGATTCGCAGAGCTGGGGTCAAACTTGGTGATATCTTCCAGGACATTGCCCAAGACCCACAGAACAGCTTGGGTCTTGGCGGGACTCAGTTGCTTGATCACCGCAGCAGAATCAGGATAGTCTTCTAGCGTATTTGTAGGTCTTGGCTGATCAAGGGCAAAACATAGTGCAAGGTGATGGATAAAGCGGCGCCAGAGACGGTGAAAATGCAGGAAAAACGTCGACAGGGCGGATGAGAGCTTCCTCGCGACCAGCTGGGAGGTATCATCGGCAAGGGCATGCTGATACCAGCCGATCAAGTTGAAGAGGAGCTCGGTTGCGTCATCCTCAGAGATGGAGGCGCTGAGGTAAATTTAGGGTCAGATGAGGTTTGCCTTGTCTTTGGGCCGGTAAGGAGTGCTTGCCTCTCTGTGTTTAGCTTGATGATGATCGTGAGAGCACCGAAAAACTTGACTGTCGCATCGGGGCGTGCTAGTAACTCGCGCGCCACAAACCAGGCTCGAGGCGAGCTCTGGAGGCGGGAGAGAGTGGACTGGGTGCGGGCAATGACCTCTGGTGTGTTTCTTTGGTAAAGAGAGAGGACCAACTTGAAAGAAATGGGTTAGTATTGAGTGAGTGTAGCTAGGAGACTCGTCGAGACGCGGTGGAAGAGGTTTCCAGACGGGGCACTCACGGCTTCAACCTCTGGGATCGTCGTCGGAATCGCGAGTTCATCCATGTTTTGTCTGTTTAAGGTGATGAGACAAGCGGCTTTTTCACAGAAGCATGGGTTGGTTAGGCGATGAGGTGCGTTTGCTGAGTGAATCAAGGCCGCGACCGTATAATCGTGTTGGATCGAGGAACGTGTTTCCAACTCGATGGTAGCGTTGTGTATTGGCGAAGGCGCCAGAGTCAGCAACGCAGCTCGCTGATCTTGACAGAGATCCCGCACGTCCAAGCCTTTTCCCAAGGCCGAGATACTGGAGATGGTTGAGGTAGCCAAGTGTCTAAGTTAACTTAGGCTGGGCGTCTTTCGAGAGAATCTAGCATTGTGAACTTGGTGCCCACAACTGGAGTGGTTACTGGTTCTTGGAAGGAGCGCCGTAGCAACCTAATGGTGGGGGGTTTAAAGGTACGTACCTACAAGTACCCGATCAGGCGAACCGTCGGGATCCATTGGCAATGGCCTCGCGTCAGGGTACGTCTACCTGCAAAGTACCTATCCTAACTCATTTGCCCTTTTGGCGATGGGAAAATCGACACTCTCTGGCTGTATACCTAGAGGTAGGTAGATGAAATCTAGGAGAGCTTTGAGTATGCTAATTAGGGCCTTAGTATAGAGCCATTCCCGTGTTTTCTTTCCCAGGGCCAGCGTTACGAGAACCAGCAAACCTTCCATACAAGTCTAGACCAATAACAGCGGCTGGTGTTGCTGCTTGCTGCAACCATCCGGATTCGGGTTCGCGGTCAATCCAAAGATCCGCTCCACTGCCGCCATAAGCCGCGAGACCACAGTCACAGCACCACTGCAACTTCGAGTTATCATATCAAGTGATATTCCCTGTGACGCCCGATTGTGGACGTGTTCATCTGGTGCAACGTCCTTGAACTGTCCACCCATCATCTCCGAGAGATTCTAGTGTCTGACCATAGCGCAGTTGCCGTTGTTGTTGTCGTCGTCGTTGTCATCGCAATCGTCTTGCCGCCCGTACCCCCTCTTTACCTCACCTTCCCCCTCGGTACTTCTGCTCCGGTGCTTTGTCCGATAGTGCCTTGCTCCTTCCTCATCAGCTGCCCTTTTCACCATCAATTGTAAGGGCTCTTTCCATTACCTATAGAAAGGTCCATTACTTACTCATCACGAGCCTCAGATTCACCCGCTTGCTTCTGAGACGTTCATACTCACAAAACGCCCCATCTCCAGTAGTCCATGCTCCGCCGCACAGCTGCTTCTCTCCTCCAGCTAACAAAGTCTTGCCGAAAGAGCAAAATACAAGCCACGCCATTCCGTCGTCTGGTCTCATCCGCAGCCATGGTCAAAGTCGACACAACCTCTAGGCTCTCTCGCCTGAGAAGCTTGATGCGGGAGCGGAATGTCCAGGTCTATGGTGAGGCCCAACCCACGAACCCCTTGCCTCGTCCCGCTCTCCTTCAACTCTTCTCTTGAGCCGATCTCGTAGACTTACCGCCCATTACAGTTATCCCTTCCGAGGATAGTCATTCCTCCGAGTACATCGCCTCATGCGATGCTCGACGGGAGTTCATTTCTGGCTTTACTGGATCGGCGGGGTGCGCCGTCGTCACTCTGCAGGCCGCAGCCCTGGCCACCGATGGTCGATATTTCAATCAGGCCGAGAAGCAGCTTGACAGTAATTGGACATTACTCAAACAAGGACTCCAAGACGTGCCGACCTGGCAAGATTGGTCTGCTGAGCAGTCTTCCGGCGGCAAGAATGTCGCTGTTGACCCATCCCTCATCTCCGGGTCTACGGCTAAAACTCTGGCCGACAAAATCTCCAGGAGTGGGGGCGCCGAGTTGGTTCCTATTGATGAGAACTTGGTCGATCTGGTCTGGGGAGAGGAGCGTCCCAGTCGCCCTCGCGAATCTGTCATGGTGCACCCCGATCGTCTTGCCGGCGACTCAGTCCTGGCTAAGCTTACCAAGCTTCGTCAGGAGCTGGAGAAGAAGCGCTCGCCCGGTTTCCTCATCTCAATGCTCGATGAGATAGCCTGGCTCTTTAACCTGCGTGGAAGTGACATCCCCTATAACCCAGTCTTCTTCTCCTATGCCGTTGTCACCCACGACCATGCTACACTCTACATTGACGACTCAAAGTTGGATGCAACAGCTCGCTCACATTTGTCAGCTAACAAAGTTGATGTAAAGCCTTATGACGCAATCGTGGATGGTGCAAAGAAGCTTCACGCATCAGTTCATCAGAAACGTGAGGGTGGCGGTGGTGTTACCCCCGGTGCCTTTCTCCTCTCAAACAAGGGCTCATGGGCTCTCAAGCGCGCGCTTGGTGGTGACAACTCAGTTGAAGAGGTCAGGAGCCCTGTTGCGGATGCCAAAGCAATCAAGAACGAAGCCGAGAAGACTGGGATGCGAGAGTGCCACATACGGGATGGTGCTGCTTTGATTGAGTATTTTGCTTGGCTTGAGGACCAGCTCGTGAACAAGCAGGCCGTTTTGGACGAAGTCCAAGCTGCCGACAAGCTTGAAGAGCTACGATCCAAGAAGCAACACTTTGCAGGCCTCTCTTTCCCGACAATTTCTTCAACTGGCGCAAAGTGAGTGGTCTTCCCTACGTGTTACACTACGAAGAGTGTCTTGGTCTATAAAAGAGACTCGCGAACAAGGATTCTTGTCCTTGAGTTGTTTTCTTGGGAATGATTCTAACAAGTTCTAATAGTGCTGCTGTGATCCACTACGGTCCTGTTCGTGGGGAATGCGCAACCATTGACCCAGCAGCAATCTATCTTTGCGACTCTGGAGCTCAATACCATGATGGAACTACGGACACGACGAGGACGTTGCACTTCGGGACGCCGACCGAAGCCGAACGAGAAGCTTATACCCTGGTGCTCAAGGGGAATATCGCTCTTGACATGGCTGTGTTTCCTAAAGGCACAACCGGGTTTGCCCTCGATTGCATGGCTCGACAACACCTCTGGGTAAGGGAAAAGTAGGATTGTCAAAGTAAAATACATGGTTAACAGCGAGACAGAGACAAGGCCTAGACTACCGACACGGTACTGGCCACGGCATCGGATCGTTCCTAAACGTTCACGAAGGCCCGATTGGCATCGGTACTCGTGTTCAGTACGCAGAGGTAGCGCTGGCTCCTGGAAACGTCATATCCAACGAGCCGGGCTACTATGAGGACGGACGCTTCGGCATTCGCATCGAGAATGTTGTGATTGTGAAGGAAGTCAAGACCAAATACACATTTGGTGACAAACCCTTCCTCGGCTTTGAGCACGTCACAATGGTCCCGTACTGCCGCAGTCTCATTGATGCAGGCATGCTTACAAGTGCCGAAAAGGAATGGCTCAACTCGTACAACGCGGAGATACTGGAAAAGACAATCAGGTTCTTTGAGGGTGATGACTTGACAACAGCCTGGTTGAAGCGGGAGACGGGACGTATTGAATAGGTAATTGAGCGCGAGGCAGATACTAGATACGTACAAACGCAGCCAACACAAATGTAACAAAGAATGAAGCTGCGAACATCGGACTGCCTCTCGTCTTCTTCAGCAAAGCGTTTCCATCAATATACTTGCGGATGCCCAGCATTTGAGTTACATCCAATCCATATCGTGCAGCCATCTAGCATCATGTCAGAGCTTGCTGCGAAGAGACACACTGAAGCTGTCGGATTGGGACTTACATAGACGGCCACGCCCACCAAGCCACCAAGCATAGCAAGAGTGCGTGAGAACAGCGCAACGACAAGCCCAACACCAAAACCTAGAAACGTATCAAGGCGTTAGCGGGCTCGTATAGCAAAGAAAGGACAGCAAGGGTAACACACCGGTAATGCTGCCGCTGGAGACCTGACGAACCGTCTCTGGGGAGACGTTTCCGGAGAAGGCGCGGCGGTGGCGGACGGGGGGCTGCCCAGTGCTGAGCATGGCCGAGTCGCAGCGAAGAACTGGCCGAGTCGTCAGGAGAGTGGTGACGCAGGCTGCTGGGACGATGCCGGCAGCGAGGCTGCGGAGCGCGAAACGGTGAGTGAGAAGGCGGTTCATGGAGGGCGACCAGGAGCTTTGTCGGGCGGGAGGCTGATTGGTAGGGGATGGACTTTGTCTGTCCTGGATAACGCAGCGTAGAGAGAGATTGACGTCCTAGATGGATAGTGCCGTAGTAGGATTATTACATTAGAAGTGCATCCATGCCAACGCTGCAGCGGCTGTGAGCGCGTCAAGTTAGTGGTTCCTGGTGTATTACGTCACTGTGCAAGGTAGACGGAGCTGGAGCTCGACGATCCGGCGGCGTCGGTAGGCCAATCACGACTTGGTCTAGTCTCAGGTGCGCTGGCGACAGGCAAGTCAAGTTGGAGGGTGTGGAAATGTAATTATCCATCAAGACGTGTCTTTGAGAGGAAGCAAAGCGGTTTATTACAGAAATATATTTCTTAAATAGTGCTCAGACGCTCAATCGTCGGAAAGGCCAAGATGGTCGGCCGTCAAATCCTGACCAGGAAAAAAAAAACCACCAAAATACCACCCACCGTCCAGGTATATAGCTTCACAACGCCCAACGCCCAAAACAAAAAACCCTTGCCAATTTCACAATTCCTTTTTCTTATCAAATCATTGTCGCCTAGCCGAGACCGCCCCAAATTCCGCGTATTCTCCTTGCTAGTTGGATGTCCTTTTGCATAATGGTGACTCGCTTGGCGTGGATGGCGCATAGGTTGGTGTCTTCAAAGAGATGCACCATGTATGCCTCGGCAGCCTCTTGCAGGGCCTGAATCGCCTGGCTTTGCCATCGAAAGTCCATTCCTTGCGGGCGCATTCTTAGAGCAATCTCGCGGACCTGCAAAAGACTGGTTAGTCTTGGGACGATTCCTTTGCGGCCGGGTATGAAAGAGGACAACGCACCAGGCGTGCAAAGGGAAGCTTCTGCATCAGGAGCTTGGTGCTGCCCTGGTAGTGTCTGATTTCGCGGAGAGCGACGGTGCCGGGTCGGTAACGGCGCTTTGCGCGGATGGGAGCTGGGTCGCCGGCTGGGAGGGGGAGCTTGTCAGTATCGAGGATGCGACTGCTGGTGCGGACCGCGCATGCGCGTGGAGGCGGCGGTAGTCGTACCTTGAACGTCGCTTGGGCGCGGCCTGCGTCCGGCAGTGGATGCGCCGGATTGTCTTTTGGGAGCCATCGCGGGCGATTTGGTTTAAGCAGGTAGGTGAACGGTTCCGAGGCCTATAGAGGCAGCTAGTGCGAGAGAAGCAGACGATTGAAGCGGCGCAAGATGCGCGAAACGGTAAGAAAGCGAACGAAGGAGCGTGGGAAGCCCTTTTGGCGATGGTTGTCAAAGTGTGAACAAAGAGCAAAGGAGAGTTGAGGGCAGTCGGTAGTCGGGGAATGGGCACGCACGCGCCTTCCCCAGCCCCGCGATTTTAATTGATTTTCAGTCGACGCGTCTGAAGCGCGCACGTACGACAGGGTTCCTCGGAGACAAGGAGCAAAATGCGGCGAAACCGCTCAACGCCCAGTTCATCCGAACGAGTAGGTAGTAGCTGCTGCCACTCAATCACCGCGTTTTGGAAGAATGCCTGGTCATTATGTCTATAGGGAACCCAAAGTGTCGAGACGGGGGTTGAGACATAATGTTCAGCAGCTCACTGCCCGGCAGATGCTACTGTAGAGTTTGGAGGCGTAGAGACCTGGTTCAACTCTACAAGGCCTTAGGCAGGTACCAACCTACAAACACCGACGAGAGAGAGTATCCAGGTACGGATAAAATACAGTAGAATATCGGTTGCGCCCACAGCACTTGTAAAGAGAGGCTCTGCCCGCTTCTACGCCGAGCATGAGGCGTCATGAAACCAGGGTGCAATGAGTGGAGTCTTCCCTTCCGTCCCCATCAAATCCCTCCCACGGGCCAGGCCTTGCCGGGGCGTCGTTTACGGAATCCGGGATTGATTGGGAAAGGCCACATCGCGCTATTAGGCAATCAATCAATGGGGGCCGCCAAACGCCCAAGTATCAAGTACTCTCTGCCGGCAGCCCATCTCTGTCATTATTAGTGCCATTGTACAGAGTACATGCCACTTCATCACTTGCCTCAACTCCTTCTGTTTGATTCTCCCAGTCTCCCTCTCCCTCTCCCTCTCTCTCCATCTACTACGCCATTTCCCTCTCCTCTCCCTCTCTCATCGACCTACCTAGCTAGGCACCTTAGGCAACTAGGCCGCCTTTTACCGTCCCGTCCGTGTTCAGCCTGCCCCCGTATACCCGCATATCTGCAATCCGAAGTCGCAGCGCAGACCTAAGCACAGGTCAAGACAGCCGCAGTCTCTTTTCGAGCCATCGAAGCTCCCGCGGCACTAACACGATGGATCAAGTCATGGATGGAGGTCGCTTGCCTCTCGAAGCCTGGTTTTGGGAGATGCCTGCTTGCACTCGTTGGTGGACGACGGCCACCGTCTTGACGAGCGCCCTGGTGCAATGCCAAATGGTGACGCCATGGCAGCTCTTCTACAGCTTCCGCACCGTCTTTGTCAAGTCACAGGTTTGTCAATCCGTCTCTTGGAGTAGGAAATTGGAACGGAAATATGCTCACCTGTTCTCCTTCTCCACAGTACTGGCGACTATTAACGACGTTTCTCTATTTCGGACCCTTCTCACTCGATCTCCTCTTCCACGTCTACTTCCTCCAGCGCTATTCCAGACTCCTCGAGGAGTCATCCGGTCGCTCGCCTGCCCATTTCTCCTGGCTATTGCTCTACTCGATGGCTTTCCTCATTCTCCTGTCGCCGCTCGTTTCCATGCCGTTCCTTGGTCACCCGCTATCGTCGACACTCGTCTACATTTGGTCTCGACGGAACCCGGACACGAGGCTCAGTTTCTTTGGCCTGCTTGTGTTCACTGCGCCGTACCTGCCGTGGGTCTTGATGGCCTTCAGTCTCGTTTTGCACGGCACCATTCCCAAGGATGAAATCATGGGCGTTGTTATTGGCCACGTCTGGTACTTCTTCACCGATGTCTACCCTCCTCTACATAACGGTTCCCGACCGCTTGACCCTCCGCGATGGTGGAGACGTATTTTTGAAGGACGCCAGTCGAGAGACTCTAGCGATCAGGCACACGACCACAACGAGATAATGGTCGCCGGGGCGAGAGACATTGCTGCACCTGGACTGCAGTGAGCAATACCAAGGGGACTTGGGCTGAACCGCTTCATCAGGCCGCATGACGGAGTAATTTATCAAAGGCTGCCAAACAGACGACCTTTGCATACACATATATCTTTGGAAGCATTTCAGGCGGGCGTTTGGGGTGGAGACTATACATCAGGAATATGAATTTGCAGGCACTCAGCCTGCGGCGTTTTGATGAAGGGACATTTTCTGTTCAGTCATGTTTCCCTAGCTTCATTGCTGCATCTCTTCTTCTTTCCCCAAGGCCACTCAGAACTGCTACCTTCGTTGAGATGATGGCGGCATTCCTGCGTTAGCCATCACAGGCAGATGTGGCGAGACATCCATCGGCCACTCGGGTACGAAGATCGTGCGCCGATGTCGAAAAGGGACGGGATCCCGATGATAAGCGCCAGGGCTACCGCCTGGAGATGTGACGCAGCCGTATGATGATATTCTTGCGCTGATTGTTGGCATTGCTTATTATCCATGGTGAGATTAGGAAAGTCAAAGCAGATGCCTACCTAGCCAAAGTCAATGCGGCAATAGCGGACCAGGCGAACGTGCAACTTATTATTTACCTAGTGTCAGGTCGCCAGCGCAACCTTTTGAAAATATTGAGCCGTTTTTCTGACTGAGAAATCCATGGCGAACCATTTGCGCATGATGTGCTTACAAGTGTAAAGTTTGGCCTACACAACCAAGTGCCCTGGATTGCGACGGAGCATTTACCTATCGTAGTGGCAAGCGCTGACGGATTGACGTCGCTGGCCATTGATGGAGGCTTACCCCACCACCTGGAGGGAGCTTTTATACAGCGCCCAAGTCGTCACTGCCCCTCCATCAACATTCCGCACTCACCACTCCAAGCAAGCTCAACCCACCTGCCACCGTCGCAATCTGCCCGCCGCTTTGTTACAATGAAGGCCTACTACTACGATAACCTCCCTGTACGCTTCTTCCACATGCGCAAAGAATGCGCCAGCACTGGCTAACCTGTCTCTCCAGGGCGATCAGCGCCTCCCCCACGACTCGGGCCGCCTCGTCGACGTCGATGCCCTCCTCAAGCTCGGAGTGCACTACTACCATGTCCCCGGTGTCGACAGCGTCAACGATATTGCCTCCAAGCGCGGCTACAAGAACCGCGATGAGATCTTCGTGTCGCCAGAGAAGATGGGAGACGTGTACGAGGACAAGGTCAAGTCTTTTTTCCACGAACACCTGCACGAAGACGAGGAGATCCGCTACATCCGCGGCGGCCGCGGCTTCTTCGACGTCCGCAGCAAGGACGACGAGTGGGTGCGCGTCTTGCTAGAGAAGGACGACCTCCTCATCCTTCCACCGGGCATCTACCACCGCTTCACTACTGACGAGGACAACGTAAGTGCCTCCTAATTCATGATCCTTGGGTGCACATCTCGGCTGACTGGCTACTCCGCCTATAGTATGTTCATGCCATGCGACTTTTCAAGGATGAACCGAAGTGGACCCCTCTGAACCGCCAGCCCGAACTCGACGACAACACGCACCGGAAGGAGTATGTTCAGCAGTTTTTGGAGAAGTAGGGGTAGATGATGGTTTAACCGGAAGGCAAATCCGGTATATTTCTTCCTATATATCTCTCTAGTTGGAATGGATACTCAGCGTTGCTACTTGGTACTATGAGGTAGCCCCGCATTCGTACAGGAATGGGCCGGGTGAGGTTCCCCAAGCTGACGTGATGCGTGTTGGTTCTAGCGTCATCTGCGGCCTGCTAAATGAGGATTGCTTCCATCTGGCGAGGGAACATGGACTAACTAGAAGTCGACGTACATATGCGTATCCTGCAGAACAATCGCTGACCAGGTGCGGCGGGAACTTTTGGTACGTATGTGCAATGACGGTGCAGTTCTTTCGTAATTGACGATGCCGCATTGGTGGCTGGTGCCCCAAGATATAGCTATTCTGTGGGGGTCAAATGCGGTCATCGTGGAGGCATCTACTTTCTATTCTACTACCAATAGATTGGAACACGACCTCTTGAATAATCTCGCAGTGCGATTCCAAGTCCAGTATGGCACACGCGAGCCCAGAAGTTATAAATTCTCTGCTGGCAGCTACCTCACTCACCTGCATGTGTACGTTCGTACGCTCCAAAGAGCTCATCAAGAAAGACCCTTGTTATTAGCACTAGGTGTGAAGCATGACATGTGATTGCTCATGACATTGATTCAGAGGAGCTCGATTCCACTGAAAGGTTTCCCTCTCGCAATTATGGTCGTGAAGTGACTAGAATCATGCGGCTGATAAAACCTCCAAATTTATGCTCTTCCAGCTGATCTACATAGCTGTAACGATGTGTGGGCAAGGTGAGGCAGGTATTTCCTGGTGTGGCGGTAGAGTTGAACTTCACCCGCCAAACGCTGATGATTCTTAAGAAACCTTACACTTACACTTGCATGTAAGGCTGCCAACACCGGCATCACCAAGTTTCACATCAATCAACAGGAATTCGCATCTGTCCATACTTGACCTCGGGCACGGCTGACCAGGCGAGATGGATGCACGCACAGACATCTCCGATGTTACCGAGGGATCGGCCAAGTCGCGACCACAGCTCCCTGCGAGCTGTGACCCGCCGCAGGGCACCAGCTCGTCGCGGAAGCTGGTTTGGATCGTGAGTTGTACTTGAACGTCTGTGTCCTTCTGTGGTTTACTCACACCCCTTACGGTAGGTCTTTGGAGGAACAGGCCATATGGGCCGTTCATTAGTCAAGTGCGCGCTCTCACGCGGCGACCTAGTCACATCGGTCGGTCGCGTGTTTGAGACGAGCCTCGGCGAGATGAAGGGCCTTCACGACAACTGCCTCGGGGCGCTGTGTGACGTTCGGTCGCGCGACTCGGTATCTCGCGTCGTCGAGCGCACGCTGCAGCACTTTGGCCGCATCGATGTCGTGGCCAACTGCTCGGGATACGGCGTCATCGGCGCGTGCGAGGACCAGGACGAGCACGACCTGCGCAACCAGTTCGAGACCAACTTTATGGGCACGCTGCACATCATCCATGCTACGCTCCCCTACTTCCGCCGCCAGAACGGTGGGCGCTACCTCATCTTCAGCTCGACCTCGGGCGCCCTGGGAGTTCCCGGCCTGGGGCCGTACTGCGCGACCAAGTACGCAGTCGAGGGCCTGATCGAGGCCATGCTATATGAGACGGATGCCTTCAACATCAAGGCGACGCTGATTGAGCCCGGCCATGTGCGGCGCGACGACCCCGAGACACCGGGCAACCTGCTGCCCAAGTGGGGGCACTTTCTCATGAAGCAGCCGAGCGAGGCATACGGCCAGGCCACGTCGCCTGCGCTACATGCCAAACGAATGGTCCAGTGGCTCGGTGACCGGCAGCCCACAAGCGCAGTCAAGTGCGCCGAGCTCGTCTGGCAGTTGGCACACTGCTCATACCCGCCGCTGAGGCTATTGTTGGGCAGTTATGCTATCGAGAGTATCCGGGACCGGCTGCGGTCAGTGACAGAGGAGTTGGAGGACTGGAAGCATCTCAACTTCCCCGTGCCCCAAGATGACGGAAAGGAACAGCAGCCACAAGCGCATTCGCAGCAGCAGTTTGGCGGTAGCGAAGACACCTTGATGGGGGAGAATAGTGCGGCTGAAGCCGCCAACACCTAATGTCCCGCTCGCCCACATTGAATGCCACAGATGCAGATTCCTACAAAACATCTAGGATTCATACTCGGGTTAATCTCAGGCTGTCGCTGGTCGACGGCGAGAAACGCTAGCAACAATCCCGAGGCCAAGAGACCTCCAGTATGGCCAAGTATTGCAATTCATCCTTGCAGAGAGCAGCAGGCAGAGTCATGAACACGGGGCGAAACCCGGTTTCTGCCCCCGGAATTGTCTCGGACTGGCACGTAAGTTGGACGCAAATCTACAACGCCGTTGCGAGACGACAATCCGCTCAAAGCGACGATTAGTTGGCATGTTCTGTGTATACGAGATAATCCAGCATCTGAAGTTTTTACTGGCTATATCACTTCGTATTGCTATGCATAGTACGCACTGCGTCCGGCCATTTCTGCTGCGCCTTGCCAGGGTGTATTCTCACGCATTCACCAATCCCACATCTTAGACTCACATGCATGCGTACCTACCAATATGTGACTGGCGGCGAACAATCGGGAACCTCCCTTGAGCCACATCTTCGTGACTAAGCGGTCAAGCCACAGTATTCGTATCTCCTCCCATGCTGTTACTCGCTACTCCGTGCCGACTACCCAGCTACGTTTCCCATAGACAAAGGGGTCGAGATAGAAAGGGAAATTTTGCGCCCTATTCGCGAAGCTGACCGCTAAGACAAGATCGCGTGTGTTTTCTGTCAACCTTGCCTTTTGCGACCGCCACAGATTGCAACACTTCTTCGTCGGCAAAGATTCCTTCTCCCTAGACGTCGTCGCAAGACCCTCTCGACTCTCGACTCTCGACTCTCGACCTCACATCTTCCTCCTCCTCCTCCTCCTCCTCCACCACCACCCCAGCCGCCGATCGCTCTTCCGAGACGACCACCGCCATCATGTCCGACAAGAAGAACGAGGACTATGTCATCCGTATGCCCGACAATGCCTACTCCAACGGCGAAAGGGAGGCATTCCCGGCGCGCTCTGCCCCTCGATCCCCTGTCGGCCGACCAGCTGTTATCCCACCCGTCGCCCTCTCGCAGATTGACAACAGCCCGCCTCTCTCCATCGTCGCTTACTGCCTGGCATCCATCAGCATGACTGTTGTGAACAAATACGTCGTCTCGGGCACGTTTTGGAACCTCAACTTTTTCTACCTGTTTGTGCAGGCCGTGGTCTGCATTGGCGCCATTACCGTCGCGAAGCAAGCAGGCTTGATTAAGCATCTGGCTCCATTTGACATGGACAAGGCTAGAAAGTGTGAGTTTGTGTCCACGAGAAGCCGTTTCTGTTGATTGTATTGTTCGAGGCTGACCGCAACATGTTGCGTGTTGCAGGGTTTCCCATTTCGCTCCTCCTCGTCGGCATGATCTACACGGGTACCAAGTCGCTTCAGTACCTCTCCGTTCCCGTCTACACCATTTTCAAGAACCTGACCATCATCGTCATCGCCTACGGTGAGGTTCTGTGGTTCGGCGGCAACGTGACGCCTCTGACTCTTTTGTCCTTTGGCTTGATGGTCATGAGCTCCGTTATTGCAGCCTGGGCTGACGTGCAGAGCGCCGTTTCCGGCAAGACGGACGCGACCGATGCCATGTCCACGCTCAATGCTGGGTACGCATGGATGGGCATGAACGTCTTCTGCAGTGCGTCTTACGTCTTGAGCATGCGCAAGGTCATCAAGAAGATGAACTTTAAGGACTGGGACAGTATGTGCTCAATCTCTACCCCTTTGCACTTTTGGTCGTGACCTTTGCTGACCTTTGCTTTCTCTTTCAGCCATGTACTACAACAACCTTCTCACGATTCCCGTCCTCATCGTGTGCTCGCTCTTCACTGAGGACTGGTCCGGCGCCAACTTTGCCAAGAACTTCCCCGTGGAGACACGAAACCGCATCATCACGGGCATGATTTACTCGGGCCTGGCCGCCATTTTCATCTCTTACTGCTCTGCTTGGTGCATCCGAGTTACCTCGTCGACGACTTACTCCATGGTGGGCGCTCTCAACAAGCTACCCATTGCCATCAGTGGGCTTCTCTTCTTTGCGTCTCCCGTAACGTTTGGCAGCGTGTCAGCCATTTTCATTGGCTTCGTCAGCGGCATCATCTATGCCTGGGCACGAGTTCGACAGGCGGCTTCTTCGAGGGCGTCGCTACCGGTTGCGATGCCGATGAGCGCCAGTGCCAAGAGCAGCCGTGATGCCGCCAACTCCTAAGCAGATTTGAAGCGTCAAAGTCACCTAGGGACCTTGATCGGCGCTTTTGGAGAGGGCCAGCAGTTCAACAGATGAGCAGCCCTCGCCCTACAAAACTCATGTGCACATGACGCAAGCGTTTGTTGCCGTTACAATAATGAGGCGGGACGGATGTAAATACGGAGAAGGAGAGTTGTGGACAGAGAAGTGTCGGGGATTCTTCGTGTATTATGATTGGCAATAACAGCCACGGGGCAACTGAAGGGATTTGACTTATTTTGGTCATTTGATATAGATATGGCGCGGCAGGAGTAAGATGGAAGTCGGTCTCGGCAACATGTAGAGTGTACTGCATACAGACAGATACAGATAGATGGCTTTGTCCGTTCTACCTCGAAAATAGCCAAGCATTAAGACAATGATGGAGAGAGGGGAAATGGTGAGACGAGTTGGCTGGATAATACAGAGCAGGGCCGACAGAGATAAACAGCAAGTTCCATCAGGTACGCTACGTCACCATCACCGTCACTGCTGATTTCGAAGCTGTGGTTTTGGTTGACTGTTGAGTTGATCGGTTAATGCCATTCATTGGTCTTCCATCGCTTAGCCACGTGGGGCCGACGTCACCAGCCCACTTGAGCCACCTCTGCCAAATCCCATGAGCTTGGCCTAAATGTTGGGGAATGACCTTTCCTGGCAGGCACTATGATCATGAGCTTCCTCTAAGACGTCAACTCACTTGCTCCTCCCCCAAGAAGCGGTGCTCTACGTGGCCCCGCTTTGCCTCTTCTCCATTTCTTTCCCCCTTTTCCCATTTCTTCAACGACCACAAAAGCATCATCTGTCGTCTTCGATTGCTACTTGTCTACCTACCGAGGTAGCTTCCAAGGTGCAGCCCGCGATGCTGTCCTTTGTCCACCGGCGTGAGCAAACCCTGATTCTACCCCATATCTATACTCTCGGCTAACGCAATCCTTCTCTACAGCTTTCGTGGCCCTCTCGACACGCCTCGGCGCTTCCCCCGACGAACGTAAGACCGCCAATTGCCGATTGTTTCCTCCCGACCTCCTACTGACCCTGCCAAAGTCAAACTCGTCTTTTCGTTTCTGCTCTCGTACCCCCTCGCGGCCGTACTCAAGCGCATTCCCGATGCGAGACCTGAGCGCAAGAATCTCTTCATCATCAGGTATGCGCCTACGATAATTATCGTTTAATCCTTCACGGCCGAGTCCTCGTTAACGGTATCCGAAGCGTCTCCCTCTTCTACCTCGTTGGCCTCTTCGACCAGTGGGATGGCTTCCGCACTCTTCTCATCAGCTCCGGCGGTACCTACTGCATCTCAAAGTTCCTCCGTACCAGCCCTTACATGCCATGGATTGGCTTCGCCTTTCTCATGGGCCACATGTCCGTCAGCCATATCGCTCGCCAGATTGCCGCCAACCCTGCGTCCGTCGACATTACAGGTGCCCAGATGGTTTTGCTCATGAAGCTGAGCGCTTTCTGCTGGAACGTCGCCGATGGCCAGCTACCTGAAGACCAGCTGTCTGACTTCCAGAAGCAGCGCACTCTCACAGAGCTTCCGTCCCTCCTCGACTTTGCCGGCTATGTGCTCTTCTTTCCCTCGCTCTTTGCGGGCCCAGCCTTTGACTACGCCGACTATCGCCAGTGGATCGACACCTCCATGTTCGAAGTGCCCCCACAAGTTGATCCGTCCAAGAAGCCGCTCGTCCGGAAGAAGCGCAAGATCCCTCGTAGTGGCACTCCTGCTGCGTGGAAGGCTGCAGCCGGTCTCGTATGGCTTGGGCTGTTCATGGCCCTCTCCGGCACATACAACACTGCTCTGTTCCTCGACGATGCCTTTGTCCAGCGTGGAATCCTCTCCCGTGTGTGGGCCATGTACTTGATCAATCTAGTTGCCCGTCTCAAGTACTATGGCGTCTGGACCCTGACCGAGGGCGCTTGCATTCTCGCCGGTCTGGGCTACAACGGCGTCGACGCGGTCACGGGCAAGGTTTACTGGAATCGGCTGCAGAATATCGACCCTTGGGCAGTCGAGACAGCGCAGAATCCTCGTGGATACCTAGGCGGTTGGAATATGAACACCAACCACTGGCTGAGGAACTATGTCTATCTGCGCGTCACGCCGAGGGGTAAGAAGCCTGGTTTCCGCGCCAGCATGATGACGTTTGGAACAAGCGCCTTATGGCACGGTTTCTACCCCGGGTACTATCTGACCTTTGTCCTTGCCAGTTTGATCCAGACGGCTGCGAAGCGTAAGTTGTTATTTCTGCCTTGCTTGACCTGGTAGCTCTGTGAGGCAGCCTGCTTACATTGTATATTGATAGACTTCCGTCGTCACGTTCGGCCCTTTTTCCTCGATGCCATCAATGGTAACCCCTCGCCCAAGAAGAAGTTCTACGACGCCGTCACTTTTCTCGTTACGCAACTCACCTTTTCTTTCGCCACGACACCATTTCTCGTCTTATCCTTTAGTGGTTCTCTCCTCGCTTGGAGTCGCGTCTACTTCTACGCCTTCTTCTGGACCGTCGCCTCTCTGGTATTCTTTAGCTCACCTGCCAAGGCCACCCTTCGCCAACAGCTCGAAAAGCGCCAGGGACGTGCCAGCGCGAAGCTCGTTCGCTCCGTCAGCACCGAGAGTCTTACTGGCCGTGAGCCTATTCTTGGCATCTCCAAGGACCCTGAAGGCGACATCAACGATGCTGTGCAGGAGCTGCAGGCCGAGATGAAGGCGCGACAAAAGAAGTCGGCTTAGAAAAGCTTACAGCGGCTTGTAGAAATCATATGCCGGTTCATGTTACCGCAAATATCACTAGTCTACAATCATCAGGATGCCGATGCAGCGTTTGGGAGTATGGTGGGCGTGCAGCGGGCGAGCGTTGTTAAGATTCAATGTCATAGATTTATATATATGAAATCATCAAATCCATCTCTCGGGTTTGAGGAACAAAGCCCTTTGTGTTGCTGACCCAAGTCATATCAGGCCTTGAACAATTACATAATATCATAAAGGGGAATAAAAACTAAACATTTGTGTCGCGTTTTGATCAAGAGGCCAATATTGCTTCCATGCCGTGACCCCATCAGAGTGGTACACGTGATACAATATTGTTTCGAGCTGGAGATTGGTGATACATAGCCGTGGCGTCTTTTCGGTAAATCGGTAAATCAAGGTAGATATCTGTAAAGAAGAAGGTTGGTCGTCCGTAAAGAGGCCGATCCGTATATAAAGTGTGTTGAAGGCGTGTGAGACGCAAAACGTAGAAATAAATCAAAAAATCGTCCGTCATGGCGCTAAAGCTGATGAAAAACCCCGGTCCAATAAATAGCATCATGAATGTCGTTAAAATCGTTTGAGATGCCACCAAGAATGCGTGATAGAAATCGTCAAAACGTGTGTGTGTGGAAGAAGGTGAAAGAAAATGGGCGAATTATTCGCCCCAGCGTTGCCGGATGCCCACGACGATCAGGGCGGCAATGGCGCCGAGTACAAGCAGGCCGACGATGGACATTCCGCGGTTAACTTTTCTCCACCATCGGGCGCTGAGGTATACGGGGTCGTCTTCTGCTCTCGCAGGAGACTGGCGCTCGAGGTCTTTTTGTGAGCCGTGATCCGAGGCATTCTGCTTTTCGGGCTCAGGGGCCTCTGACTTTGAAGCTGGAGAAAGAGGGATGAGGGCAGCCATCATCCAAGCTATGAAAACAGTTAGACCCGATATTGGTGGCAGCGGGAGCAAAGACAGTGTTTTGCAGAGAAGACATACCAAAGGGAAAGATAAAGCCTAGAACAAACAAGGTGATTTGCACATTGCGCCTCCCGGTCAACTCACTACGCGCGGACCAATCGGCGGCCGGCGGCTCCCAGACGCTGGGTTTCGCGGGCCAGCGATCGCGGCCTAGGTGAGGCGACCAAATGCTGGAGGTTTGCTTCTTGATGTTGCGCACCACGGCCATGACAGGGTGGCTCGGAGCAGGGGTAATGTCCAGCGAGCCGGCCTCACTAGTACAGCGGCTAGCTCGAGCCGCTGTGGCATCGCGTGGCCTGCGGCGGGGGACAAAGATGTCGGGGATTGACGGAGAGTCGCTGGTTGTCCGACTGTGGTACGAGAGTCCTGGTTGGCTTTCAGTACCGGTGTACCGTGAGTACATCGAGTCCGTTGAGGCTTGCGCAGCCAACCAGCGTCGCTCTCCACTACCATAGTAGACCCTGTTGCGTGTTAGTATGTGTTGTATACACCTAGTCTTGAACGGAGAGTGCTTCTTACTTTGCCCAAGCCGGGATGGAGGTGGTGTTGAAGCTTGCATTCGATCGAAGACTTCGGTCAGAAGCGTAGCTTGACAAGAATCGACTGAGGCGCGTTCGTGAAGGTCGACTGCTCAAGTCTTTGAGGTCGGCGAGCACGTCCTCTCCCTCGTCGTGGTCGGTAATCAGACGAATGGTAGCCGGGTTGGTCTCTCGCTGTGGGTTGGGGTTGTACGTCGCGCGAGGCGGCTCGAGCAACTCATCACTTGAGTGGCCCACCAAGTATTCGTGAAGATCGGCCAATGAAGGCATGCCGAGGAGAATCCGGCTGCTGGCGCTAAATCTGTTTCCGCCGGACGCCATGGAGAGAGCCCGGGATGCGGGTTCGCTGCCGCCCTCGCTTACGGACAGAACCGTGGAGAGCTGAGAGCCCCATTGATGGGGCTGGCCGCCCGTGGCCGATGAGCCGACATTGGCGCCTCGAGACGTACCCTTCAAGTCCTTGGGTACCAGGCCGCCTTGGTTCAGCAACGTGGCAGGTCCGACAAATAGTGCTCGGGTAGCTTCCTGGGTGAGAATGCTTGACACGGAAGACAGTGAGCCCGTACGAAAGGTTTCGCGAGAGCGGGACTTGACCAGGCCAAACTGCTCGGTTGACCGCCTCCTTGCCGGTCGCAGCGGTGCAACAACCATGCTTTCCTGGGAGAATTGGGGCTCGACGTGGCGCCTAACAACGGCCAAAGATGACGAAGAGGATGGGCCGCTGTGTGTGACAAAATTGGGAGCACTTTCGCTGGTGTGGGGGCGGGTTTGGTCGTGGACAGAAGGGTTCGAGGAGGGGGGGCCACTGTGGACGTGGTAATTGGAACGGCTCGAGGAAGACAGGCTGTTGAGGTCGGCCACTGCGACGGGGGAGCTTTCACGGTAACGCTTGTAGTTGGTTCGGTCGGATGCAGTAGTGGCCGATTGAGAGGAGAGCGACTGGAACGAGGTCCTCTGGCCGAAGGAGGGCTGGGACGTGGTCGCAACAGCGGGCTTTGAGATCTCAATCTCGGGAAGAGGCGGCAGGGGTCCATCCTGTGCCGATGGTCCAGCGGCCTGACGCTGTTTCTTTTTGGGGTCGGGAGTCTTGGGGACTTTGCGTACGCCCCCAACCAAGCGATAGCTCCAAGGCGAAGATGTGCTGGGGCCGGGCGAGTTGTCCGGGAGAGGAGATGAAGCCGGAGGAACCACGGTTGACGTGCTTCGTTCCGTCAAGGGGGTCAAGGGAGAGCTCGGGCGGCTGGGTTGATCGTCGGTAAAGAGGCCCGAGGATCGTTGGCCAAACGAGCTGATGCGCGTGCTGTAAGAAGGAGTCCACAGGGACTCTCCCCTGGACGAGGTGGTTCCCGTCGTTTGAGGTTGGGGTATTAATGAGAAAGTCTTGTCGGGGTTGACACTAATAACTTTGCGTGTGACGGATGAACGGCGGGAGGAAGGACGAGAGGTGGAGGCCTCGCTGGTCGGTGCTCGGAGGGCTTCATCGAGGACCTCGGAGTACCAGGACTGCTCGCTGGGTGCGGGAGATCCGGGATTCGAGGTACGTCGGAAGTTTGAAGAAGAGGCGGCGGCGACGGTCTGGGGCCGGGGAGAAGGAGAGGGCGATTCGTGGTCAGAGATGGAGAGGGCAAACGGCGACGGGCTCTTGGTCCAGGGTCCATGTTCCGTTTCAGGTCTTTCGTCGGCGTTGGAGACGCGAGTGGGAAGAGAGCCATCTGCGGAGAGGACGGGTGGACTGTAAGGGACGACACGGATCTGGTTGTTCTGGGAGTTGGACCGCTCGTGAAGAGGCCGTCGCGGCGGAGAGCGAGGCGGCGAGGCCGACATGCTCTACGCACTAGGCGATGATTGCTGTGCTGCCCATGCCCTGGAGAGGCCAAAGGAGTGTTGTCGAGCTGCAAGGCCAGGGACAAGCTTGGGAGGGAAGCTATCGTGGCCAAGCTAGTTTGGGTGGGGCCACTTTTGGAGACGTCGTGATGAAAGACAGGCGGGCTGTCTTTGCGGTTGGTGGAGAAGTCGTGGTGGGAAGCGAGGTTGAGATTGAAGCCGATGTCGATGTCGATGTCGATATCGATGTTGATGTCGTCGAGGTTGCTGATTAAGTGCGGCGGCGAGCAAAGAGTGATTTGATATTAGATGGCAAGAGAGCCAAAAAAGAGAAGCCAAGATTAAGAGTTGAAGTAGCAATGATTAGCTGAGCAGTCGAATGAATCGAGCGTGGAGAGCAGCAAGAGGATGCTTGTGATGCAATTGAGAAGCAGCTGGCGGCCAAGTATCGGACAAGACGCTGACAAGACGCAGACCAAGGTAACGAACGACGTTGGAAGCGTATGTAGAGATGGTGAGTCGGATTGGGATATGCGCGCGCGAGACGAAGCAAAGAAACGAGGGACAAGCCGAAGAAGAAGAAGAAGCAGAAGCAGCAGCAGCAGAAGCAGAAGCAGCGGCAGAAGAAATGAAGGTGGTGATGGAGTGATAAAGTGAGGGATGGGATGGGATGGGATGGGATGGGACGGGATGGGATGAGGTCCGGGAGTGAATTGGGCGCGTAGAGTGGTGCGTGCAGGGTCAAAAGAGTGACTGGCCGACAAAGCAGACCGAATGGATACCAGCTACGCAGCGCACATGAAGGAGAATGAAAGTGAGGGTCAAGGAGGGACCTGAGGGACTGGGGAAAGGAAGAAAAGCAGAGTCAGTCGGAAGCGTCAAAAAGTGGTCGCAGCGGCCGCAGCCCAGGCCAGCAGAGAGGAGAAGAGACGTTCTGCAGCGGCCACACTCCGTACTCCGTACTCCGTACTCCGTAATACCTGGGCAAGGTACCTGGTCTCGAGCGATTGGCCAAGCTCCAAGAGACATGCCATCTGCAGCTAACGGCGTTGGGATATTAGCTAGCTGCACCGACAAGGATGCTCGCTGCAGGAGAAGCGGACACCGCCTCCATCGCCTCCATGGTGTGGAGTGTGGAGTTGGGCCAAACACACTTGATAGACCAGACCAGACGAGACGAGGCGAGCCAGCTCAGCTCAGCTCAGGTCAACTCAGCTCAATTCAACTCAACACGGACACGCAATGAAGCCGTGCTCTCGCTTGAGCAGATTGGCTATAAGGCTGCGCCCAGGGTCCGTTTCATGCGAATCGTCGGCCCACGTCATGCTGCCAGATGAATTATACAGACTGGACAGACTGAACAGACTGAACAGACTGAACAGAACAGAACGGGCAAATGTAAAGTTGAGTTGTGCTGGAAGACAAGGTTCCGCTAGCACCGTGCGTTGTGGGCCACGGTTTGTTGTGAGCGACTATTGGATTGCTTACGCGTACTGTGCATGCGCACGGTGCATTCCAGCAGGTAGTTATCACTCACTGTAAATTTAGTGCAGGCCGAGGGAGCGCGTCTAACTACTGCACATCATGATGCACACTGAGATTGTGCCTGGCCTGAACCAGCAAATGGCGGCGTCGAGGGATGGACATGGCGCATCTTCAAACAACAGCGCTGCACTTTATCACCAGATGAGACGGAGCATCAAACCATAAATAGGCACCTATACGTGTACATGATGTAATCCAATCACCAAGGATCGTACAGCGTATAGACAGTTTTCTCGGAAACGAAAATGACAAGATATACATACATACCTACATAGTAAACGGCAACTTGCACATCTACACCCGCTGTCCCAAGTGCATGACATGATGTGCGTCTGCAGCCACGCCTAGAGATTGAGCTGCGTCACGCGGGTTCGTAGGCTGTCGGCATGCCGTTGGGATTGACTAGGCGCCTGTTTCCAACAGGGCCAGGCCGTTTTCCCTCCCGGCGCCTTTTGAAACACAATTCTCTCCACCAGATGTCTGGGTGAGTATCATCATCTACACTCGGTACCTACCTGTATATATATGTACATGGAGGTAGACGCCGGCATCACCAGCAGCCCATCATGTCTGAGCCCCGACTTGTGTGCATTTACGATGAGAGCACGGCGTACGCATCCGTATGTAGGATTAGGGCTTTTCCTCACCCTGATGTGTTGGCACCCTCTGGGCGAACAGCGGCAAGCCACCCCATGTGTCCATCTCAAGCCACCCGCCATGGCGAGGTTTCCCCTGCATCTGGTGCCCAACCACCAGCCCGATAGGCGCGCACACCATGCAGCTTGGGGCTCCGTACTGTGAGGGGCTCCCCCGAACGTGTCCAGTTCGCGTGGGCGCGTCGCTTATTTCGATGGGGACTGCCTGAGAGCTGGAGGCTGGGGATCCTTGTTTGGCGGTTGATGCTGAGAATGGAGAGAATCGGTGCGGTTCGTAACTACGGAGTATTACACGACACAAGCTGTAACCTGCCGAGTAGTTGCGGCGTCGAGCACAGAGCACAGTACTACTGCACATCTCCAGATGGCTCTGGTCCATCGGACTGGACGGAGCAGGCGAGATGACCCTGCTCGTCTTCGTCCCTGGTTCATGTTCATCTTCATGTTCATCCGGATCTTGGGACAAACTGAATCGGAAACAAGGTCCGTGGTCTGTCAATGGTCATGCACTGGCTGATTCATACTCCGAGGGCCCGAGGGGCCGGTAGCCAACAAAACCTCGCTGCCTGTGCGCTCGGAGAATCCGCTAGGCACTCTCGGAATGGCCTCCACCCAAGCCGTCCAAGGCAATCATCAGCTACCCTGGCTCGCAAGCACTGTACCGTACAGTACAAGTTCAATCGCTGCTCCATTCATTCTCACCGAGCAACCGATCCATCCCAAGGCCCCCCGGTATCGACGGCCAGTTACATTGCAATTGTACCACCGCCCGGTGCCGGGCTCCGGCGGGGAGCGTCAGCGATCCCGTCGTCCTAATGCAGGTACCCACAATCACCCAAATAAAGCCTTTCCAGCTGTTATACACGCGCTAAGAGGAATAATGCACGTCTTATTCAAACACGATGATCATATGCTGCCTGGTATCCGTACAAGAGCCAATGTTAATCTCTCATGCGTATGACGCAACCTGAGCACCCAGAGTCGGAGTGCGTATGCCTCTCATCTTTGATGCTTCATTTCGCATGAATTCGTATAGTCGGCCACGATAAAGTACATGCATGCTATTACCTGGTAGATGGGGCAAGGTAGCCAACCTTGTACATGCGTATCCATTCTCACTCCGTCCATTCCGTAGGTAAAAATCCTCATTTTGCGGCTCTGGGATCTGGAAATTGAACCAATCTTGACCGTTTCAATGACGCCAATCTCGCTCCCTCTCGGCGATCCGTCCTGATCATGGTGGGTGCAGGCTGCAAAACGCCACAGCCAAATGTTTCAAACAACTCGATCCTGTGGCGCAGTATTTAACTAGGCCCAAGCAAGGTACGGAGTAGTCAATTGACAGTCTTCTTTCTTCCCTGGAAGCTGGCATCAATCGCCATTGGTGCAGGCAGAGAAGAATGCCTTGCTTCCCATCTTGACAATAGGAGAACAATACTAGGCCACGCGAGCGCCATGGCAAACAAAGCAACGGCCAAGGGCTCAAGGTTGTATTTAGCCATGCTGGCAGGTTCATATTCCTTCTTCCAGTGTTCATCGCATTGATCTCCATTTGCAGACGGCGGTCTTTCTTTGGTTTTTTTACACATGGCATTATATGCCCGACTACCACTTTAATCCACCCTCAGTCATCCCACGACGGCAGCAATCTACAACCTCACTTTTCACTTTTCTTTTTTACCTGCCATTGTCTTGAGATACTCCAACGACTGACTACCGCCATGGTTTCCGTCGCAGCGCCATTTACTCCGCCGCAGGCCGTGGCGCTACTGGTGAGTCCATCGCACCGATTGAATCCAACGTCCCGTCCCGTCCCGTTCATCACCATCTGCAAACCCCCGGCTCACCACTGGCCATCTCATCTCTAGGTCGTCTACTGTCTCGTCTATGTCGTCCCTCTCTACTTCAGCGCCGCCACCAGGCCGTCGCCGTCCCGCTCCCGCGATGCCCCCGAGGCCATCCGTGCGCGCATCTTGGTCGTCTCGCTGTCCACGGCCGCCTGCTCCATCGTGACGCTGCTGCTGCTGTCCACCTCACTTGCAGCTCCCAGCCTCGCCAGCCCGTGGCATCTCCTCGGCTACTGGCCCCTCGGCCTGGCCGATGCCGCACGCGCCCTCGCCTTGACTGTCCTGCTCTTTGCCGCGCCCCTGTACGAGTCCCTCGTCGTCGACGGCGCTGCTCGCGATTGGCTCACCCTTGAGCCCATCCGGACTCTCTGGGTCGACTGGTCCCGGTGGAGAAATCTGGTTGCAGTACGTCTCTTCCTTACTCTCTGCCTCTCTCTCTTTTACCTGCTCGGGCCCTCGTTGGTTGTTGGTTTCTGCTGCACGAGTTTTGGCAGCCTCACCGCTACTTGTCCCGTTTCTCCTCTCCTGAATCCTCCCTTGACACCTGGCATGGCTTGGAGTTGCTTGGCCCTACGTCCCTGTCCATATCCACACTCGTACATGGCATCCCTCCCGATCGTCTCGTTTCATCTCCAAGGCACCGCGCTAATCACCCGACCGACCACAGGGTCCCATCACCGAAGAGTGTCTCTTCCGCTCTGCCGGCGTCCCGCTGCTCCTCCGTGCCGGCACCAGTCTCACGGCCACCGTCTTCCTCTCGCCGCTCATCTTCGGCCTCGCCCATCTCCATCACTTTTACGAGTTCCGCGTCACCCATCCATCCACCCCCTTGCCCATCGCCATTGCCCGCTCCATCCTTCAGCTGACCTACACCTCCCTCTTTGGCGCCTACGCAACCTTCTTGTTCCTCCGATCCGGGAGCCTGCTCGGCGTCGTGCTCGTCCACTCCTTTTGCAACTGCATGGGACTCCCGCGGTTCTGGGGCCACGTCGATCCCTACTGGCTGTCTGACCGCGAGCGAGCCCGTCCCGAATCCCTATGGCCCTGGACTGTGACCTACTATGTACTGCTCGTCGGCGGCCTCGTTGCTTGGTGGAAGAACCTGTACACTCTGACTGAGTCACCCATGACCTTGGCCAACTTTTGATAAGCGACCATTTTAGAGCCTTGTAAATGTTGTTTCCTCTGACGGGAATGCACAAGGCATACAATACACATGACCAACGCCCCTTGTGGGTTCACCCTCTCTAGCTTCTTTCCCGCTCGCTTTCCTGTCTTGCCATCTATTTGCTTCTTCCCCCGTTTTTAACAACTCCTAGATCCGAGAGGCAGTACAGTCACTAGCCAATATCCTCATCGTAAGACGTAAGCGCCACAGAACACAACAAGGGGGGTAACGGATACACATCGCTTAGGCGCTAGGCAGGGAACCCGGCATCGAAAAGTCGTCGTCGTCTCTCCCTCTGCGCCGCTGCCTGAGTGATCCCTGGTCCACGTCACCAACCACCTCTTTCCGGGCCTCCTCTTGTATATCTCGTGCAACATCTTTGCCCTTGGACCGGTTCAGAGAGGCGCCCCCGTCGGCCATGGCGTCGTCGGGGCCTCGAGTGTTCTTCTTGCGCGGCCACAGACTAGGGAGCGCGATCTCCTGAAAGCGGGGTTCCACCGCCCGCTCGTCAAACCATCGATGAAGACGGGTCTCGACCAGTTGCGCAATCTTGGGCACGTCCTGCAGTCGAGACCGGCTGCCGAGCAGGCTGCGGATGGAAAAGTCCAATCGATAGTCGTCCAGAAAGTTGAATGTCATCATGGTTGGCGTAGACTGCGAGGGGTTGCTGGGTATAAAGGAGATGGAAAGTGTGCCGCTGAATCGCACGACGGACACGGCCAGGGCGACTGGCAGCATGGCCGAGAGCTTCTTTGGGTAGTTGAGGAGGAGCTTCGTCTCCACTGCAAGCGTGAGCATGTCGCTCAGGTCGACGTCCATACGTGCCTGCAGCCGCGTTCCTTCCCTGGCCGCCGTAGCAGGGTCAAACTTTTTCCCATTGCCCAGCGTCACGCCGTCTTCGTCGACGGGGATGACGCGACAGTTGCTAAAGATGGGGAAATCCTCACCCAGGCTCAGCTCCGTGACGCGGATCTCGTCGACAAAGTCTGGTCGCGAGGTGCCATTGAGGGCCTTGGTGAGGGAGGACAGGATGGCGTCGTCGTGCTGCGCGTCGCTGCGGAACTGAGCAATCGTCTGCGCGATGAGCACGTTGAACCAGTCGAGGCTCTCGGGCTGGTGGCTGTCGACGTTGTAGTACGTCTTGCTCAGGATGGACGCAATGGTCAGCGCGGGCGGGTTCCGCAGGACAGTCGACTTCTTGCGGCTGAGGGAGCGGTCCTGGCGGTTGCCGGGGGTCCTCAGGCTCAAGAGTGAGCGTTTGTGAGCCAGAGTCCGCGATCTGCGCTCGGTGGCTCTCAGCGACGCGGTGACGTCTGGAGATGGCGGGTCGCCAAAGATGAAGAACTTGATAAAGGCAGCCAGCACCACGACGACGGACAGCTGGCCGAGGATGAGCCCCTGGGTGAATGAGAGCCTTGACGGGAGGGTTTGTCGTTAGCTTTGATCCAGCTGCGTATGTGGTCGATTGGATTGTCAACGTACGTCCGCTCAGGGGTCTGTGGGCAAGTATCCGGCGTCATATTTTGCCATCAGGTCACGGCCAGTTTTGTCTTTGACGGGGTATCAGAGGATGTATAGCAGTGGCCCAGAGCTATAGAGGCATGGCGACAATGGACATCATGAGGAGGTTGTGGTTGATATTCAGCAGTGACGTCTTACCTAAGGGCGTGCTACCATTGTTAGCACCGTGCTGTAGCTGCCCGATCCGATATGCACGTGGCGGGGTGCACATGTCATTACCGGGATGCGACGACGTATGCTCACGGACTTGGCTGTTGTTGACACGATCGATCACGAGTAGCTGTAGCTACATTGCATCTCGCATTTGCATTTACTTTTTGTCTTTTGCCAACTTGAATACCAAGAGCCGCCGGCTTTTTTTGCATTTCCGCCTAGACCCATCGCCCCGGGAATGAGATAGAGCCCCAGCTGTAGCTCCAGCTCCAGCTTCAGCCCCACGGCCTGGCTTGTCCCTGTGGTCTGCCTACATCTACATCTACATCTACATCTACGCCATGGACGTCTCTCAGGCCGTCGCCGGCTACATCAGCAAGATGGTGTCGCCGGGCGATGCCTCGTCGGCCAAGATGAAGATCTTGCTGCTGGACCGCGAGACGGTAGGCATCGTCTCCACGGCCGCCACGCAGTCGTCGCTGCTCAACCACGAGGTGTACCTCATTGACCGTCTGGACAACACCGGCCGCGACAAGATGCGCCATCTGCGATGTCTCTGTCTCGTCCGCCCTTCTCCCGAATCCATCCAACTCCTCGTCGACGAGCTTCATGATCCCAAGTACGGCGAGTACTACTTGTACTTCACCAATGTGGCAAAGAAGTCGTCACTGGAGCGCCTGGCCGAGGCCGACGATCACGAGGTCGTCAAGGCCGTCCAGGAGCACTTTGCCGACTACACCGTCATCAACCCGGATCTGTTTTCGCTGGGCTTCACTCTCCCCCAACGGCGCGTCTGGGCCGGTAACCCAGACACGTGGAACCCCGACTCGCTGCAGCGCTGCGCCGAGGGGCTCATCGCCGTCCTCCTCTCCCTCAAGAAGAAGCCTCTCATCCGGTATGAGAAGACGAGTCCCCTGACCAAGAAGCTGGCGACCGAGGTTCGCTACCTGATGACGCAGGAGGAACAGCTGTTCGACTTCCGCAAGGTCGACACCCCACCAATCCTCCTTGTACTGGACCGCCGCGAGGACCCCGTCACGCCTTTGTTGACTCAGTGGACATACCAGGCCATGGTGCACCACCTACTGGGGATCCAAAACGGCCGTGTCGACCTAAGTGATGTTCCGGAAGTTGGACCTGAATTAAGGGAGATTGTCCTCTCACAAGATCAGGATCCCTTTTTCAAGAAGAACATGTATATGAACTTTGGTGACCTGGGCGGTAACATTAAGGAATATGTGGGACAGTTCCAGTCCAAAACCAAGAACAACGCCGACATTGAGTCAATCGACGACATGAAGCGCTTCATTGAGGAATACCCAGAGTTCCGCAAGCTCTCTGGAAACGTGAGCAAGCACGTTACTCTGGTCTCTGAGCTCAGTCGGCGGGTGGCGGCGGAGAACCTACTCGAGGTCAGTGAGCTAGAGCAGAGCCTAGCTTGCAACGATAACCACAGCACAGATTTAAAGGTAGAGAAGACACTCACTTGCTTGTCTCTGATTCGTTTCCGGAGCTGTGCTAACGGGGATGCAGAATGTCCAACGGCTGATCCAGTCTCCGAATGTGACGGCGGAAAGCAAGGTGGGACTGGTGGCATTGTACGGCCTACGATACCAGAAGCATCCGTCAAACTCAGTCGCCATGCTCTCAGACCTCCTTGTCGCAGCGGGTGGTGTCCCGCCCCGGCAGGCTGATCTAGTCGGCAAGATGCTGACGTACCACACTTCCCTGCACACGTCTCAGTCGCAGGGCGGTATTTCGGACATTTTCGAATCGGCGGGCATCTTTTCAGGCGCGACGAGCCGGTTCAAGGGCCTCAAGGGCGTGGAGAATGTCTACACACAGCACAGCCCGCTGCTGGAGACGACGCTGCAGAATCTTGTCAAGGGCCGCCTAAGGGAGCAGCAGTATCCGTTTGTAGAAGGCGGAGGTTCTACAAAGGACAAGCCGCAGGACATTATCGTCTTCATCGTTGGAGGGGCTACCTATGAGGAGGCCAAGATGGTTGCGGGACTCAACGCGACGAGTCTTGGGGTCCGAGTCGTTCTTGGGGGCACCACGATACACAACGCTTCGACGTTTTTGGATGAGGTTGAAGATGTAGTTTCAGCTTGGCCCGAGGCCCGGGGGAGGAGGTAACTCGCGAGCCTGAAACCATGTATCGTACTTATAAGTCGTGTTAATACTATGAGATACACCAACTATCTAAGATGGATGGTTTACTTGGTTCTCGTCCCACCCACTCCAGCATGTATCAATCACAACTACGCATAATAGTGTAGCAAGTTATCCTTGTCATCAACGGAGTCAAGACTGGTACAACTGTGAACGAGTACAGCTAGAGAGAAATGTCCTGGTGCCTTCGGAAATCATAATCTCAAGATCACATTCTCTGTTACAGGGTAGGCGGCGAGTTCGTTGATTGGCGGTAACGACTCCCCGATAAATCCATAGTTTTGGGTGGCGAAGCGCTGGGCCGCTGGCGCAAGGGTCCTATTATCGGCATTGGACTTTGCGAAAAAAGTTGCAAGACTTCAACCACATCACAACGTGCCATGCGATCTCTACTGCGACCCAGGCCGGCTTGCTTGCGGCGCCAATGGCAGGCCAGCAGACGACGGCATCTTGCGACTGTTTCCAGCGACACGAGGCATGACGAACCCGATCCTGAGTACGCCCGTTGCAACACTCCGCTGACAACAGCTCCCCGAATAGGCCGTTTGACGTCGTCGTGATCGGAGGCGGACACGCAGGCGCCGAAGCATGTGCCGCTGCTGCGAGAGCTGGGGCGCGGACGGCCCTGGTCACGCCCAAAATGGACAACCTGGGCACCTGTTCCTGCAACCCGAGCTTTGGCGGCATCGGCAAGGGCACCATTATCCGAGAGGTTGATGCGCTGGACGGGCTCGCGGGAAGGGTCATTGACAAGGCGGGCGTGCAGTTCCACACGCTCAACCGTCGCAAGGGGGCGGCTGTATGGGTATGTCATCTCCCATGGATGTCGGGAGGGGGGGGGGGGGGGGCGTTGAGAACACCAGGCTTACACTGCGAAACTTGCAGGGACCGCGCGCGCAAATCGACCGAAGCCTGTACCAGAAGCACATGAAGGACGAGCTCTCAACGTATCCGAACCTCTCCATTGTGCTCGATAGCGTCTCCGACATTGTCCTCTCGCACGACCAAGAATCGGCAGCCGACGGGTCCGTAGGCCGCATCGCCGGCGTGCGACTCGAATCCGGCCAGGTCCTGCCGGCGAGCAAGGTCATCATCACGACAGGCACATTCCTCGGGGGCGAGATTCACATCGGACTGCAGGCCTACCCGGCCGGGCGCATCGGCGAGGCAGCCACGTTTGGGCTGAGCAAGTCGCTGAGGGATGCCGGGTTCCAGCTCGGCCGGCTCAAGACGGGCACGCCGCCGCGCATCGACAGTGCGAGCATCAACTACGACATTCTGGAGAAGCAGTTTGGCGACGACCCGCCGGCGCCCTTTAGCTACCTCAACGAGACCGTCTCGGTCCGGGAGCAGCTGACGTGCAGCGTCACGTACACCAACGAGGCGACGCACCAGATTGTCCGGGACAACCTGGACAAGACGATCCACATCCGCGAGACCATCAAGGGCCCGCGCTACTGCCCGTCGCTCGAGTCCAAGGTCGTCCGCTTCGCCGACAAGACGCGCCACATTGTGTGGCTCGAGCCCGAGGGCTTCGACAACCCCGTCGTCTACCCCAACGGCCTGTCCATGACGATCCCGCCCGAGGCCCAGGAGCAGGTGCTGCGCTCCATTGTGGGCCTGGAAAAGGCCCGGATGCTGCAGCCTGGCTACGGCGTCGAGTACGACTACATTGACCCGCGCAGCCTCAAGTCGACGCTCGAGACAAAGGCCATTGGCGGCCTGTACCTGGCCGGCCAGATCAACGGCACCACGGGCTACGAGGAGGCGGCCGGCCAGGGCGTCGTGGCCGGCATCAACGCGGGCCGCGCTGCCATGGGCCTGCCCGGCGTCTCCCTGACGCGCGAGGACGGCTACATTGGCGTCATGATTGACGACCTCATCACAAAGGGCGTCACGGAACCGTACCGCATGTTCACCTCGCGCAGCGAGTTCCGCATGTCGGCCCGCACCGACAACGCCGACCTGCGCCTGACGGCAAAGGCCCGCGACTGGGGCGTCATCTCCGACGCCCGGTGGCGCGTCTTCAGCGACGAGCGCCAGCAGGTCGACGACCTCGCGCGGGCCCTCGAGGCTGTCTCGCTCAGCCCGGCCGAGTGGATGGACCGGGGCTTCCACCTGAAGCGCGGCACCCGCCGCCGCACCGGCCTCGACATGCTGCGCCTCTCGAGCGCCAACACGCGCATCGAGCTCGACCAGCTCGCTGCCGTCGTGCCCGACGTGAGCCGCTACCCGCCGCGCATCCGCGCCCGCGTCGCCATCGAGGCCGCCTACGCCCCTTACATTAAGATGCAGGCCGCCGAGCGCGGCCAGTTTGCAAACGACGAGCGCATCCGCCTGCCCCTCGCCCTCGACTACGACGCCATCCCCGGCCTCGCCCTCTCCGAGAAGGAGGCCCTCAGGGCCGCCCGGCCTGAGACGCTGGCCCACGCCCGCCGCGTCGAGGGCGTCACGCCCGCCGGGAGCCTCCGGCTGCTGGCCCATGTTCGTCGACGGCCCGCGAGCACGCCCCTGGACGACATCGCCGCCCAGGTGGACTAGTTAGTTTCGCCTTGGGGGCGCTTGGTTGTACGATTACAGATGGACAGAGGCAAGGACACAGTAGATGTCGTCGAGTGGCGTTTTGGACTTGGGAAGCATAAAAAAAAAGCATATAATTCTTCGCTTTACGCAAGGGAGTAGATCCATCATGTACAAATAGATTGAGGGCAAGAGGCAACGTCACGAGAATACTCCCCAGCTCAGATAGAGAGACGTTGGTGAAATGAGAATACCACGAGGAACTAGGGGTTTCCCTGCATCACATCACAAGCAAAACGGTGGGTGGTCATCAACTGCTAAAGCAGCTGTCTGCCGGTCTTTGACCATGAGGTTAAAGTGTACATGTATTCCAACGCTACTATTTTATACATACGTGCGACAGCCAGCACGAGCCCCCCCCCCGGGCGCGAGGTACGGTGGCTGGAATCCCGCAGATAAATACATCAAGCTGTGCCCTTTGACTAAACTTGACGTCTGAGACCGTCCCTTGATGCCAGTGTTTCAAGGCTACAGGCTTTATCATGGTAGCCAGGGAAAACAGCCGGGCCTGTCTATGGGATCGAGTACCAAACGACTAGACGAAGACGCCAGCAAACATCCGTGTCATCTTCACGGCTTCTTCTGTCCGGGCTTGTTGAGGATCTTGACGGCGTCCTTGGTATACAAGTAGCTCGCGCCGCTCCACACAGTTGTGGCAGCAACAACGTACCTATAAAGAATCGATCAGCCACGCTTTGCAAAAAGGTCAAAGGGAAGGGAGGAAGAAACGTACTGCATAACGGCCAAGGCAGGCATCATGTCAATGGCCACAATCGGGGCCGCCGTCGTCAGACCAACGAGGGCCAACTGCAGAAAGGTGTTGTATTTGCTAATGGTCGTAGGGCGCACCTCTGCCGACGGCAGCGAAAAGTCCCAGTAGCGCGCGAACGTTTTGGGCGGCGGCAGCGAGATCCAGCGGTAGTAAATGGCAGCGAGGCCAAGACCAGCATCGCGGCCGAGGACGATGGCAGCTACCCAGACTAGAGAGAGGGAGGACGACCAAGTGTCAGCGCAACGGACAACTAGAAAGGATGCTGCATGTGACTGAGGGGCAGAGAGAGGTCTTACCAGGAAGCGCCCCCTTGACGGCCAGACACACCGTCAGGATTGTCATGAGCGTCTTGTCGGCCATCGGGTCGATGATGGTACCCACAACCGTCTTGCGGTTCCATCGCCGCGCGATCCAGCCATCGAGCAGATCCGTGATGCCCGCGTATGCAAACATGCCCACTGCCCACGCATGGTAGTCGTGTAGCACCAGGTAGCCCACTACAGGGGCCGCCACCAGCCGCGTCAGCGTCAGGAAGTTAGGTATTGTGTAAATGTCCTCGTGGATCACATCCGTTGGGGCCTTCTCGGACGGTAGGGAGGGCGAGGATCGAGACGCCGCTGATGTCGCAGGCGGAGCCGGAGAGTGAGGTCTGTAAGGAATCGCAGTAGTCAGTCTCACCATCTTTTGGAAAACCTCCGTCTCGCAATCTGACGTAGATACTCACGCTACCCGTTGTTGCTGCTGCTTCTGCTCCAGCAGAGCCTGTGTTTTAGTAAAGAAGAAGCAGCATTTGGACGGACGTTGCACCGCGGCAAATGCACCCCGGCGTAGGGCAAGCCTCGAGGCCCGGCTGGCCACGTTAATTGAAAGGAGCATTTCTCCAACGGAGGCTCTCGTTCATGCTCTCCGGGATCCGCCGTCAATCAGTTGCTGAGACTTTGGTAGCCTTTGATTGTTGGTGAGCTTGTTGGATGATAGCTATGGTCATGAGTGGTGGGACTCTGTGATAGCTGCATTGACCCTGAGTACCTAGTTAGGTACATACCTTTAAGCGGAAAATCGATATAGGCATATCTACGTAGCTTCCCCATGGCCTCTTGGCATCTTGGCATCTTGGCACTGTTACCACTCTGGGGATGGCACGTGATGGAGCCTCAACCTCACCTTGTCTACCTACCTACAAGTTGATCATCGTCTTCACATGTTAGTTCAACTTGAACGGGGCCCGAAATAAGGACTTGAGAGATGGACTGAACAGTAATTGGCATACAACTTGACTGTACGTATACAGCGGATCGGCCTCCCTTGCGGGACCCGGGAAATCCACCTATTCCACTCCTGTTAATCTACCTGTACATGCCTCCTTTTTGTCCTCCTTCCAGTAGTCCACACGATTAGGAAAAAAAAGTACGAAAAACAAGAAAACACCATAGAGCAGAAGAGCCTAGGGCATCCGAAGAATATGCCCACCTGGTATGCTCCGCCAAGGGCGACTTCCAGCCGCCAAACCGTTGCTCCATATCCCTTCCAAAGAAATCCCAAACCGCCCTAGCCCAAGAAAAGACCGTTCAACACCAGAACCAAAGCAGACATGAGCCACCATTAATGAGGAAATTGTGCATGAATCAAAACAAGAACAAATGCCTAGCGTCTAGCGCCTGGCTTTAGGTCCTACCCAAGCTGTTGGGACCGTTGGGCCATTGCGGTGCTTCTCCTGAGCCTCCCGGGGGGGCTCCGCCGCTGCCGTTGCCGCCGCCGCCGCCGCCGCCGCCGCCAAAGTATTGTTGATCTTGCGTTCCGTCGCTAGTATCAAACCCCCAGGCAGCACCATTCTCGTCGAGTGTGTAGTTTTGCGAGGTTCCGTCATCAAGGCCCAGGGTTTCCGGGTCTGCCTTCATCTGGCGGGGCGAGGGGAAGGCATGGGCGTGATCTTGGCCTGGAAGAGGCGCGGAGCGATGCGGCATGTAGTACGAAGGAGTAGTCATGTATGAGGTATGGGGGATCCCTCGCGCCTCTGGAATAGACCCAAGTGAGAGGCCGCTGAGATCAGTCGCGGGAGGGACTTCAAAGGTGGAATGGCGTCGAGGGGGGCTGTGGGAAGGCATGTGTCTGGGGTACTCGTGCGCCATGCTGGCACCCGGCGCGTATCGTGTTGTCCGGATCGGGTCCAATGCGTAGTTATTCTGAGACGGAGGCGCATACGACATGGGTGAAGCAGTCGGCATAGAATGAATGAACGAAGGCTGTGAGGGGGGCGCCTGGAAGCCATACTGTCCCGGCGCTCCATACTGAGGAGCGTGGACAGGGTGGAAGCTGGGCAACGACATGGCCCGCTGAAGCACGCTGCCGTGGCTGTATTCTTGACCGGGCATGCCTGCGAACATGGAGTGGCCGAGCCTATCGTCAGTGCCACACTCGACTTCATCGATGGGGGCCCGGAAGTTCTGCGACATGATCAATTCGGACCTGGGAATGATGTTCCGGAGGCTGTGATGCTTGGTAGGGGTGCTGAGGCGACCCGACATGACGTCGTTGACGTTGTAGTAGCTGACAAGGTGGTGAGGAACCCCCTGGTATGAGATGCTGATTGTCTTCTTGACCAGACCATCGTTCTTGAAAGGGTACGAGTCAATGAGGGATCCGATGAGAGCTCTCTCCGTGTCCTTGCCATTGGCATTTGGGTCCATGGCGGAGGGGAAGGCCATGCCAGGACGAGAGGAGCCATCATTCTTGGTGACGCCCTGCTGGAACTTCTTGTTCTTCTTCAGAGCGCGCTTCTTCTCTCCAGGTGGGAAGGGCTTTTCGAGCTCGCGGTAGATGAGAAAGTTGCCAAGAATGCGGCTGGGACTCCACGAGACGCCATCGGTCCATCGCTTGATTCCCGAGGCATGCTCCTCGTAGATGAAGACGTTGCCGCTCTTGATGAGGTCTTGGCGCTCACGGTCGTGAGGGCGACGGGGCACATGGTTGAGCTGGCCCGACAAGCAAGCCTCGAAGAGGACGAGGGCGTCAATGGTCGAGGCGATGTGTCCCTCAAATGTAGGATTGAGGGGGTTTGATGGACTAGACATGGCCATGGCTAAGTATGTGGCCAAGGAATCTTAACCTTGGGTAGTAAGGAATGAGGGAGATCTAGTAATTGCCCCGGTGTAGAGGCTAAGCTTGAGTAAGAAAGCCAAGAAATGAAGATTGGAGGGCCAGAAGAAGTAAATCAGAATTCGACACCGTTGAAAGGTTGCGAATGGTTGCTGAGAGTTGCTGTTGCCTCCTTTTCTCCAGATGATTTGAGTGGGAAGTTGAGAGTAAGAAGAGAGGAAAGTTGCGGGCTGGTCCTGATTCTTGTAGGAAAGAGGATGGGAGGGAAGGAAAGAGGAGAAATAATCGACGAGAGGGGCGGGAAGAAAAGGGCAGGGGCCACCGGGTGCGAAAGAGACCTGACTGCGGTCGACAAGAGTACAAGCTGTGGTGCCGGAGAACATAAGCTGGTCATGGGCGACCAATTTGACTCGGAGATGTGGGGGATATTATGTCAAGGCGAGGCAAGAAGGAAGTCTGTGGAGCGCGTAGCAATAAAGGTAGATCAGACGCGACGGAGATAGATGCTGATGATGTTGCTGACGATGGGCAAGATGAAAGGCTGGTACAGCTACCGAGGAGGAGGGCAACAATGGGTACGCGGATGGGCCCAGGATGGCTCCAGGATGGCTCCAGGACGGCTCCAGGACGGCTCCAAGATGGCTCCAGAAGGTAGACCCGAAAAGTAAACCCGAAAGGTAAGGCAGGGTAGAGTTTGAGAGAGGACCCGTGGTGAGGGTTGTTGGGAAGTGAGCCGAAGCAAAAACGCGTTCCTGGTGTTGAGGCGACGGCAGTGGTTGTCGTGGCGGTGGCGGCGACGGTGGGAGGAGAGGAGAAGAGAGGAGACGAGCAGATTGACTCGACGCAAGAGAGGGCGCAGTTGAATTAAGTTTGGCGAGGCGTCGGTGAGGGACAAGAGGCACAGGCACAAGCACATACACGAGGACGAGAGTGAGTAGAGTCGGCGAGGAGCAGCGGCGCAGGCTGGGTATTCATGGACTGGCGGGGCCTAGAGTTGATGTGCGATTGCGGCAAAGCGAAGGCAAGAGGCGTTTGTCGTCGTAGCTGTTGACGAGGCTTGCGGAGAAGAGGGCGTCCCGGTCCCGGAAAGGAAGACACGAGAGAGAGAGAGAGAGAGTGAGAGGGCGTGGGGATAACCTGGGTATGTTGTAGGCGCAAGCGCATGGGCTGGTTACTGGTGGTTCCTTGCTTGACGTCTGGATCTGGCCCCCGTTTAATCAAGTAGAACCGCCTGGGGAGCAAGGGGGTGCTACGAGCAAGGACGGCCAAGATGAAGATATGGCCCAAGGCTAGACGACGAGGAATGGAATGGGGAGAAACGTGGGAGCGAGTAGAGTAGGAGGCGTAGGGCGTAAGGCGTAGGGCGTATGGTGTATGGTGTAGGGCGGAGACAGGGGTGGGCGTTGAGCGTCGATGGGACCAACTCTTGGGGAGAGAGAAGAGCAAGGCAAAGCAAGGCAAAGCAAAGCCAAGCCAAGCAGAAGAGAGCAAAGGAGAGCAGTTGACGTTGATTTAGCAAGTGTCGTGTTGGTGCTGGTTAGGTAGGTATGAATGGATGGATGCGATAGGATGAGACGGGCTGGGGATGGGTCTCTGCTGCGTGCGGGCTAGGTACTGCCCAATGCGATGCGATGCGATACGACAAGATGAGTCGGGTCGAGTCGAGTCGAGAGAGATGAGATGAGATGAGATGAGATGAGATGGGCTACAATGCAATCAATGCAATGTGCAGATGCCGGGAATGGATACACAACGCAATGCAACGGCTTCTGCTATCGCCAAGTCAAGCAAGCAAGCATGTGCGTGTGCGTGTGCGCGCGCGGATGGCCGGGTCTGGCGATTTGATTTAGACGCTTGTGGTGGGCCGTGGAGGTTGGACGAAAAGGGTAAGTCGAGGTAAGACGGCAGCCGGAGACGATGGCCGATGGCAAATGGAAATGGGGACCGACGACGACAAGAATGAAGATGCACAGGGGCCCCTGTCGGCCGTATCCGTAGCGGTAGCGGTAGTAGTAGCGGAAGCCGTCAGTCTGTCAGTCTGTCTGTCCGTCTGTAGCTTGGCCTGGGCTGGTCCCGGGCGGGCGGCTTATTACTCTTATTAGTACTCGTCTGCGTGTCGTTGTTGTTGTTGCTGCTGTCGACAGGGTTGAGGGCTCTGGCTGCTGCTGCTGCTGCTGTCGCCGTTTTTAATCAAAGGACAATGGCCGATCCGTCTGTGCTCCGAGCTGCTTGGCTGGGGTGCTGCTGGGCTAGGCTGTGCATGCGGTGCTTGTTGCTGCTCCGGCGCGCCGCTTCGCTACTTTTCCATCGCCGGACCGGGGACAGCGGGAGAGGGGCAAGGATAGGCTTGCTTGCCTCGGGCGTCACACAACACACGGGGGGCCACGGAGAGGGGGGGGGGGGGGGG
>QUZG01000020.1:0-19453 GCA_003693545.1 Pseudonectria buxi
TCGCTATATATATACGTTAGGATATATATATCAACAATCTATATCTCGACACCATCTCAGCAACGATAGAGTAAGCACTAGTATCCATCAACAGCCTCCGCCAAACGCCCTTTCGAGATAGATGCTGAAGGCACCTTGGCCTTGACGAAACTGATACGTTTTCACGATGCCTAGCTTAGTGACTAGGTCGAGGACCCCCTCGGAGGACTCGGGCGAGTTTGTGCTTGGGGGAGACTACCCAGCCGCCTCGTTTCCTGGGTACTCTGAGAAGCCTCTCGATGAGCAGCTCGAGCCAATTGCTGTTGTTGGCATGGGTAAGTACTCCCAAACACACCTTTACTCTCACCGTGTAAGCTAACGGCTCGCCATCTAGGATGTCGATTGCCCGGAGACGTTGGCTCCCCAGCAGGATTCTGGGATATGCTGATGAACAAAAAGACCGGACAGACGCCCAAGGTCCCAGCAGACCGCTTCAACATTGATGCCCACATCCACAAGAACAATGATCGGCCGGGAAGCTTTGGGGTTCTTGGTGGATACTTTCTCAAGGAGGATCTAAGCAACTTTGATCCTGGTCTCTTTGGCATCACGCCCATCGAGGCCATGTGGATGGACCCCCAGCAAAGAAAGCTGCTCGAGGTTGTCTACGAGGCTCTCGAGTCTGGTGGAATCTCACTGGAAAAGATCTCGGGCACACGAACCGCCGTCTTTGCCGCAAGTTTCACTGCGGACTGGCAGCAAATGTCCTTCAAGGAGGCATCCTTTCGCCACAGTCTGACTGCTACTGGTGTCGACGTGGGAATCATCAGCAACCGCATCAGCCACGTATTCAACCTCAATGGCCCCAGCATCCTCTGCAACACGGCCTGCTCGTCATCTGTCTACGCTCTTCACAATGCTTGCAACGCCCTGAGAAACGGCGAGGCCGAAGGTGCCATTGTCGGTGGTGTCAACCTCATCATCACCGTGGACCAGCATATGAACACTGCAAAGCTGGGAGTCTTGTCGCCAACGTCCACCTGCCACACCTTTAACGAGCATGCCGACGGCTACGGTCGAGCAGATGCCGTTGGAGCCGTCTACTTGAAGAGACTCTCTGATGCGATCCGAGATAACGATCCAATCCGAGGCGTTATTCGATCCAGCGCTACAAACTCCAACGGCAAAGTTCCCGCCGTGGGCATCACCCATCCCAACCGAGAAGGCCAGGCGGATGTTATTGCCCACGCTTATAAACGCGGTGGAAATCTTGATCCTCGTCTGACTGGATACTTTGAATGCCACGGAACTGGAACTCCAATTGGTGACCCCCTGGAAGTTCATGCCGTCTCCATGGCTATGAACAAGGCACGCAACCTAGGCGAGGATCCGCTCCTCATCGGTGCTGTCAAGACCAACATTGGTCACAGCGAGGCTGCAAGTGGTCTGTCTGCTCTCATCAAGGCCATTCTCATGGTTGAGCGTGGCGTCATTGCCCCTACCAGAGGCATCGTCAACCCAAACCCCAAGATCAAGTGGGATGAGTGGAAAGTCAAAGTTGCCGCCGATGTGACCCCCTTTCCCAAGCATCTTCCCGTCAAGCGAGTCTCCATTAACAGCTTTGGCTATGGAGGCACCAATGCCCATGTCATTGTCGAGGGCACCGAGTCCATCGTTGGCCACCGACAGAAATATGTCTACCATGATCCCCTCACGAATGAACGCCCCAAGGCCATTGCTCCTCGTCGAGCAACACATCGCAAGCGGCCCTATCTTCTCCCGTTCTCGGCTCATGACAAGCCAACTCTGCTGCGTAACATTGACGCCCACGCCAAGGTTTCGGGAAACTACCAGCTTCTGGACCTTTCTCACACCCTCGCCAACCGCCGAAGTCTTCTATCTAACAGAGCCTTTACTGTGGCTAGCCACAAGACTCTGGAGCATGTCTTCCAGAATGCCAGCACTGCCTTCACCTTTGCCGATGCCAAGAAGGGGACCAAGACGCCCACGATTGGTTTCGTCTTTACTGGACAAGGTGCTCAGTGGGCTCGCATGGGAGCCGAGTTGATCGAGTACAGCCCCCGATTCCACTCTTCGATCCGCATCTTGGACCTCACTCTTGAGGAACTTCACGATGGCCCGTCGTGGACCATTGAGGATATTCTGCACGAACCTGCCGAGACGTCGCGTGTGAGCGAGGCCGAGTTTTCTCAGCCATTGTGCACCGCCATCCAGATTGCTCTCGTGCAGCTTCTCGAGTATTGGGGCATCCGGCCTGTCGTCACCGTCGGCCACTCTTCTGGCGAGATGGCTGCTGCTTATGCCGCTGGTCTCATCTCTGCCCGAGAAGCCATCACGTTGGCCTACTACCGTGGAGTGGTTACTAGCCATGTTGCCATCAAGGGTGCCATGATGGCCGTGGGTCTCGGTGCCGAGGCCGTTGCGCCTTATCTCGAAAGCTTCAAGAACAAGGTAGTTGTTGCCTGTCACAACTCGCCTTCTGGTGTGACTCTCAGTGGTAACACGGACTCGATTGAAGCCATCAAGGCGAAGCTTGACGGCGATGGCGTCTTTGCTCGCATCGTCAAGACTAACGGCAAGGCCTACCATTCCCACCACATGGAGCCTGTCTCGGCAGAGTATGAAGAGCTTGTACGCGCCGCCAAGGTCTACACTCCCTTTGACATGCCCACGGCGACCACGGCCAAGATGGTGTCATCTGTTACCAACAGAGTTATTCCCAAGATGGCTGCGTTGGACGAGACGTACTGGAGCAAGAATCTGCGAAGCCCTGTGATCTTTAACCAGGCCGTCCAAACTATCCTCACGGCTGATGAGTTCTCCGACGTCGATGTCTTGCTCGAGCTTGGTCCCCATTCAGCCCTTGCGGGACCCGTCAAGCAGATCAAGGCCGATCTGAAGCTTGAGAAGCTCGATTACTTGCCTACTCTGCTGCGAGGCGAGGACTGCGCTGTTCGATTGCTTCAGCTCGCAGGCGAGATGTTTCTGCGAGGGTACCAGCTCGACATGGAGCGCGTTGCTGCGGCCTATGTGGAAGAGGAGACTCTTGCGAGTGGCAAGGTTGCTCCCGCCAAGGGATCCATCATCGTCGATCTGCCTCCTTACCAATGGAACTATACCAAGCCTTTCTGGGCTGAGAGCCGAAGCAGTCGCGAGCAGCGTCTTCCTCAGTATCCGCGACACGATGTCTTGGGACAGCTTGTCAATGGAAGCTCACTGGCTGAGCCAACATGGAGAAACGTGCTCCGTGTTCGCGACTTGCCTTGGCTTGCGGATCACTCGCTGGGTGGCGAAGTCGTCTTCCCGGCCGCAGGCTACTTTGCAATGGCGATGGAGGCCATTACGCAGCTTTGGGAAATAAGCGGCTCTCCTGCGGAGATTGAAAACTATGTCCTGCGAGACGTCTCGATCCAAAAGGCTCTTGTGACTCCCGATAATGAGGATGGCATCGAGGTCCTTCTCAATATGCGTCCATCAGTCTACAGTACCGAGTCTAGCACGTGGTGGGACTTTAGTGTCTCTTCGATCGATGCGGAGATGGTCGTCAAGGAGCACATGCTCGGAAGCATCAGCATCAATGCTGGCCGTCCCCGTGAAGGTCCAGCTCGTCAGGTTCCTCTGTTCACGCAGCGTGCAAGCGGTAGTGCCTGGAACCAGGCTCTTCGTGAAGTTGGCTTCGACTATGGACCAACATTCCAAGACATGGATGATATACGCTTCGATGGTAAACTCTATGAAGCGAGCTGCAACACCAACATCAAGAAGGAGGTGGATGAGTCACTCGGAGAATCTCGCTATGTCTTGCACCCAGCCTCTGTCGACTCTGTTCTGCAGCTCAGCATTGCGGCTATTCACGCCGGTCGCACCAGTGCATTGAACCATGGCGTTGTGCCAATTCAGCTTGACGAGTTGATCATCTGGCCTCCTACGGACAAGCAAATCGAGACTACCAAGGCCAGCGCTTACGCATGGACGGACCGGCGCGGTACACGGTCTTTCGAGACGGGTGCCCAGATGGTCTCTGAGCATGACAACATGATGGTCCTGGAGATCACTAGCCTGCGTACCGTTGCTTACGAAGCTGCAGTTCCGCAAAAGGCACCCTCTGCCCTCGTCGAGGCTCCGTACGGCGAGCTGGCATGGAAGCCTGATTTCGACAGCCTCAAGACTTCATCGCATATCAAGGACTTGAACAGTGCCGATCTGACCAACTTGGCCTTGTTCAAGTACCCAGGCATGAAGATTCTTGAACTTGGCGCGGACCAGGCTTCGAAGATTCTATCAGCGAACTCTCGAGCCTCATACACTGTCCTCGTAGTGACTGACGAGGAGCTTGAGTCTGCCCAGGCCATCTTGAAGGGCTACCAGCACGCCAAGGTTGTCAAGATTGATCTTTCCAAGGATTTGGAAGGCCAGTCCCTGGCTGCCGGCTCGTATGACATTCTCATTGCACAGCAAGGTCTCTCGAAGCTGCACTCTACAGTCAAGCCTGGTGGCTTTGCATTCATTGATTCCGTGGAAATCGCCGATGAGGCCGCTTTTGGTGACCTTGTTTTCGTGGACAAGAATAACATTGGAACCGCCATCTACAAGAAAGAGGCTCCCGTCGCGAAGAAGCATGCTACCGAGGCAGCCAGGGGGGTCCAGCTTGTTTATCGTAAGAGCCCAGCCGACCTTGTCTCATCAGTCAAGTCGGCCTTGGAAAGCCTTGCCTGGCACGTTGAGACTAGCAGTTTGAGCGATTGTTCAGCACCGGAGGTGATTGCCGAGCACGTCATTGTTCTCTGCGACTTTGAAGGTCCTCTTCTCTTCAACATTACAGAAGAGGAGTTTAGCCGCATCCAAGACATTATCAGTTCGGCTTCCTCGATTCTCTGGGTCACGACTGGGGGTCTTCTGGAGGGCAAGAAGCCCGAGTTCGCCATGGTTCGGGGATTGGCAAGAACAATCTCCTCTGAGCAGGCTTCCGTCGACTTTAGAACCTTGGACATTGATTTGGACACTGTTTCTCTTGAGCAGGCAGTTGGCTCCGTTGTCGACGTTGCAAAACTGCAAGAATTAACGGATGTGGCGATTCCCGAACGAGAGTTTTCGGTTTCTGGGGACAAGACGTTCATCAGCAGGCTCGTGCGTGACGAGCCCCTGAATAACATCTTTTCTGCCGCTCGAAACCCAGATTCGAGAGTCTTCTCCAAGGGTGATCGTGTGTCGGGCAAGATAACGGACGGCAAGCTCATCTTTCAAGATACTTCCAATGATGCCGAAACGGAGGTCAAGGCAGGGCATGTCGAGGTCCAGATCATGGTCAGCGGCCTGACCAAGGAGGGCGTGCTCGTCATCTCTGGAGCCGACTTTCAGACAACCTTTGGCCACGAGATTGGTGGTGTCGTCAGCCGAGTTGGCCACGGAGTCGAAGATCTGCAAGTTGGCGACACGGTCGTAGGGTTCCACGCGAACAAGTTTGAGAGCTACCAGGAGGTGCCGGCCAATCTGCTTTATAAGCTTGAAAGCACGGACGACTTGACCACGGCCGTGAGTCTCTTGGCCGCCTATGTCGCCGCAATCTATGGTCTCGATACTCTTGCCAGGGTAGGTAAAAACGACAATGTCCTTGTTCTGCACGGCACCGGTGCCGCCGGCATCGTGGCCGTCAAGATTGCTGAGTCCAAGGGCGCCAACCCATACGTCGTGGTTGAGTCTTCAGACGAAGTTGGCTTCTTCCGAGATCTCGGGCTTCCGGCTGAGAACATCATCCACTCGTCCAACGATGGTTCTGTTTTCCAAACCTTCAAACAGCTCACTCATGGCCATGGAGCCGATATTGTCTTCAGCACCGGCAACGTTGAAGCCAGTGTTGCCCATGAGGCTTGGCGATGTATCGCTCGCTTTGGTCGCTTCGTCGATGGCGGTCGCAAGAACACTTTGCAGCGCAAGGCTCTGGATGCGTTGCCTACTCAGCGCGGCGCCTGCTACCTACCGTTTGACATTGTTGAGCTCCTCGATGGCCGTCCTCAGGTCCTGGCTGACATTCTGCCAACTATTCTTACCTTGTTCAAGCAAAACTCCATCGTTCCTACTGGCGCACTCCAGGCTGTTGATCTGGCAGGCATCGGCAAGGCTGTTTCGAGCTTCTCTGATGCTTTTGGAACTTCCAAGTTCGTCATTCAGTACGAGACATGCACAGATCCAATTCAAGTCCTGCCATTGCACCCTCGCGTCGAGTTTAGCCCCGATTCGACCTATCTCCTCGTCGGCTGCCTCGGCGGTCTTGGCCGCTGTCTGACATCTTGGATGATGGAATCGGGTGCGCGACGTTTCACCTTCCTCTCTCGGTCGGGTACAGACGCGCCGTCTGCTGCAAAGCTTGTCAAGGACATTGAGGAGGCTGGAGCAATTGTCCAAGTTGTGAGAGGAGATGCCACCTCTCGACAAGATGTTGTCCGAGCCGTCGAGGGGGTCGCCGCCGATCACCCAATTCGAGGTGTTGTGCATGCCGCCATGGTGCTTCGGGTAAGTTGACGACAATCTGTCCCTATTATACATGAACAAATCCACTAACACGCATTTCTCCCTCGCAGGATGGTTTGTTCCAAAGCATGACTTACAACAACTGGAAGACGTCGGTTGAGCCCAAGGTCCTTGGTGCTGCGAACCTGCATTCAGTTCTGGAGAATGAGCCTCTCGACTTCTTCCTCATGACCAGCTCTGTCTCGGGAGTTCTCGGAAACCCGACCCAGAGCAACTATGCCGCTGCCAATAGTTTCCTTGATTCGCTCGCTCGCCATCGCCACAACTCCAAGATGGCTGCAGTCTCCGTCGTCTTGCCCATGGTGCTCGGGGTTGGCGTTGTGGCCGAGAATACTGAACTCGAGACGATGCTCAAGCGCAAAGGCATGTATGGTATTGACGAGGAGCATCTCCTCGAAGGCTTCGAAGCCGCCGTTGTCTCTCCTATGTTCAAGGCCAATACCGACCACATTGTCATCGGTCTGGATCCCGCCAAACTTCAAAAGGCAATCAGCGATGCGGCGGCGACTGATCTCTACTGGGCTGAAGACGCGCGCTTTTCCCACGTCGTTCATGACATGGACACTTCTGCTGATGACGGCGCCGGTGCCGGATCCGGCCAGGACAGTATCCTCAAGACTATCAAGACCGCTGCTACTCCTTCTGAAGCAGTCTTGGCTGTGTCAAGCCATCTTATTGGCAAGCTCGCACGCATGCTACTGCTTGATAGGGACGAGTTTGAGCCTGACGTCAAGTCCATTGCGTCGTATGGTATCGATAGTATGATTGGAGCTGAGCTGAGAAACTGGATCTTCAAGGAGTTCAAGCTGGATATACCGTTTCAACAGCTCCTTGGACCTAGCTTGACGGTTACGGAATTTGCGATTCAGGTTTGCACTACGCAGGGGGTTTCTTTCGAGTAGGGAATAAAGATGACCGACAGGATTTGAATGGTGTGAGAAGGAATACAGTGTCGATTTTTCGAGGGTTTTGGTAATTTCCTTTTGTCGTAGTCTGAGATGCTTCCATTTGTTTTTCTCTAGGCAATATTAGATCAGTTTATTAGTTTCGCTCGCTTGAGAACCACTGGATACCGATGCTATACTAAGACTGGATAATCTGAAGCTGAGCAAGTCTTTTTTAACGAGGACATTGATACACTCCTGGTATCACTCGATGGAATGGTAGCATATGGGAACAGGTCATATGGCTGTATGGTATACTCGCAGAACTTGGTAAGGTGGACTAACTGTTTACTGTCGTCGAGGGCCCGAGGGTCAAGCGTGAGGAAGTGTTGGAGGAGTTAGTATACAGCATCGAAATCCAAGAAGCTTGCACCGTACAACACACCTCACGTTAAAGTCTTTGGAATCAAGATGCCGTGAGACGATAGCTTGCCCTGCTATGACGATCATATGGACGCGCTAACTTAGCTCCTGATCGGCAAGGCCGTCCAAACTCATCCACGCTGTACATTTCGGGATTGATCCCTATCTCGTGACACCTTTCCAGGCCTGTCCTAGTCGACTGGCTGGATAAGGGAGTATGCACCCGGGTTCCCATGATAAGCTTGATACGTACCTATGCGATGTCCAATCTAAGGTTTCCTCCTATGGATGTACCTAACTAGCTGCAAGAAGGTGTTATCGCCCGTATCAATACATGAGGCATAAGATCGGCTATTTCTGCTGTTTCTTGGTAGTGCTGACGGCTCTGTTTGAGCGGACCTACGAAGCCGGTCCATGAGGGAGCGTGCCCTCTTATTCGCTGCTACTATCGACACATTGTGAGATTCATACAGTAGCTGTGCGCATACTAATTAAAGACCTGTGCCCGTGATTTAAATATACGAGCATGATGGATAGATAGGGACACACAGTCACGCTGGCATACAGGCGTACAGGTACACGAGAGACATCTCCATCGTCCACTCTAGATATCTTCTCGTGGGCACTATACAGAATGCCGTGGATTTATGCAGCCGTGGCGATCAGAAGCTAAAGTTGAAGTGACTTCGAAAAAATGATTCTAGGCGTGTTCTTCCCGATCAAGCTTATTCTATTTCGAACCGTGTACCCCAGATCCCGAGTTGGCATGTTCAAGAGACTCAGTAATCACAACTAGTACTTCACCCAAATACGTCCAGTGCACACTTCACGAAAGTACGGATCAATACGGAAGATAATATTTGGGCTTCAAGATAAATAGAGGATCAGGCATACAGTAAATTCATTGAATTACTGAAGATGCTATAGGGTGAGATCGACTGCCAGATTTATCAAGATGATGAAGAATGTAATGAATAGGGGGGCGGGAAAAGATGCACTAAAATGAGATCGTTGACGTCAAGACTGAGAGTTTCCAGGAACTAGAAGCGGCTTGAGTGTCAATGTCTCAGTCCAAAACTTGAATTCAAAAGGCTTCACCTTTAACATCTTGAAATGCAAGTGCTACAAAGGTCTGCAGTCTCGTACCACGTCTTTCGAAAAATGGGAGTGACAGTCGTGTCGGCCGCTCAATGCGATGCTGACAGGTTATACTCGACCTCTGCGAGATCTCAGTCTAGCCACCAGCCTCAGCCTCAGCCTCAGACTCAGCATCAACGCAGCGACGGCCACAAGCCCAACCTACCAGAAGAGGAACGGGATCTCTATGTTCTCACACTACGGACAAACGAAGCCCATCGCCAAGCTATGACGGCGCTACGCAAAAAGTGGTTTCCATCAAAGTTGCTCAAAGTCAACGCACACGTCACGCTATTTCACGCCTTGCCAGGATCTAAAATACATCAATTAAGGGAAGACCTTACGGACGTGGCCGCCCAAACAAGTCGCTTTGACCTCGTGGCAGGTAGCAAAGACGTTTTTGAGATGGGAAAGGGGGTCGGGATTCGAGTCGCAAACCTCGGTCGTGAGCATGGACAGAAGAAAGCTGCCAGCGTACGAGCGGAGCTGAGAGGCAGATGGACTCAGTTTCTTAGCCAGCAAGACAATCAGGAGAAGTGGCGAGGACATTATACCATCATGAATAAGGAAGATGATAAGGAGAGGATAGGTCAGTGCATAGAGGACTTACAGAGCGGAATCGACCATAGCAGAGGAATGGTCGAAGGCTTGACATTGTGGAGGTACGATCGTGGTTGGTGGAAAGAACCCGAGGTGTTTGACTTTGGGTCAAGGGATAAACCGTCATGAGTAAGGTGGTTTTTGCATTGACCAATGTGTTTGGTATTTTTATCGACGAACTTTTTGATCTTGTTGTTGGCACCAGTACAGGTATGAGAGTTGTAATCGCTCCATCGTTTCACCGGAGCCTTCTAAATTGCAGCAAATGCTGATTGCCAAAGGGGGTATCATTGCGTTGGGAGTTTTCCACGAGGGTTGGTCCCCCTCGGAAAGCATTTCGTCGTTCCAAACTCTCTCAAAGAGGGCATTTACTCTCCGCGCTGGTCTTGGAATTCCCATCATCAGGTCCATCATCCAGCCATTCTATGAGTCTAGATATACCGATGCCGGCATCGAAGATGCCTTGAAAAGGCAGTTTGGATCTTCCAAGTATCTTTTTGGGCGGTCTGGTGGTGGCACAGACTGGGTCAAGGTTGGGGTTGTATCATGTCTCGAAGGTCAGAACCGACCTACACTAATCGCAAACTACAACAGGAACCCCGCAGTTGGTGGAGATGAAGGTTAGGCAGAGACTTGGGTTGATTCTCGGGCCGAGCACTAACTTGAATTGTGATTCAGAGGACTACCTTTCGCGCGAGGAACAGCAATATCGCGACTTCAAGATCTCGGGAGCGCAAGTTACCAGAACCTCTAACCTCCTGCTAAAGCAGATTCTAACTTCTTGCTAGGGCACGAGCAACTTCAGCAGCGCCTATCTACTTCCAGTCATTTCGCCACGGCCGAAACAAGAACCGCTATGTTGACGGTGGACTTGCTTGCCTGTAACAATCCGGTTCAACTCGCTTTCACCGAAGTCAGCAAGATCTGGCCTGGGTCTGTACCGCCGGATATCCTGGTGTCAATCGGCACTGGAGTTACTGTGGATCTCGAATCTGGCAAGATCAAGAAGAGGAACAAGCCTTCATCATTGAGAATGCTACTTCCTGGAGGTCTTCGGAAACAAGTGGAACTGGGATACGACATGGCAAAGAATACGCTCGACTGCCACAAGGCCTGGATCAACTTCAAAAGGACTGTCCCAGCCGAAGCCCGACACAAGAGAAATTTCCATCGACTTAATGTTGGCCTGCGACAGCGGATTGACATGGCTGATGTTGATAAAATGGATCTCATTCTCGAGGATTGCAAAAGTTACCTGCAATCTGAACCAGATATACCGTATTTCAACGACAAATACTCTACCGCCCAGCAGCACATCGAGATTGTGGCAAGACGACTCCTAGCATCTTTGTTCTACTATACAGGACCCCTCAGCGAAAGAATGCAAGTGGGTCAGATTCGAGGTGAGATTTATTGCAGGCTGGATCCTAGGTCTTCAACTACCAAGGCCTTGCTGCGAGATGCTCCCTCATTCAGACTACTACAGCTTGGTCGCACAGGCATGGACCATACCTATCCCATCAAGTACAAGAGCTTCGACTCTAAACATCTATGCGCTCCTGTTTTGTTCAAAGTTGAGGATGGAATCTTTCGGCGATCCATCGAGGTTAGTTTACGGAAGTGGAGTGACTCATGGGAACCGATCTCGGGATTCTAAACTTAGTTTATTGTTATATGTATACTGAAACGGTGTATGAAGGACGAGTATGAAAAAAGATCTGCGCTGATGATGCCAGATTGGCTAAAAGGCTGACGGGGTCCCTCCTTAAAACTTGGCCTGACCCTTGTAATGACGACAACCTCTGGGGGTGTCCTGATGTTGCATCGTCCCATGCCTCATCAAGACCTCTTAAGGCTTAGCAACTACGGAATAGCCAATCTTTTCTTGTCCTGTGCATATCAAAACCCCATATACTGGCAAATCCTGAAAATTCCTGCCGCTGATGTCATTTCCAGGGTCTTTCATTATGGACGGCCGGGCAAGGTTGAGGTTATCGGGCCCAAAATTTAAGTAACAGTCATGCCCACTAACACACATAGCTCAATTCAAGCAGCTTCTTCCTTTTGTTCTGATAAACCCCTTACGCTGTATCACCTTCGTTTGTCGAGGACATCTTTTCTATCACGATGGGTTTGGGAACCAAGATCAAAGAAGCTCTGAGCAGCGACAAAGACAATCTTGGCTCTAGGCGCCGAAAGACTCTCGATGCCTATCCAGAATCAGCTGCCAACGTTCCTCGGACAGACAAGGCGACGACATGGCAAACGACACCAACGAGAGCCAAAGATCTTGTGCAAGATCCCAAGTCCAAGAGTATTTCGGAGGATGAGGACAACGACGAATACACACATGCACCCGCCGATGCCAAGCAAACTCGTCTTGATCCTCCCAGCCAAACGAATAACCGCAAAACCGACGTCCTCGCCCCGAAAGCAGACGCAAAGAGCGCCGATGGCCCACAGGAGAAACCACACAAATTAAACAAGCAGAGTCCCTACTGGGGAGATTTTGGCAACCCTACAGCCAATGAGTATGCGGCTGTCGACCGGAACGCCATGGATACATTGGACTCGGACTCGGGTATCGCCGCGGGCGGGCGAAACAGCAACGACCAATTTGACAACTTTGAGACAACAAGATCCCATGGCCACAAGACGAATGGCAGCTCCCATCACCCTGCTTATAGCAATGATCTCAAACGGAACCCAACAATCATCGACACTCATCCAGCGCTGCGAGGCGACCCAGACGCGACTACTCGCGGCGAGCCACTGAATCAGTTTCATGTCCGCACCAACTCTGTTAATAGAGGCAGAGCGGTGCTGGTCGACGATGAAGCCGCCAAGGCAACTAGCATGGCAGCTTCTCAACTTTCGCACCCTTCCCAGCCAACTGACTATGGAGCTGATCATCATAATGCGGGCCAGGCTTACGACAACGCTGGGTATGGCCATAACGACTTTGGAACGACCCGTGGCCCTGCCAATGTTGGCTACGGCAATTATCCAGCAGCACAGCCAAGAACCACGACCGACGGCAGGGGAATCGTGAAGGATACCTACGGAACCGCTGTCTTGCCAAACCAAAACCGGGCTGAGCATACATACAGTCCTGAACAAGATCCGTTCCAGAACGTAGCGAGAAATGGCACAGGCTTGCCTGGACCTTACTCCAGCCCTCTGGAAGGTATGTCGCACAGCCAAGTCCCAGCTCCTGCGTACCAAGCCGGTATGGGCACGGGTCAGAATGGAACAGGCTTCGCTGGCCAGGCTTTTGGCCACGGACAGGATTACAGCCCAGTTGGTAACTCGGAAGGAAGTAATGGAGACAGTCCCATGAGGTCAGCGGGAGGGGATCACTATGGTCCTGGACATTCCGGTGCAAAGGTTCTGCATCGCTGTCAGCATTGCGGCAACGACAACGATATCACGAAATACTTCAGCAAGGATGTCGTGTACCGTCTTTCCTAAATTCTACTAAGCCTTCACCTACTTGTTTCCTTTGTCATATACCACGGTGGCGGGTTCCACAAAGTTAGAGCGAGCTAGGATTTACTCACCTCTTTATCAAGTCATTCACTGTTTTCATATTACATCAAAGGTGACTTATATTTTTCGGTTATCAAGACGAAGAAGTTGATATGTGACCGTGACAACCTTGATATTTGAAATCTATCAAATCAGCTTGATAATTCCTTTTCGTAACTTGTTTTGCAACCAGATTTCTTCACCGAGCAAGTCACTTATAATTCAACTTTTCGGGTCTTAACGTCTAAATTCAGACCGAGAAAGGGGTACACTACTACTTAGTTATCAAACTTATCAGGAGGTACTCTAACAACAATGAAGAGTACCCTAGTTTCGTTGGACGTGGTGGAGTCTTTGTATTAAATGTTGTGCGAGCTGAGCTCCTGAACTAGCTAGCGGTCCTCAAGGGGAAGTAGGCCGTCCTCAACCGCCTGGACTCTCACCTACACCGAGCGCAGATAGAATAAGATAGGTCTCAAGTAGTACCAAAAGTATTTGATTGAGTAGTGGAGGCTAGGAGACTGTCTTATAAACAAGTTCAACTATAGGTTAATAGCTAGTACGGTGAACTTTGTAAACATGCTCTACTTAGCTATAGCGAATCTAGCTAATACCGAAGCCCTTGTGAATCTAGTACTCTATCTTGTGTTAACCAAAGGATTTATTAAAACAATCATATCTTATGTAGTTTATTATGAAGCTTCCGCCACTACCTTTATTAAACACGCTTTAATCCCCAGGATTCTAGGATTAAAATCATACAATAGTATTAGCCTGAAATATTTACCCGTTACCCCGCTTGTGATATAACCCGAGCGTACTCGTCTAAGGATCTTCAAATACCTCAACAACAAACAACTATTAACAGCCGACAACCACTGCTCATATCACTATCAGAGCATAGTCCTCCAGACAATGTTGAATGGGCCCCAAATGAATTGGTAGTTAATAGCTATCAGCATCCATTCAGGTTCTGCAGGCTACGATAGAGGGTACGTTCTTTGTCAAATGCGTCGAGGCCGACTTTGTTGAGCGTCCTCGGCAAAAAACATGGCAATCTATGGCGTCTTGCTACCCAGGGTGGATGAAGATGACGACCCTCCACTGGAATTGGCGATATCACAGTGTCGTAAATAGCTAGACACATTCTTCCATCCTGATACAACTCAAAGCACTACGGCAGGTTATAGCTAACGCGACTAGTGCCCTTGGACCGACTGATCTTCTTTACCACCGTTTTGCCACACAACTTGGTGCTATCTACATGCGTCCCGCCACATGGATAGGTCTCGGCACCAACAATCTTTACTACCCTGAATTTCTCGCCCTCGTCCATTCCCATAGCTTGTCGATCTGGGATTAGTCGCTCGAGCCCATTCGACTTGAAGTTCTCCTCGTCCCACCAGTCGATTTCCACCGGCATATCCTGGCGGATGTAATCATCAAGCCTATCCTGGATAGCATTCTTCCACTTGCCCTCGATTAAGCCTAAGAACTCGCAAGATGCTGAACCCGGGACATGCGATGCCTTGGTCTCATCGAACCCTTCAATCTGCCCCTCGAGGAGATGGCGAACCGCAGCACCTAGAACGTGGCCGGCTGTATGATAGCGCGAGTACAAAAGACGTTTCTCCATGTCTATGGTCTGCGTGACCATTTGCCCTGGCTGGAATATTGCTGACGATGCATTGGAAAATTGTCCAAAGTGCAGAACCTCGCCCTGTCTGGTCGTTGCTGAGCGCACCATGTGGACTTCAAACTTCTCTCCAGATTCAGCTGCCATCATACCCTCGTCAGAGGGCTGGCCTCCACCCTGCGGATGGAAGATTGTAGTGTCCGTTACTACAACGTGTCCATCGTCTTTCGCATGCTTGAAAAGATCTCTATCGGCTGCATCGAGAGATGCAACTGTTTTGACAGCCGTGACCGCGACCTGGAGTGCTGATAGGTGGCCATTCCGTTGGAATGCAAGAAGAGTGCGTTGCATGATAGAAGTGCTTATGGGGCAGTTTGGTTGATTCTTCAAGACTCAAGTGTAAAGGTGTAAGCCGGCGGTAGAAACACAAGATCCCGCGCGAGCGCATGAAGTTTTACGCTGACAAGGTAATAAAGAGGGTCAGAGTGAACTCGTTCCTTTAAGTACCTATCGACCTTGTGTCCCCTTTTCTCCCTCTTTTTATCAGTAGCGTCTCCATAGCATTGCATAAGTAGTATGTATCTACGAGACAGCTACTTGACCAAACCCTCAATCGACGACTTTCCCTTCTCATCTCCTCTCCTAAACCCGAATCCACGATACACAACTTCCGTGGTTAAGTTGACGCTAAAACTCGGTTGCGACGTTTCATGCTGACTATGCTTGCCAGTAAATAAGGTTGTCGATATCACTTTCAAGGAAGGTGTATCTATACTTTGCAGCTCCAATTCGTAGTATAAAGGCCCAGCTCGGCATTATACTCGATGCCGTTGGATATAACAAGGTTATCAATAAGGTTTCCCAGCCCCTGAGCGTATGTCCCTGCATTGCCTTGACTTTCTCTTGCAACTTTCCAGCGTAACCTTCGAGATGTATCGTAGAAGCTTAACAGAATCTTCAAATTTAACCTTAACCGAAGACACATCTCTCAAGGTGCATAAAAGCAGCTATCGACTCCGTTATACATAAGACGATTCGAGTGTAGGAGGAAAGATTGGAAAGAGTAAAAGACAAAGTTGTGTATAAGTGATGTAAAAGTAAAATCAGCTTGAGTACGGATTGCATAACTCAGCCCTCGACACTTGGATTGGACGTGATTAACAACACTTGCTGAACCTCAACACGCGAATGCCAACAAAATACACCGCTAGCAAAGAGTGTCGCGCCCAGGCGGGCCAACAAGATGGGCCGAAACGAGTCCCGTGAGAGTGAAGGGACGCAGCGCTTAGAGACCGGGGGGCATGTATTTTCAGTCGAGCGTTTTATGTACTCATCAGCCAGTAGCCCCTGCACTAACTCGCTGTCACATTCTTACTCGGCGGCTAATCAAGAGATCGTCCCAGGCTCGCTTACTTTCAGACAGCCAAACCCAACAAGAGACAATAACGATCTCGTGCTGGAGCGCCAAGCAGAAGGGGAGCCAATGCATTGGTCACTCTTCGTCTGCCAGGGAGAGGCGACAGAATCCAGAGGGGATGTATGGCAGGTGACGGGCGATGCTATCTTTATGGAGTACCAGCACGACCGCAATGTCCCTTTATTCGAATCTGAGTCCTATCATACGTCATATGCTTTAAACACTAGCTTGACTAGGAGTCAAGAGCATTTGATAATGGAAGCCGTCAAGAAGGAAGACCCACCATGCGCAGAGGATCAACAATCTGTCAAGGAAAATTGCCAGGGCTGGACCATTCGAGTTCTTCGACGGCTTGAAAGCGAAGGGTTGGTCAAGAAAGACACTATTGACATGATTGAGAGGGATTTCAAACAGCCTATCAATAGGTAGGGTGGAGATTGGGAAGATCACCCACGAGACACGAGTTGAGGGGTGTTTATGATTTCAAAAGGAAGGGAGACTCTTTGTTTTCACAGCCAGGGTTATAGTCATCCGTGGTGTATTTCTAGAAAAGGACACGTCTGGCCTTATTGATACCACTGATATCCCATGCAAAGGGCTTTGTACGTTCCATCCAAACTTTCCAGTCGGCAGGGTCACGAGAGGGCTTCATCATACTAGCATACTCCCAGTAATCTGGATACCATCCAGCACTCTCCCAGTCGATGAGGCTTAGAATTTTACCGTTTTCATCCACCATCAAATTCCGAGGAGCAATATCACCATGCGTAAATACTGACTTGTTGGAGCGCGGCAACATGTCGGGCAGATCCTTTCCATCGGCGTATGAAAGCCCATTGCAGCTGACGTAGCGAGCGAATATGCGACTCCTCAAAGTATCATCATCATAAAACAGTGGCGCAGGATCAGTGTTGTCGCCCAGTAGAGCATCCCAAGGCGGAGAGCCATCAGCAGAGCAGTAGAACTGGTCTTGTAGATGGACAGGTCGAAGTATAGTGCGGATTTGCGCTACCAAGTCCCATGTGTCTCGACAGATCTGCTCTTTGGCAGAATCAGTGAACGAGTCCCAGCAGGAACTTAGACATTGGCCAGATATGCGGCTCATGTAAATCTGTCCGATGGGGACATCGTCCTCCGAGGATCCAAACCACCAGTCGTAAACATGAGGTATAGGTACTGAAGGCTTGTTCTCCTGCACGATTCGCATCGCCTCGACTTCGCTTGGTCGGACTTTGGAGCCCCATTTCAAGACCACATCAGGCGCGATCAGCTCGATCGCGCAGCCCCATTGCTTGAAGAGCGTTTTTGGCGTCATCTCGCTTGACTCATTCTCGCCTGAGGGAAATTAGCATCTCGACAGGAGCTGCTCGACCAATGTTCCTACCGGTAGTGTGTGACATGTTTGCTAGATCTTTTGATGCTCTAGATGGGATTGTGATGTTTCATGGAGCTGCGGCAGATAGGCTCAAGAAGTAAGGAGGGAGTATTGCCGCGGTCACCTGAAGCTATATAAGAAACAAACAAGAAGTTTAGGCCCTAATCGGCAACGCCTTTTAAAAATATATCTCGTTAAAAACGTAACTTCCGGTAGCGCTAAAATCGTAATATATCCCTTTTTAAGTTCTATAGCTACCGTTATAGAGCGTTACCGTATCCGGCGGCTCTTTTTACCGCCTTTAGCCCTTTATCGCGATCCGATAATAGTATTAATATAATACTAGAGAACGTAAGAGTATTATATACTTTAATATACCGGTACGTTCCTAAATTTCTATATAAATCGTACTAAAGATAGAGATTAGCCCGTACTTATAGCTCTAGTATCCTCTCTTAACTCTTTAAGTAACCTAGGCGGTAGCTTTAGCTCCTTAAGCTTATATATTAATATACCTAACTTTAATAATACTACCCCGGCCCCTATAAAGAATTTATAAGGCTAGCGATAGTTTAATAAATAGAGTATCTTCTTCCTTTATCTATTACTTAAGGCTTAGCGTTAGGGTAAGCTTAATATTACTAAGACTACTATTATTAAGTATATACTTAATACCTTTATCCCGGCCTTTAAGAAGTATTAGCTAGATTATTATTAAGATATTAAGGTCCTTAAGAATAGGTTTCGTAACTTACGAGACTATTATCGTACCTTTTAAGATACCTTTACCTTAAGTACCTATTACTTAAAGAGTAAGAATAGGCTTATTATAACGCCTAAGAATAAGGTAAGGCTAAAGAAGAAATAGCCTCTACTTATAGGTAGGCTAATTAAGAAGGGCCTTATTACTAATAAGTAATTCGGTAAGGATAAGTATTAAAAGGTCTTTAAGGATAACCTTCTTACTAGACGGATAGCTATTAAGGCTAAGGATATCTTTAGTAATAAGGAGTTAAATATTAATATTATAATCTCGGAAGAGGAAGAAGAAGAAGAAGAAGAAGAGGCCGGCGAGGCTAATAAGGTCGAAGAGATATAAGAGATATAGGAGACCTAGAATATATAGGATTTACTATATTCTAAGCCGCCTCGGCGGTCTCGGCTATCTATATATTCCTAGCTATCTCGGCGATCGTAACTACCTTAATAGTCTTAGTAGTCTTAGTAGTCTTAGTAGTCTTAGTAACCTTAGCGCCCTTCTCTAATACCGGCCTTTAAATTAGAAACTATATAGTTACTTTAGTACTATAAGTATCTTTATATACCTTTCCCGAGAATAGTATATTAACCGCCTTTACCTCCCCTAGCGGTAGAGACTATCGATTTAGAGGATAATATTCTAGATCGACTATCTTTATTATTAGCCCTAACTATAGGCTCCTTAAGTTAAAGATAGAAACGTCTTATAATAAGGTAAATACCGCTAAATAACCTTATTCCTATCCCTACGAGGGGAAAGAGATAGAAGCCCGATAGAGTTAGCTAGAGTAGCGTAAATAATATACTCTAGTAGATTAAAAGTAGCTACCGTAAATATTATATATTAATTAAGAGAGGTATAGATTCTAAGGCTTTAGATATAATATAAAATTACTTTAACCTCTTTTTAGAAGATAAAGGTATAGACTTTTATATTAAGGTTATTAAGTAGATTAACGAGGACTTTAGGAATACTATTATCTAGAATGCCTTACCTTTAAAAGAGGCTAAAGAAATATATTTATAAGTAAAGTTAATTATATTTTAATATATTATTAAGTAAATAAACTATAAAGCTATACCTATTCTTCTTCTTCTTCTTCTTTATTATCTTCGCCTTATTAGTAAATAGCCTCCTTACTCTAAAGCTAACGTATATATATAGC
>QUZG01000199.1:765-22053 GCA_003693545.1 Pseudonectria buxi
CTGCTGCTGCTGCTGCTCCTCCTACCTCGGCACCCACAACGAACCTGGTTACCCTTGTCTGTCACCACCAAGGACCAGCATCCCATCTTTTGTCGACCAACAAACCTGGAGAGACAGACAGACCTGTTCCGTTCCGTCGCTCCAAATATCCCCAGTCCAGCCCAGCCCAGCCGGCCAGCAACCGCGCCCCCACCTGCCGGCCCTCTGATACATGAGCAATTCGCCCACGCCATCCCGGGCTCCCTCGTCTGCCTACATTAGACACCCAAGCACAAGCACAATCACAATCACAGGCACAAGCACAAGCACTTGTCCTCGCCGCGCAGATACAAATACGGATACAAATACAAATACAAATACCACAATGCTGTCCATCGCCCCCCAGGATCTCCAGCCTCAGTCCTTCTACCTCCCCTACCGCCGGCTGCCCCAGCCCGATCTCCCCTTCATCTCGTACGCCATGGGCAGCCCGCCGCACCCGCACTTTTCGCACTCTCACTCACCCTCACACTCCCACTCCCACATGCACGCTCACGTTGACGCCGCCCGCTCCGCGCAGGACGCCAGCGTCGCCCAGGCCCTCGAGATTGCGCGCGAGAGCCCCGACGGCTCCTCGGACCCGACCATTAGCAAGATCCTCGAGGGCGCCCTCGCCCAGATCTGGGCAAAGGTCCAGGCCCAGCCCGACTCGTACGTCATGACGCGCGACGAGTTTGCCGTCTTCAACTTCTTCCAGCACCGCTTCACCGGCAACAAGACGGCCGTCGGCGCCCGCAAGCGATACTGGGACCACGCGCGAGCGTGAAGATGCTTGTCGTCCCATCCATCGTGTCCCCCTTCTCCTTTGCATCCCTCGGCCCCGGGCTTGTGTGTCAGCGTCAGTCCAACCTGAATCATGGAAGCCCGGGCTGGGCTGGGCTGGCGTTTGCGCTGGCGCCAGCGCTGCGCTGCGCTGCTGACTGCACTGCACTGCGCTGTGGTGCGCTGCATTGCACTGCAATTGTCGGTATTCATCTGGATGCATGCCAACTCGAACCAACGCAAATATCCATCTGAAGCCAAGCCAAGCCAAGCCAAGCCAAGCCAGCCAAGAACCCATCCTGGATGCATCTATCCCAGCTTCAGCATCGCATTCGCGGGACCTAGTGGGGGCCGACCGACCGCATGGCGCCCCGCCCCGGCCACTCGCTGCAACCTTGAGCCCCGGGGTGTTTTGCATCTGCATTTGCATCTGCATCTGCATCTCCACCTGCATCTCCATCTGCAATTCCCTTTGCCTCTGGCCAAGTCGATGAGACGACTCTCCAGTCCCCGTCTCGTCGGCCGTTGCTCGGCTTCTAGCCGAATTGCTTCCTCCATTGCATCGGCACCTCCGCCTCGCTAGCTCGTCCCCAAGGTTTACCTTTGCCTTTTTGGCCCGTCACGGCGGACCCTGCCCGCATCCATTCTGTCCATGTCCAGACTCTGGCCTCGCTGGCCGCGCTGGCCGCGCCCCGAGTGTTCCAGCCGCTCATGGATATTCCATTTCTACCTTTTGTGTTTTACTACCTCTTACTACCATTCTTCCTCTTCTTGTCTGGTGTGCATGTACAATACTACCCATCTATAGATCGCACGTCGTTCAGCGGATATCACCAAGTGTTTTTTTCTTTTTCTTCTCCATGTTCTCATCATTGTTTCCGGAGGTTTCTTTATTAGTTTGTTGCTGCTGGAATATCCATATAGACTTGTTTGCCTGCCAATATCAAGCCATATTGGTTTACTCTTACTCTGCATCCATCTCATCTCCACATGTGCCATGCCTCCAAAACTCAATCATCGTAATGGCCTATCTAGTTGAAGCAACACTCCTTCTTGGCTTAGTTACAGCCCGAGATGGCAGTTCATCTACCTACTTGGCAATGTTTAATTGCTCAGTACAGATCGCCCTTGCGTCTTATTCTGTCGCTCGCATCCCTTCCTGGACCGCCAAGAAGCGATCGACCCTCTCGACGTCTGGTAGTAGCAGTCCCCAGCCAACTCAGACGCCATCATGCTGCCATTCCTGGCCATTCTCGTGACCCTGCAAACCACCGTTTGGGCCGTTGCTCCCTCGATCAACCAAGATGCCATCCCGAAAACCTTAATCGGGGGAGCCCTCTCACCGCCGCCCCGAGTTCCATTGGAACCATTCCAGCAGTCGCCGCCACCACGGCCACCGCAACCCCTGAGCTGCTCCCAGATGACTGGGCCAGTGCTGGGTCCGGATGGAGCGCTGCCGTCGTCTCTCAGTCTAGGGAAGCCGGCGAGTTGGCCCAGGGCCCGGGTCCAAAAGGTACTCATGAAACATGGCTTCGGATGGAGCTTTGGCAAGCCCTTTGTTGGTGAGTCTATCCCCTTCGGGACGAGACGGACGGCACAATGGCAGGCTCAACTAGATAGATGGTTGTCTGACAAGCCCCGACTAGCCGACTATCGACCCCCAGACTGCCAATTCAATCGGGTTCTCATCAATTTCACGGTCCACTCTGCCGGCACTCAGTTTGATCGTCTCGCCATCATGTGGTTGGGCGATGTCGAGGTCTGGAGGACGTCAACAGCGCAGCCCATGACGGATCCTGGAGTGACCTGGACCGTTGTCAAGGACATGACGTCGTATCTGTCGTTGTGGAAGAAGCCCCAGAGACTCATCTTTGAGTTGGATAACCTCATTGACAAAACCTACACAGGCGTGTACAACACCACCCTATTGGCCACCTTTTTTGAGCAATCCTTGGAGACGCCACACGGTGAGCCGGCCGATCTCATAGTCCCACTCAGCGCCATCAAGAGCCACCAGAGCTGTGGCAGCGCGTGGTCGTATCCCGGGGCTCAGATGCAGCGCTCGATAACGCTCCCCCGCAACACCAGGCGCGCCCGCCTGTCCGTTGCCGCAACCGGTCAGGGGGAGGAAGAGTTCTGGTGGAGCAACGTGCCTAGCAGCGTGAGCCAGGCCTTTAACGCCACGAGTGGTCCGCTGCCGTCTCTGTCTGCGCTGCGAGAGGTCCAGCTCTCCATCGACGATGAGCCGGCGGGCTTCGCCTGGCCGTTTCCCGTCCTCTTCACTGGCGGCATTGCTCCTTGCCTTTCCAGGCCCGTCGCAGGGCTGCAAGCCTTTGACATGCGGGAGCACGAGATTGATGTGACGCCCTGGCTTGGGCGGCTATGCGACGGCCAAAAGCATCGCATCAAGTTGGACGTTTTTGCCTTTGACGATAGCGAACAGGGTCGACTCAAACGGGTCCCCCCACCTTCCCATTGGATCGTTAGTGGCAAGTTGTTCGTCTGGCTTGATGGCGACGACGGCTCCTACACGACGGGCCCTAGCCCCGTCATTACACGCAATACATTCCAGTGCGAAATGGGCGGCGACGTTGCCCAGGACGAGCGCGGGAATAGCTACTACGTGAGATACAACCAGACAATGTCCCGCAACTACCGCGTCGAGACGACTCTATCTTACGGGGGCGTTGGCCACAAGGTCGTTTGGACGCAAAGCTTGAACGGGTCGAACCGCGGCTTCCTAGCCAACTACAGCCACTACCAGGACCTCGATGCCCTCTACACGGGGGCCGCTCAACTCCAAGCCAACGGCACTGTTGACTTTGCGACAGAGTTTAGGTATCCGCTGGGGACTGTGACGTCCTACAGCGTCCCCAGCAGAGACGGCGCCTTCAGTCTCCGGGCGGAGCTCAACCAGCGCATGGAGCTCAAAGTTTTTGGGCAGAGTGCGTTTACGAGCGGCATCGAGCCGTGGTTAAGGGATTGGCACAGGTCGGGCCGAGACTACCTGTCTGGCTCCAAGATCGTGGCCAGTCACTACGGCTGGGCAACGTTTGCTCAGGGTGCTGGTGGACATGGCAGTGTTGGAAGCGCCAACACCACGCAGAGGTACCATTTGACTGCGCTGACTGGGCCGTGGAGGGACAAGTGGGATCTTGCCTTGCTCCTCTATCGTCAAAGCGTAGGCGTAGCGGACGGAGCGGTTGAGCAGGATTCGATCCAAGTCTACGGAACCGATGGACGGCACGACGACAATGGACACGACTTGAAGCGGCTACGGAGCCAAGGGCAAAGGCAAGGGCAAGTGGGCCTTGCCGCCCTTGACTTTGCGCCTTTGCTTCCTACGGCGTCGGGATATAACATGTCGAGGGCCTTTATGGGCCGGCTTGTTGGGCGATCCATGCCGATGGACGGTGAGGGTGATGATGGGGGTTGATGGCGAGGGCGACGATAATGATGATGATGATAATGATGATGGCACCAACAAGTCAAACGTTGTGTTTATTTCCTGGTGTTTCCTTTTGGGTTTCAGTCTCAGTGTATAGTTTGGCGATCCACCTGCTCGTTATTGAACTTTTTCCGCCTTGGCAGCTTCACCGTCATTTCCAACCATGACCCGATGACACGGTCGTGGGACAAAGTCAGTTTCTGGTGTTCTAGGACGGAATAGGCGACAGCGATGAAAGCAAGGGCATCTTGGTAGAAAGTTAAGGATAGCGCCTGTAGCGCGCAATCAACAGACGACTTGAACTTTTTGGGCCAGTGTCGGAATGAGACGGGCCAAAGTGCCTCTCCCCCCCCCTCCCCGCGGAAATGATAGGCTCGAACTCTCCGACAAAGGTTGGAGGGATGGGAATAGCATAGTTGGGTTGCTAGTTGAGCAGCGACAGCTAGGCCAAGCGCAATTGCTTGGGGCCCGAAAAAGCCATGTGCCATCCATCTTCATGTGTCAAACTCAGCAGGCAGCGGGAGGCAGCGACGATCTCTGCTCTTTTGGAGGCGGGGATGGGGGGGGGAATAACCTGGGTCGTGGACCGCCATTGCGGAAACTAGCTGTTGGGAGGAAACTTGAAGGCATCGCAAGTGCTTACTTGCGCCGGGCTGCCGAAAGGAGAGCAGCGACATGCTCCTTTGGGAACAGTAGGGCCAAACGTTATTCCAACCCTCCTTTTGGGGGCTAGGGGTTAGGGAAAGCGGTGTGGAGATGGGCCAGCATCTGGAACTTTGACATGTTGCCCCAACCTTTGTTCTCACTCGAGTGCCAAATGGTTTCTAGCCTCAGGGCACGTACGGTCAGGGTTACCAGGCGAGCGAGTCAGAGCAATGCGTCATGAAACAATGCTTGGGCGCATGCCTCTGCCCCAGCAGCCTGGTAACTTTTGCAACGGGAAGTTTGGGCAGGAATGGAGGCGGCCATGAGCCCGGGACACGGGATGGGGATTGGAATGGTGGTGGTGCTTCTAGAAGACGTGGAGAGAGAGAGAGAGAGAGGGAGCAAGGAAGAGGGAGAGGGAGAGAGAGACTGAGAGAGTCGCGACTCAGTTGCGTCAGGGGCGTGGGTCGGGGATCGGAGCAAGGGTTAGTCCCAAGAGGGCGGCGGCCTGTGCAAAGTTTATGACAGGCCCAAAGGAGCATGGTCCTCGCAGCCAAACGACGAGGAAGCTTTTGTCCGTCGCTTTTGGCAGACAGGTCGAGGGGGGGGGGGGGTGTGTTGGCTCGATGGATCAATAGGGGGCACAAGTACCGTGTACGACTGACTCCATCTGATAGTGTTTTTCACCAGATGCATGTTTAAACAGTAAACAGTCGGTGAAGCAATTAAGGTTATGCGAGCAACTTGTCTGCCTGCTGCTGGCCACTGCTACTGGTGGTTTCTGCATGCTGCTGCTACCCAGTGTTGTCCCAATTTCTAGATAGACGAGGCTGCCGCCAAATACCGACCTTGTCTCCCACGCCCAGCCGGCGCCTAGAGTTGCGCTGGAATTGGGCCATTTGGCTTTTTGCTAGATGGACACAAGACCACGTTTACGGCGCGGCACGTGGAATACACAAAGAGGCCAGGGCAGCCCTACGACCGGGGTAGAGTGACGTCGCCGGGGAGCAGCATCTCCATGGGCATGCGACCAACTGCCATGCACATGCACGTCAGTTGATGTTGTACTGTACTGCACGGCACAGCACGGCACTGCACCGCTCTGCTCTGCCTGCACTGCACTGCACAAGGGGCAAAGCAGAACTACACGGGCCAGATGCGCCAGGGTCCATCTGACAGCGGATCTATCCTGCTCCTCATGCACCGTAGACAGGGGTGCTGGATCCAAGTGGCCTATGAGAGGCCCGTCAGAGGGCGCCAAGGGCCAAGCGAGGCGTTGCAGTGCGAGGCCCCTGGGAGGGAGGTGATGAAGACATCGTGGCTTGCCTGGGAACAGGAGGCGAGAACGAGGCCCAGGATGGATTGGGGAACTGGGAGCCACGGAATTACGTAGGAGGATGCTTTCCGACGCCCCAATTCATCTCGCGTGTGCCCTCGTATATGTAACCCTCGTCTGCCCACGCCTGCGCCCATGCGTAGACTTTGCATAGTCGTAACCTTTTTTTCATGTGGTCGGTTCTTTACGGTTAAGACGGGGTACCACGGTTTTCCCCATTGGGTCGTGTGGCTTGCGGCGCAAAGCCTTCGTCATGTGGTGGTGAGAGAAGAGCAACGACTCCTGAGGACCCTGAGGACCCTGAGGACCCGATATTGGACTGGTAGCCCTCGTTCTGGAAGCCGACGGGAGCGCCCAGGGCACGATGACACATGGCTTGTCAAGTTTCCGAGAGCCTGGGATGCGGTATTACTCACACAAACTACGAGCACGTCGGCGGCCCCGGGGGACATATCGTATCTTTTTCTGGCTGGCGCATCAGACTTCCCAATTTGTCTTGGCGTCTTTGTAAACCAGGAAACGAGAGCTTCGGACTGAGTTGCGAGCATAAGAGAAAAAGTCAAAATAATCTCGTACCGAGTTCTCACCTCCAGACTAGGCCACTGGTTCGGGATGGAAAGTGTCATGCACGAATAGGGGGGAGAAATAGGAGGTGGAAGCTTTACTTGCGAGCTCGGGGTCTGACGTATCCGAAACCATGTTGGGTTTGGTCCATTGCTTACACCAGCTGGGACGGTGCAAAAAGGTTCAACAACGGCTTGACGGGGACCACTGGTTTACCGGGCGTACGGTAGGTTTGATCATTGCCAACTGATGGGTGGTGAGAAGCACATACAATGTGACACCATAATCGAGTGCATAGCAACGGCTTGTCCATTGTTCCTGGCTAAAACTAGCCCACCTACTACGTCAATTCAATAGCAAAGCAAGCGTTCAAGTGTCTGGGGCGGGAACTAGTCGTTTGTTGGCCGTCATGCCGCCGCCTCGAGAGAGCTCAGAGTTGCAGTGCTGTGAGGAGCCTAGCAACGCGCAACGGCCGGCGGCATCTATACAAACACTCGCAGCCTGTGTTGGCATCGACAGCGAACCATCTGCCTATTCACAATGCTCGAGACAATAGCAAAATCTCCCAAGTCTGTGTTATTGTTCACGCTCAGGTCCTGGTGGGGGCATACTGAATTAGACCCACGTGACCTCGTCGTTTGTTTGGTGCGCACTGCCCGCTCGACGCGTCCAAAGAAGTGCATCCACAGAAACACGCTCAAGAGTCTCAGTGCTTCTTCACAACACCACAACCACGCAAAATCACAGACTTTTCGTCATTCCACGCCTCGAAGCCTGCGGCCGCGCTCAAAGGCCAGTTCTGCAGCTCTTTGAAGCTTTACCGCACTTTTTTTGCGCCTCCCGCCACCGTTGCTCCGGACCCCGTTGCGCTTTGTTTACTTTACTTTGCTCCCGCCGCTGGTTCGTTCTTTCGCGATGGATCAGTCGGCTCCCCCTTCGCGGGGTTTCGCGCCTCCGCTCGCGACAACGTGAGTCTCTCGCCGCCGCTGCAAATGCTCGTGTTCATGTCGAGACGAGTTTGCTAATCGTTTTGCACCGCAGAAATCCCCTGCCAGCTTCCTTCATCCGCTTCTTCCCCCAATGCGACTCGACAAGCCCCCGATCGCCCACCACTGTTGGCCTGGGTCTGCACAGCCTGTACGATATGCGCGCACTCTATCCATCCTCTGCGCCTGGTGGAATGCTAACCGGGATATGCTAGATCATGGCGCGCGTGCTTTGCCGTTCCGAGGGCGCATACCCAGAGCCCTGCCTGGGCCCGAGTTGCGGTCCCAGCACACGATCCGAACCGCCGCCCTAGCCTCATCATGAAGCGCGTCGGCCTTCGTCTCCCCTACTTTCTTCGATATCCCTCCGAAATCCGACCTCTTCGGAGCGCTTCCGGCGAGCCAGCCTCTTCGCGAAGGCGTAGCGAGCACCATCTTCCAGCAACCGAAGACGCAAAGTTTCAAGGCCTGCCTAGTACACCCTCCGAGGTGGCCAAAACCACAATGGAAGCAAAGGGTATATACACGGATTTCCTCTTGTCGTACCTGGATCCACGGGCGCTAATCTCTTCTTAGTCGATGTCGCCAATCACTACATGGATTGCTTCGACTTTCCAATGCGGGATGGATCCCTACTCCGGAATCTACAGCAGGGCTACAACCTGACCATACCCGCCAAACGACACGCCGATACAGAGGAGCCGGTATCACATGAGGACATGATCCGAAGCAACGCTGCCGTCCTCTACGAGATTGCTCCCATTATTGAGAGAGCCCTCCAGAACGGAATGGCAAAGGTCGATTTCCGGACCGCATCCATCGCCGAAGCTACTTCCATCATGGGCGAAATGCGACGGGACCCCCGAAAACGTCTTATTCCCTTTGGCGTTCCTGATCTGTCCGACATCATGGACGTGCCAGAGCCCGAGAGCCCCCACCTGATCAGACCACCGGTCCTTAAGGCCGAGATGCGATCTCCTCAGAAACGAGTTGCCAGGCTCACTAGTCCCATTAAGAAAACCCGGCCTTCCATCACAAAGAACATTGTCAAGTTGGAACCTGGCTCCAGCCCCAGAGCCGAGCCGTCACCCACAAAGTCCTCCTCGGTACCCTCATCCCCACTACAGCTCTCGCCTACAGTGGGCCGGTTCACCAATCCTCTGTTGTCAAGCCCTTTGGCTGCATCGGCTGTTCTCATGCCCGAGGATGAGAGCGAACTGGGCGACATCACTCCTCTCCCTGGCCGTGTCTTCCGGGCACCATCCTACTCGGACTCTACAACACTGACCTTTCAGTCACCCTCTGTTTTGGGATCCCCTATTCGACAAACTAGACCAGTCGCACCAACACCTTCGCGCTGGAACCGTGCTGAGCCGACGACTCCTCTGTTCTCTACACCCGTCCGGGCCACCCCTGTCCAGAGTGACAGCCCTATCGGTCTAGCTGCTCTGATTCCGCCGTCCCCTCAGCCCTCTCAGTACATGATTGATATGGGAACCCCTGTCAAGCCAGCCACTTTCGACTTTGGAGTCGTCTCTCCATCTTTCAACTCTGGCACCAAGAGCAGGCCCTCTCTCGATGCTAGTGAGCCTCGACGAATCAAGAGCGTAAACTTGGCACGCCGCAGACAGAGTGAGCCTCTTTTACGCAAGTACTTTAGGTCTCAGGCGCGTCGTCAATCTGCTTCTCCTCAGAAACCCAAACTGGAGAGCACCGAAAAGGTCCGAGATGATTCTTCCGTAGCATCCATTCCCTTGTCGCCTGTTGCCGCCTCCCCATCCCCTGGGACATTCAAGGATGCCTTGGCGGCTGAAGCTGCCAATGAAACTGTCAATGTTGATGAGACTAAACTATCCGAGGAGGACATCACCGCCACCGAGACTGCTGCTCTCACGAGCGAAAGCCACGCTGCACCTTCTCTGGTTACGACCGATGCTCATGGTGTTCTTGAGATTGATATGCGACAAAACCCAGACATCTTTGGTGCTCACTCTTCATCCCCAGCACGGTCCGTTGACCAACTTGCTCAGCTTGCCCAAACCAACTGCGTCGGCGAAGCCAAGGTTGCGGTGATGCAGGAGAACGGTCGGCTTGTTGTTCGGTTTAAGTTGCCGATGGAATATGCCACAATGTTCCCAGGGAACCAAGGGTCCGACGAGTCCAACTTTGGCTCTTCTCCCTCCATCTCCACGTCGCCCAGGATCTCATTTGGGGTTCGTCATACTTTTAGCCAGGGTGCTGATGACACTCTTCTATCTGCTCGTGAAGTCTCTCATATCACTTCTTCTCCGACCCGACGCCTTGGCTCGGACGTCTTGGCAACCCCCAACAATGCTCAAAGCCCTGTGCTCAAGGAGTCCGTTTCGCAGACTCACAGTGGGCTGGGCGTCACTACGGCATCCGACCAAAAGAGTCCCACCACTCCACCTTCACGGGCTGCGAGTGCGTCCCCTCAGAAGAAGACGGCGGTTGCCAAGACACCCGAGGCGTTTGGGATCAACAGCCTATTCAGTCCCTTGCTGTCTGATGTTGGCGGCTCGTCTACGATACCCATGTCACCCGAGGTCGCCCTGACCCCGAGTAGACTGGCGCCAGACGATGCGGGCAAGCCGTCATCTGAGCGGGGTTCGCCTCCTCGCACTCGCTCTTCCCCCCGACTTAAGAAAACACCTCAGAAATCCCCGGCGGAAACTCGTGTCAAGGATACGACCCCAGAGGGCAGCCTGGAGGAGTCAAGCCCACAGGCTTCACCAGAAGTTGTGCCCGAAAACGTTCAAACGCCCCCAAGCGCAACCGTCCCTACAGCATCGTCCGCGGCAGACGACGCTTCGCCCGTGGATGAAGCAGCATCTTCAGAGGCCTTGGAAACAGCTACAACCGGCGAAGAGGCAGCCACCAGTTCACAGGAAAGCCCTGCGGCCAAGACTGACTCGCGTCAGAACGACTACGATAGCCCTGGCCGAGACTACATGCGCGAGTTTATCAAGCGCTCCAGGCCCCGACGGTCTTCCGCCACGGAGGCTGGCTCTCCGGTTGCATCAGCCTCGAAGCGTCTGCCCCTAGGGGATAAGAGCCCCAACGCAGGAAGCGCGCAGAAGTCCAAGCGCAAGCTCGACACGGCCGATACTACCGACTCGGAGCCAGAGTCGCCACCCAGTAAGCTCAACGAGCCTGCGGCGAAGCGGACCAGGCGTGCGGCGAGGACGGAAAAGCAGCAGATGGAATTGGAGATTGAAATGGTGGACCACCCGGAACTTGCTGCTGGCGAGGAGAACGAGGACGAGCTCGCGGTGGAAGATTCACTGCCTGCACGACGATCGACGCGTCTCCGAAGCCAGACCAAGACGACGAGCAAGTCGTCGATTCCAACAACCATCAAACTGGGTCGTTCTGGAGCTGGTCGTGTGCTCAACTCGGCCGCTCGCAGCGATCAACAGGAGTTGACTCATCAGACGCGCAAGAACACCAATCTGAATAAGGGAAGTGCAGTGTACCCGGCGCAGGTGCTGGCCAAGGGCCCAGTGACGGAGCCCGTAGATGACTCGGACACTTCTTCCGACTCAAGGATTTCTGCTAAGAGCGGCAAGTGTGTTGGGTGGAAAGATCCGCTCGAGAGCGTCCAAGATGAGCAGCTCAAGCACGGCAAAGCATCTTCAAAGACGAGAAACGCCGAGACTGCAAAGGCCAAGACACCTTCACGAATCAAGCGCCCATCGAAGCTGGCGGAAACCCTAGGCATGGTTGCCAACGGGACCCCGGCGAAGCCTCAGCGAGTGACTCGTTCCAGGACGCGGGCACAGACCTAACTAGACTGCCTACTGCGGCACAAGAGGGCAAGGATGTCCGATGGAGGGTTTGTGTTTAGCATGCGCTTGATTTGCATTTTCACGGCGTTGGGGAAACGACTAGAACAAGAGAGCCGCATTTAGACACGTTGACATGAGGGGCATTTGCATTTCGGTTGGCGTTTTGCGATTACAAGGGGGGACAGTGTTTCTGGATAAGCCTGGAGTTGGCTGTGTTGAAAAGCTTGCATCAAGTTGTTTAGGGTAGGGGGGGGGGGATCATGGACACGAGAGAATGCCTGATGAAGTGAAGAGTCTTTGTGACTTTGAGCAGTTGGTGCTCTGGTAAAGGTCTGGCTGGAACATGAAGTGCTCGGGCAACCACCAAGTGGCGTAGCTAGTTCAAGTAGACCAAGTCAAACAGTGAGTTCGTCTCGTCCACGTCTGGCCTGAAACAAGATGGACACCAAGTACTCAATTGTCTCGCCCTCGGACACCCGCCCGTGTAGCTGCAAGATGGCGCCATGCCTGTCCAGCTCGGGGCATGTCCAGAGCTTCCCTTTGCCGAGACGAAACGCCCTCGCGGCCGCGTGCAGCAACGTCCTTTTTTCAACGAGATGATACATGGACCGGCACGGCACGGGGCAAGACGTGCAACGCAGTGGCTCAAACAGCACAGCATGGCATTCCGTCTAGAGACCTGAAACCCCTTTGCCTCCAGAGAGACACACTCAGGTCCAGTCCGTCAGAAGAATGCGGTGCCCACGTGCAACCACGGGGGCCGTGGGGGGGAGCCACACGGGAAGAAACAAAAACACCAAGGCGCCAACATCTACATGTTGCCCAGGGTCGTTGGGCCGGGAGGAGCCGCTCCCTGCCCCACGGGCCGATGCGGCAGAAGCAGGACGTCTCAGTTGTGAGAAAGAAAGAAAAAGGGGACTGTTTCAGGCTTTTTTTTTTTTTTTTTTAAAAAAAAAAAAACGCTCTGGCTTTCCTCAACCTCGTGGTCAAAGTGGTCAAGGTCCATTGCCATCGTGACCAGGTCTGAAACGGCGCGGATGCCCGTCCCCCGGCGCTGCTGTGACACGCAGCTCGTGTTTCCATTCACGGCATGCCTTGTCTATGTGTCAATGTGTCACCTTGGCTCCGGCACGACTTTGCTCTTTGGAAACCCCTTCGCGATGCCCTCACCGTCACGATTCGGCTAGTTGCAGCAGTGTCAAGCAGTAGACGGATGCATTGGTCATGGTACAACATGTTCATTTCGGTGGCTCGTCTCGTCTGTCAAGCCGACTCATAGACTCGTCAGTGTCTGGGACTGGCTTGTCCCACCCTTGCGTGAACCGTAAACTACCTAGAAAATCAAAATCCTGGAAGCGTAAGCTCGTCGAGTACAATGCAAGCCGTTCCCCTCTTGCCAAGTCTAAAACTTTTGTAACAATAGATAGATGGTCCTTCTACCCAACGCCCTTTTCCCCTTCTTCCGTGTATCTACAGGCTTTTTCCGAATGAAAAAGCAAAAGAATAAATAAATACCAACGTGCAGCGTCTGTCGGGGACGCGCAGCCCAGCCTGGTTGCCCACCCAAGGCAATACCAGCTCGTGAATAGATGATCCAAAGGAATGACAGCAGTAGGGGTATCTCTGTGAATAATAAAAACAAAAACAAGAAATCAAAGAATAAATCGTGGCAGACCGCATAGTCATCATGCGTCGTGCGTGCCAGTGCCAAGTCTGGCTTTCGTCGTCCAACTCGTGTCGGGGAAGAGATGGTGAGTACCAGGTCCTCTGTTGGGGCTTCACTTTCGGAGACCAACCTTGCCGGCCAATTGCTTCCAGAATCGGGCTCCCCTGCGCTCCTCGCTATGGGTGCGCAGCATCACCTCATCTCGTTGCATCGGTCCCACAATGTCTTCGTCACCCCGGCTGGGGAACTTGCCATCAGCGTCCAGCATCCGCGGAATGGCACTGGGCATCCCGTCCTCGAGCCGTCGCCACTGCATACCCGCAAAGACATCGTCGACAGGCGGTCGGCTCATCAGGATGGAACCTCCACTATCAGCCCGGACGCGAGTGCGACCGCGGCTGCGGCTGCGCGAATGGTCCGGGGTAGGAGTTGCGCCAGACGAAGCGACAATCTGGTCCATGAGCTTGTCGTGCACAGACCGCCACCGTTTTTCCGTCTCGGCCCATTTCGCCTCGGTCAGCGCATAGATGTTACTCGTCATCCCATAGTTCTCGCCAGTGCGGACCAGGTGCTTGGTGTAGTTGCATCGTGCAACGTCCCAGTCGTTTCGCAGCTGCCGGAGCGACTCGAGATTGGCAGCCTCGGGCTGATAGGGCTGAGGCGCAATGGTAAAGTTGGCGTGGCCTAACCGATCCGACCACTCGTCGTGGTCCTGCATGATAAAGGGAAGAGAGATTGGTAAGTCGATGCTGTTGGCGCCGTGGCGGAACGACGAAGTGGACGGCTTTGTGCTGAGCGAGGGCCTAGGGAGTTGCGTAGTCAACGGGGACTGCGACGGGGTCTCCATGATGAGGCTCGAGGCAACCGAAGGAGCCTGTAGAGGAGCTTCCGGGGGAGGCTGGCTCAGAGGACTAGTGAGGAGAGGTGGCAGAAGAGGTGTCGTGGCCAAGCCGCGCTCACGCTCCAGGCTGGAGCAGTGGTTGTGGCCGGACATGGTGTCGATGGGGGGGAGGTTGATGCTGTCGGTGCTCTCGTAAAAGGAGAGGGCCGGGGTCGGGATAACAGACGGCTCGGCCGGGCGACTCGGCGCAGAAATGGATGAGGACCTGCTCGAGGGCGCACCCGAAAGCAGGACGCTCTCGAGACTAAGCTCGTTGGATGGGGAGACGATTGGGTTGGTTCCACGGCTGCGGCTGTTCTGCCTCCAACGGCTCACGCTGGGGAGACGAGAGCCAATGCGCGAAGTAAGGCCACTGAAGGGCGATTCAGTGCCCGACTTCTTCTTCTTGAGGTCGCGTGCATCCGAGGTGTCGCAGTCGCTGAAGAAGCCCATGTCGTAGTCGAGGTCAAAGTCATTGACAATGTTGCCTCGAAAGACCATGGCATCGGAGCTCGAGCGGTGCTCACAGGGCTGATCACCTATAGTGGTTGTTAGCAGGCTTGTCTTGCAGGCTTGTTCATTTGTCTGCTTGGCTTACAGAGACAGCTGTAGAGGCCAAAGTCGTCGTCTGACAGATCCGAGTCGTCATCTCGGAAGTCGGGGCGTTCCAGAGGCTCCTCCTGGACATCGGGCAGCAGCGTCTTTGCGGATTTGGAGTGGGCGATCTGCGTGGGCGAGGCAGGAGTCTCGTGCAGGTTGGGAGGCAGGTCGAGCGACGACGAGGAGCTGGACATGCGACAGTGGCCCTTGGGGGAGAAGATGGGCGAGACGGGGGTGACAATGTCCGAGGCGGAATCGTTGCCGTGATAGTAGACGTAGGAGACATTGCAGTCGGGGTGCGTCTTCTGGACCTCCCACTTGCGGCGCTCCTGGACGAGCTGTGGGAGGAGCAGCGGCTTCAGATTGGGCGACATGGTGGTGGTGGTGGTGTTGGTGCCGGTGCCTTCGTCCTTGGCCAATGCCTTGGAGTTGGTCAAGCCGGGGGGGTTGAGAGAGAGAGTCGGCGGCGACGAGGCGAGTGTGTTGTTATTATTGTTGTTGTTGTTGTTGTGATTTGTGGTGTTGAGGAGGAGAAGTTCTCGAAGACTTCGGCTGGCGGGCGGGATGGGATGGCCAACAACCTTAAGTGGCAGTGAGCGGCAGCTGGTGGCAGCAGGTGGCAGCAGGTGGCAGGCAGCTGGTAGGCAGTGCCAGAAGAGAGTGCGTATGCAAGTGGGTGTGAGTGGTAGTGGGTGCACTCCGTAGTGGGCGTTAGTGGGCGTACAGTAGTGGGCGTAGTGGACGCAGTGGACGCAGTGGACGCAGTGGGGTCGTCGTGTTAGTTAGTGGGTTGGCCAGTGGGTGTATCACCCGAGAGGATGGACTTGGCTCCCTGTCGTGGTAGCGCTGCTGCTGTGTACCCACTGAAACAGAACAAAGAGCAAGTCTCGACTCTCAGCTCAGACTCAGACTCAGACTGAGACTCAGGCTCAGTCTCGGACTCAGTCTCTGGGAGGAGCAGAGGAGCAGAGGAGCAGAGAGGATCGGATGGGCCGGGGCTGGGGGCAAGAAATAAACAGAAGCGACTAGCGCTCGTTTGGGCTTCGAGGATGGATTGATGTTTGCACCAGGCGCCGATTGTGAGGGTGACTCGTAACAAATCCGATGGTGGGGAAATCGAGCCTCACTCAATGAGTCAAGAATTGACAGAGCAGACAGAGTCGACAAGCAAAAAAAAAAAAGAGGAAAAGAAAAATTGGTCGTCTCACTTCTCCTGCTGGTGTGGCTAGCGGGACATGATGGGTTATTGTAGGAGCAGGTCGCAGGTAGATGAATATGAACAGGAACAACAGGCAGTCCACGTGTTGAGGGGCCCGTTGGGCGTGAATACCTGGAACAATAGACTCTCGCGGCTTCGGCTGCGGCTGCGGGAGCCGGTGGTAGAAGCGGTGGTGGCTGCTGCTGCTGCTGGTGTTGCTGCTGGGGATGGATGGGATGGGATGGATGGCACGGCACGGGCACGGGCTGGTCGGTCGGTACCTGGCTCGTGGGCGGCCCGTGGCTGTCGGCAAAAGTACCGTGTGGTGTTGTATTGTCTTGTGGTGTGTGTGCCTGCGCTGCTGTGCTGTGCTGTGCTGTCTTGTGCAAGCTGCGAGGCAAGGCCAGGGGTGGGGGAGCTATGATACCCTTTGCGCTTTGCAGATGCAACTCTGGCAGTCCTGCTGGGGACTGACGTGGAGATGATGATGATGATGATGATGATGATGATGGTGATGCTGCTGGTAGTGGAGATGGGGAGAGAGAGAAAGAAAGAAAGACGAGGCTGCAGCGAGATATTGTAGATGCCCTGGTTGCCCAAGACCGAGGCCAAGGCCAGCACGACGAAGGATCAGTTGGAGGCGAATGTGTTATTGTTGCTCTGCTATTCTTCTGCTTACGCCCTGTTGCCCCGGGCTTGGGAGGCGTTGGTTCGGATGTTTTTTTGGCCACCACCGCCCACCCGAGAGGCAATGGACTCGATCCCGGGGGATTCTTGGGCTGGCTCCGCTACTGATACTGCTACTGATACTGATACTGATACTGATACTGATACAGTGGCGTTGCAAACTGGACGACAATTCTCTGCATCAATCATCATCTTTCTACATGGACATGTTTGGCGTTGTTTTGATGTAGATTAAATAGACCTGTCGATATTTACCCATCGTCGAGCATCATATCTGTCTGGTCTTTCATTCCAGTCCGCCTTGTCATGGTCCCCCTCGTCCAAAACAAAACATTCTGACTTGCAGGCAAAGAAAGCAGTCGACGGCTCCATGAATCGGCCGGGGCTACCTCATTCAGACAACTTCCCTTAGACTCACCGTCGGGCTCCAATGGCCTCAGGTCGGCCGACACACTGAGACTGATGCCAAACTCACGCACAGGCGCGGCGAGCTACCGTTGCCTCTCCTGCGACATCCTCACGCACCCTAGCGCTCTCTCTCCGCTGGCGCCGGAGAGCCTTTTTTTGTCTGCGCGCTCCTTCAGACGCCAAACTCTGAGCACGCACTGAGCGACAAGAGGCTGGGGTTTCGGTGTTGGAGGGGACGTGCATGCGCCTAGCCGCGTTGCTGTTGTTTACCCTCTAGACCTAGGTAGAGTCTTGTCTACGGCTTCGGCTTCCTCTTACCCGCCGTTTGTTGTCTGGTGGGTTTTGTTTGTGTTCATGTGCCCTCCTCCATTATCCACCAACGAGGCCAAAACGATACCCGATCATGTACGCCGTGGTATACCCAAACATGGCCTATCCCACGATGAGGCAAAGCCCTATGTGACGTGTACCCCAAGGCCCAGTCCGGTGCAGACAAGTCATTCCCATCGTTCGTCCCCCATGCCATGCCCCCGTTTGCCCTGCATGCCTGCCTCCGTCGGTGTGCCAGAGTCGGTGTATGAAACGTCTCGACCAACAAGACGGACAGGACAGGACAGGACAGGACAGGACAGAACAGATCAAGCTTCCTCTTGTCTTGGTCTGTGCCTCGTCCCTCGTCCCACCGGCTCAAAACGGCCGGGGGCGGGCAGCACCCCCAGTTCGAGGCCCCAGCCCATCTCCAGCAGGGATCGCCAGCCTCTCTCTCTCTCTCTCTCACCCATGATGCCATACAGACAACGACTGAGCTGACCCTGGTGGCGTGGCTAGAACCGACATTCGGCGGAGGTGCGAGGGCACTTCCCCACAAAGCTCACCCTCTTCGGTCGCCATCGCAAACCTGCTGACGATGGCGAATGAAAGGAGTCGCAGGCTGGCCGGGGAGGGGGGAGGAGGGACCAAGACAGGATCCGGAGCCATCTTGTGAGGCTGCAGGGCCCAGCATTACGTCGTTGTCGACCAAGAAAGCTGCATCGTGGGTTGCCGGAAAAGAAAGCAAAGCAGCTCGGGCTGTCGATCTCTTCCCCCAAACAGCCCACCAGCCGGACGGGCCAAACGTTTGGGGACAACTCGCGCGCTGTGTCGTCTGTTTTCTCCTCCCTCTCCCGCCTAGCTTGCTTTTCCGTGTCGTTGGTTTGCACAGTAGGCCAATGGCTCTCATTGCCAATCCATTGTAAATGTTGCAACCTGCTGCAGCCGCGGACGCGAGCCCTCTTTCGCGGCCGCCTCCGTCGTCATGTCTGCCCTCAAAAGGCTCGAACTGGACCGGACCCCTGCCCGCACCCAGCGCTGCGGCTCAGGCCCTAACTTCCCCGAGACGGGCAAAAAGTTCTCTCCAGAAAAGAAAAAAAAGAGGCCAGAGAGGCCGGGGGATTGGCCGGGGGCCTCGACGCCGCGTTGGGGGACGTGGGAGAGCAGCGGCGCCTGCTTGTTGCGGCGTAGCGGCCGCTGCCGGGGCATTCCCAGGACGCGGGAATGGGACGTTGGGGGGGGGGGGGGGGNNGGGGGGGGGGGGGGTGGGGGGGGGGGGGGTGGGGGGGGGGGGGGCCCATGGAAGCCAATGGAAGTCAGGCCTCGGAAGCGACGATCGAATTGAGTCGAGTCGAGCCGTGGGTGGCTTGTCTGGCTGGGTCATTGAGAGCCGCGCCGGCGCGGTGGAGGTCCCCGGCCGCTCCCAATGCTCCGGGGACGAGCCTGGAGTGGCGGCGGAGCGGGAGCGTTGCGCCGTGCCAAAGGAACAAGAGGCGACGGGGCAGCAACTTGCTTGTGTCGGATGGTTTCAAGCCATTGGCATCTCAGATTGATGGAGCGAGGCTGTCTCTACAGAAGCAAGAATGGCCACCACCGCGTTTCTTGCCATGCAGCGCTCGTAGACGAGGCTGGTGGTGCGGCAGCCACACGTCATGCCCTTCATGGTGCTCGAAAAGCAACGAGGCCATCCATAAGTAGCAAATGTGCCCCAACGTTGATTCATGACAATCAGAGCCATTGTCCGGTGCTCCATGGCCATTGATTGGACAAGGGATCAAACAAAGGTGGATGGGAACTCTATCCATCCCGTTTCCGCTCACACGCAAGGGTTTTCTCAACTCATGCGGCACGGCATCGCATGCCATCGCATTGCAACTTTTACTGTAGAGGCAGCCTCCATCGTCATCCCGCCCACGTTTGGCTGGCTGTCGATTCGTCACTCAGACGCATGTGTGTGGAGGCGAGGACCCCTTCCCCGCCAGCAAGTTTAAAGAATTTTCATTAAAAAACAAAAAAAAAACACAATCGGGAACCAAAAAGTCAAGGCACGCGAGGTTTCGACGAGTCCCAGGCAATTGAGTTTGCGCTATCATTGACCAAGCAGGTGCATGCGCCCATCCCAGCGCAGACAAAGCCGATTTGCCTTTGTACCATCGGCCTCTTGCCCACTTGGGATGGAGTTGACGAGCCGAGGCTCGGGCTGGCTTGGCTTGGGCTTTTGGTTTGTTATCGCCATCGGTTGCCTGGGGCATTAGCAAAAGTTGCCCAGGCTCATCGTGATGGGAGCTTGTTAGTACAGAACCAAGGCTCCGTATGGTACGCGTCATCCATCGAGCCCATCGCCGCGATGCTGAACCCACTGCGTTCGGTCATGGATTGCTGAGTTAAAAAAAAAAAAAAAAAGTCCTTTTCTTCCCCGATGCCATCGATCCCTGCTTTCCTTACTCACGCGAGAGGGCAGAGACCCAGCGGAATGCTCCGTACTTGGGCCCGTCTCGATGACGAACCTGGGACCCTTGACTCCATACGGAGTACAGTACAGACACTTTGGCTCCAGCCTCATCAGGGCAACGTCGACTCGATAGGGTCCGATTCCCAGGGACCTGCACCTAACCCGCCTCAGAATCCATCCACACGAATGTTGAGCCTTGGAGCAGTGTCTCTACAGGAACACTGTACGAGCATCGTGTGTTTCTATTCTTAAACATTACGTTGGCCAATCCAACTTCGGTCTGCATCTCACGGCTCACCCACGTGGGCTCAGCCTTGCAGCTCCAGCCCAGCTTCTGGCCCAATCCTTTCGCTTGTGTTGAGCGTTGCGGTGCATTCTACCTACGATCCATCCGTCTATCCATAGCACCGAGCCTCGTCGTTGGGAGGAGCATGCGCCGCAGACCATCCTCCCACACAACCGCAGGTGGGCTCGCTTCTGTGGACCCCGATGCTCCCGCCAGCTTCCATCGCTTCAAGGATCACCATCGGGCGTGCTTTGTATAGGATATGGCGAGGCTCAACATGCCATGCCTTCTTCCTCCAAGGCCGAGACCAGCTTCAGCCAGCCACGGCCTGCATCAGGCCCAGGGACTTGCTTACAGGATTGCATCGTACGTTGCATATGGGGAATTACTCCAAAGCCACAAGGCAGCCACCGTCGCCAACAAGTAAGTGTTGGCAAGACGTTGAATTCGCCCATCTGGAGCCACCCAGAGCGGCAATCGAGTATGCACGGCACTGCCGAGATGCTTTTTTGGAGCAAGAAAAGGGTGTGCCATCTCAAATGTATGCCTCGGCGACTTGCTGACAGTTCTCCTTTTCCTTGCCACCCACCGATGTAACGGCGCCTACCGGATCAACAGGCAAAAAGCCGTCCCTCCCTTTCAAGATGCCTGTCCAAGTAGACGGTGCGTAGCATCGCGTTCAACATTTTGCCACGGCGAGGCGCTGGTTGAGATGAACGATCCAGGTTCATGTTCGTTTCTCCTTGGTTTCGATACTACCTATATTCAGATTGGAGTAGTATGTAGGATCAATGGCCTCTGGCCGCTGACCCGACATCCAGCTCATGCCCGTGTCAGCAAATATCTCCTTGACCGGTAGCCACAGCTCCTGGAAGCAGCCGGGTTCTTTTCGTCTGGTGAGAATATTTTCAAGGTGACCTGGACGACTGCCAATAACGTGCTTGGGATTTCCCAACATGGCCCTTGTGCTATAAGCCAACTGCAATGGCTGGCCATGTCTCTCGGGGCTCCGTCCTCTCCCTATATAGGATCTTAGAGTCCCTATACCCTAGTCCTTATTAAGATAGTAGCGCGTTCTAAAATCGGATAGATACTAAGTATAACGTAGATGTATAGCGAGTGCAATAAACAAGTAAGTGCAACAGCATACTGTGTACTATAAAGCAGCCTACCCTATATAAGGTAAAACTACTATAAAAAGTCTCTAGTATCTAGG
>QUZG01000201.1:2232-104542 GCA_003693545.1 Pseudonectria buxi
AGCTCCAGCTACAGCTACAGCAACCTACAGCACACTTCAGTGCAGGACAAGCCAGGCCCTGGCACACGCTGGCAGCAGCCCAATACAATTCAGGCCAAGTACCGGTACAAGTACAGGTACAAGTACAGGTACAAGCAAGCACCCTTACTCGCAAAGCTTCGCCTCTTGCGGGTTTAGTTTTTCCTCCCCACACCCCACCCGAACTCGGTCGCTCGCCCGCCCGCCCGCCAAAAAGCCCAGCGCAACTCGACCTGGATCGCTTCATCTTCAATCCTTCATCCATCGCCATCGCCATCGTCTTCGCCATCGTCTTCGCCATCGCCAGCCCCAGCGCCATCACCCTCCCCGCCCCCTTCTCGTCTCCTGTTCCTGCCTCCATCCCACAGCCTTCATCATGGCCGAATTCGTCCGTGCCCAGATCTTCGGCACCACGTTCGAGATCACCTCAAGGTGCGCATTTCTCCCTTTCCCTTCCTGCCTGCCTGCGGGACGTCGCCCTCGCCCCTCCCCCGCCCTGCAACGTCACCTCCCGCCTCCAGGCGCCTCTTTCAACCCCTCGGTCGCTAACTCGTTGCTCAGATACTCGGACCTCCAGCCCGTGGGCATGGGAGCCTTTGGTCTCGTCTGGTATGTCGCGAACCCCTCTCCCGCCCGCTCTACCTTGTTCTTACTGACTCGCTTTCCGCCAGCTCTGCCCGAGACCAGCTCACCAATCAAAATGTCGCAGTCAAGAAGATTATGAAGCCATTCAGCACCCCCGTCCTCGCCAAGCGCACATACCGTGAGCTGAAGCTCCTCAAGCATCTCCGACATGAGAACGTGAGTCGTCCCGATTTGCGCGCATTCTTTCCTTGTTCCTCGTCATCTTGCTAATGTCGCGTTTCCCTTGCAGGTCATCTCTCTCAGCGACATCTTCATCTCACCTCTCGAGGACATGTACGTTCAGCCTCGTTGCAACCCCACGTTTCCAGTCTAACCATCCCCTCAGTTACTTCGTCACCGAGCTCCTTGGCACCGATCTGCATCGCCTCCTGACCTCGCGACCTCTCGAGAAGCAGTTTATCCAGTACTTCCTCTATCAAATCATGGTACGCCCACATTCTTTACATGCGCGAATTGCCACAAGAGCAGAGAAGAACCCCTTTTACTGACACCATTCGACTTAGCGTGGTCTGAAATATGTCCACTCGGCTGGTGTTGTCCACCGAGATCTCAAGCCCAGCAACATCCTCGTCAACGAGAACTGCGATCTGAAGATTTGCGACTTTGGCCTGGCCCGAATCCAGGACCCCCAGATGACCGGCTATGTCTCCACGCGATACTACCGTGCCCCCGAGATCATGCTTACCTGGCAAAAATACGACGTCGAGGTCGACATCTGGAGCGCTGGCTGCATCTTTGCCGAGATGCTAGAGGGCAAGCCCCTCTTCCCTGGCAAGGATCATGTGAACCAGTTCTCCATCATTACCGAGCTTCTGGGTACCCCTCCGGATGATGTCATCAACACCATTGCGAGCGAGAACGTAAGCATATTCTTGAGCTTTGCTCCAAGACGATTCCACCTCGTGACTAACTCTTGCTCTCCCAACAGACTCTCCGTTTCGTCAAGTCGCTTCCCCAGCGTGAGCGACAACCCCTGCGAAATAAGTTCAAGAATGCCGATGAGTCGGGTTAGTAGCCATGCTTGACCAAAACTGACAACATCTGTTTCAAACACTAACTGGCCCCTTTAGCCATCGACCTGTTGGAGCGAATGCTCGTCTTCGACCCCAAGAAGCGCATCACCGCTACCGAGGCCCTAGCCCACGAGTACCTTTCACCCTACCACGACCCCACCGACGAGCCCGTCGCCGAGGAGAAGTTTGACTGGAGCTTCAACGATGCCGACCTGCCCGTTGACACGTGGAAGATTATGATGTGAGTAACCCCGTCGTCTGTCAAAGCCCCGGGAGGAGGACCAAGTACTAACGTGTCATCAGGTATTCTGAGATTCTTGATTACCACAATGTGGAGGCCAACGTCTCCAACATGGAGGACCAGTTTAACGGGCAATAGACCAAGTGAGAGCAAATCAGTGGGTGGTCCAATAGTGACCCGAGGATGAATGGGAGAGGCAAGGAAAGCCAGGCGCCGATGATACCACCACAATCATACACGCATGCACACACGCGTGAACACTTTACATGACACACATACCACGACCACAAACACGAAACGCATACAGATACACTCCCACAGCGCCACGTCAACAACTCATCATCACTCGGTACACTTCGACATTGGCTGGATAAACGATGCAATCTCGAAACCATCCACACACATGCATAGGCCTCCACAGTCACGGCAAGTACGGCGTTGGGGCGACCAAGAGAGAGACAAGGGGTGGAGGGTTGGGTTCCTTGATTATTTCTTGTGAAGGTCTCTCTCTCTTTTTTTTTTTTTTGTCCTTGTCCATTGCAAGGTGCAGCAGGGGTAAAATACACGAACGAACCAGGGCGGCATTGAATGTCACCCGTGCGCTTCTCCTGCTTTGTTGTTCTCAGCTGTCTGTCTTAATCTTTTCATTGCTTGTAGTCCAGGTCTAGAGGAGTACTCATTCTTGTAGCCGGGAACATGAAGCACGGATGTTGTCTACATGGTAGACTGACTATTAGGTACGAGGAAATGAAGATGCAAGATATCCTTATCATCCCAACATGTCATTCCTATATTCCGCCTTTTCTTGTACGCACTACTCCAACTCTATGCCATGTAGTGTTATTTCCCCTTTACCTTGTCCCTTGATCTGTACCTAGTCATGGAAGCTTTGATCATTCTCTCATGAATTGTGACAAGCCCATATGTACACTGTTTCAGTATGTATCAACACAAATCATTCATCATCCAGCATCACTTTTAGATCCTCCATCTCTCCGCTATGATACACCATGTCGTAGAACTGGCCGTGGGCATGGTAGAGATCCCGAGGGGAGCCGCACCTGGAAATTCACGCGTCAGCAACCGGGGGGCGCACCGAAATGGAAATGCGGACGGGAGACTTACTCTAGGACGCGACCTGCGCTCATGACGACAATGGTGTCGTAGTCGATAATGGTGCGCAGGCGGTGGGCAATGGTGACGAGGGTGCGGTGGCCGCCGGCGGCCTCGAGCTCCCCGCGGAGGACCTGCTGGATACCGCGGTCCGTCTCGTAGTCCATGCTGGCCGTGGCCTCGTCGAGGAGCACGAGCTTGCTCTTGCGGATGAGGGCGCGGCACAGGGAGAGGACCTGGCGCTGGCCGTGGGAAAAGTTGTCGCCGCGGGCCTCGACGACGGTGTCGAGCGAGATGCCCTGCGTCTGGGCGCCGCCGTCGTCGTCCGTGTCGGAGAAGGAGGCGATGCCCTTGCAGTTGTCGAGGGCCCTCTCGAGCTGCTCGAGGGGTATCAGGCCGCCCGGGTCCAGGTTGGACTCGACCGTTCCGTTGAAGAGGACGGGTTCCTGGGGGATTATCGTCAGGCTCTCGCGGAGTCGGTGCCGCGGGACCTTTGTGATGTCGACGCCGTCGTACAGGATCTGACCCGAGACGACGTGGGTGAAGCGCAGTAGGGAAAGTACAAGCTGCCCGAGGACGTTAGCCAAAACAATATGGTGATGATGCCAACGTGCATGATGCCTCCCTTACCGTGCTCTTGCCGGACCCCGTCCGTCCGACGACGGCGACCCGCTCGCCCGCTCTAAACTTGAGGTTCACGCCGCTGAGAATGTCGGCTCCGTCTGGGTCATAGCGGATGGTTACGTCCCGGAACTCGATTTCTCCAGAGCGAGGCCAGCTCTTGGGAATCACATGCGACGTGTCGTCGGTGTACTCGCCTTGCTCGGGCCACACTTCGTCATTCTTCTCCTCTGGCTCCAGCTTGACGTACTCCTTTACACGATGAAACTGCATGGCGTGTTAGTACTAAAGCAGAAGTCTTGTTTGGTGGAGGATGACGGCTCACACTTTGAATTTCCACCTCGAGATCGTTCATGGTGCGGACCAGCATGAGGATAGTCTGGCTCAGGCCTGTCGCGTTGCTAAGGGAGAAGCCCACCAGGCCCGCGGCCACGGCGCCAGTCTTGGACACGGCGATGATGCCCGCTGACAGGGTGACGAGGGCGGTGACAAGGTCAATGCGGACAGCCACCCAGCGGTTGGCGTTGAAGTTTGTCTCGGCCGCGGCCGTCCAGGTCCGCAGCTTTGCCGCCAACTCTTGTCGAAACGACTGCGACATGCCCGACCTTGCTCGGATGACGGCCAGCCCAGCCAGAGTGTCTGCAAACTGCGAGAACACGGGCGATTGCGATGACGATGTGAGCCGCTTGATGACGACTCCTGTCCGGGTGTACATTTCTCCTATGGCGAGACCAAAGAAGCATGTGAACAAGGCTGGGATCATGAATATGGGCATGATGGAGCTGACGGCCGCAATCCGGCCGAGAAGCAGGATTATCTCGTCAATGCCGTTGCGGAGCATTCCGCTGAGCATGTTGTCGATGGAGGCAATATCACTGGAGAAGCGGTTGGTGATGCGACCGATGGGAATGTAGTTGAACCAGGCCAGCGACACTCGCATGACGGCGCGGATAAAGTCGTTGTGCAGCTTCTTCGCAGCTTGCCAGGCACCCCATTCAAACGCAATGATGACAACGGTGTAGCAAGCAATATCTGCCAAGTTTAGAAAGGCAAAGATGCCCAGGTAAAAGGCAATGTCAACATGGGCCTGGTGGTTGTACGCCTCGACCCAAACCGACAGCCACAAGGTGCTGCCAAAGCCGAAGACGTTGGAGAAGACGGTCAATACTATACATACCACCACGATTAACGGGTTACCGAAGTATCCCATGTATTGCAAGACTGGTTCCGTCAGTTGGCGCGAATGTACACTGTACAAGGACGGCTTTTCTTACATGTTAGGCGGCCAACCTTTCCGGAGGCCTTCATCTCCTGGTTCACAATGTCCGTCGGCTCCTTCTCTTCTGCAATCTTGTTGTTGTCGTTGAGCGAGTCTTCGTTTGGCTGCAGCTCTACCTCTGTCCTTGGGTCTTCGGCTTCGTTCATGGCGACATCCTGCTCGTCGCCTCCCGAAAGGACCTGTGCAATCGTTATGGGCTGGCGGACGACACCAATGTTTTGCTCCACCGACACGACTTGGCCCTTTTCGAGCGAGATAGTCGCATCACTCTGTTCAGAGATCCAAGGAATGTTAGTAACCAGTATCGTGGTCCGTCCATGCAAGAGGTCGCTGCAGAAGCAGTGCTTCCACACTCCAGCCGACGTCTTGGCATCCAGGGCGGCAAAGACATCGTCTAGAAGCAGCAGAGGCGCCTTTGAGTACAGCGATCTGGCCAGGGCCACCCGCGCCTTCTGGCCTCCAGAGAGCGACGTGCCATTTTCTCCCACAATGGTCATGTCCTTGTACTGCAGCTGCTCAAAGTCCTCTGGGAGACAGCAGGCTTCAATGATGCGGCTGTAGCGAGCCTGCTCCATTGCACTACCGAACAGAATGTTGGCCTGGACAGTATCGTTCTGCAACCAGGCAGTCTGCGACGCAAATGCCACATCATCTGGCCTCGTCACCGAGCCGCCCTCGACATACGTCTCTCCCAGGATGGCGAAGAGGAGTGTGGACTTTCCGCTTCCGCTTGAACCATTGACGACGTTGAGACCGCCCTCGACAAAGTCGATGTTGACATTGTCAAGGGTAAAAGTAGCAGTCTTGTTACGTCGGAACGTGCCATTTCGGATCCGAGGCGGACCCGTCTGATGCCGAGTCAGGGGAACAGTACTCTCAAAGTACTTGTCGAGCCGAGAAACAGACACCAAGGCACCGGCAAAGTTTCGAGCAAAGGCACTAGCCTGCATGATGTTTCTCCGGATATTCTTGACGAGATAGATGGAAGTAAAGGCAGTGGCCGCATCGAGCCGGCGCTTCCCAGCACCTACATGGAGAGCAAACATGACCACAAGGGAGACGTAGGGGAACACCTGGGTGACTTGATTCACAAGGGCCTGGAGAATGGACACTCTCCACAGCAGCTTCTGTTCAGCAGCACGAGCACCAATGATCTTATCAGTAATCTGTGTCTCCCAGGCGAAATACTTGATGGCACGGAGCGAGGCCAGGTACTCGGTCACCAACGACATGCGGGAATCCTGCGTCTTCCTCACCCGCCTCTGGGCCACGTACATCTTTTGGCCAATCCATATGGAGAGTGGAGTGGCCATGGCGAGGATAGCGGCCCCAACGAGTGATGCCCAGCCCAGCATCCTATACATGCCAATAAGAGAGATGATTGTTCCAGTGGGCACGCCAATGGTGGCGAGGATGATGTCTCTGGCCCTGTAGATGGCATCGACATCTGATGCCATTAGGTTAGCCAGACGGCCCGCCGAGGTGCTTGTCTTGGGGATCGCCTTCTTGGTCCCGTCGTCGCCCTTGGCGCCTGGGGATTGCAGCTCAAAAGGATCCTCTTCCAGTTCCATCGATTCGAGCGCCGTCTGGTAGAGTTCCTGCGTAAACGCAGACTTGATGCGCACAATGAGCCGGGTTGATGTGAAGACATACTGCTGGAAAAAGATGGAGCGAGACATGGGCCCGACAAACATGAGCAGCAACCAAACCCAAGGCTTGTAGACAGCTCCATCGGGGTCCGCGAGATATTCCAAGAGGCGAAACATGGCAAAGGCGGCCACGTTTTCGACGGCGTATCCCAGGCAGATCCACATGGACATGAGCGCCAACTCGTAGCGCTGGAAACGCAAAGCCGTCATCAGCGTTTTCCTCGATATCGATCGGGCATCGCGGACCTTGCGCAAGAGGTACATGGGCTCGTCGTACCAAGCAATGTTTGGGACATGGCCCATGTCAAGCTGACCTTTGGTGCCCTTCCATATGAGGGGAGTAATCCACTCGTAGCTACAGTAGTATGTGAACCAGCTGCATGTCTCTTCAGGGGCCGGCTCAGTGCCGAGGTCGCGGCCTGGAATGTCAACGTCGATATTAGGCGGGACCCATTCTCTCGGAGTAACAAAGGCAACGGAGAGAGCTACAAGAACAGAAATGGTGCCTCCAAACACACTGGCATCAAGGAGGCAGCGGTTTCCTCTCTGGATGCAGGGTAGATAGTGAGCGATGACGAGGATGAATAGCAGGGCGAAGAGAATAAAGTTGATCTGATGGAGGGCAACATGGCGCCAATGTAGATTGTTGATGAGCCTGGACAGACCAAGAAGAAAGACATAGGCCACAGCAACCAGGTTGAGACTGTGAGTCCGGACCTCGGAAACGGCAAAGGCAAAGAAGACAACGGCGGCGGCCCTCGAGAGCTGGGACAACAACTCAAAGGGCCACCGAATCTTGGATGTTTTGGGGCGATAGCCTTGGTCGTCTCGGCGGAAAGACTTGAGCCGTGAAATCAACCAGGCAGCAGAGGCGACAAGGACAATGGCCTGGGGAGTGCCCGACTGGGCGAATTGTGAGGCAGTCTGGATCCATTGGATGTCGGACAAGATTCTACACCATTAGCTCAGCACTATAAAACCTGGCTTCAGGATACGCACCTGGTGAGTGATTCTGCAGCAGCAGGGACTTGTGAGGCTTGAAACCGGGTGTAGGGAGAAAACTCGTAGGCCCCGAAGCGCTGGATCACGACGTCTTCCATGATGGTGACGGCATCGACCCGAGACGGTCTCGGATACGGGCCAATTGAGGCGGGCAGATCAGATGTGGAACAGGCCAGAATAAGGAGAGTACCTGTAGAGAAGGATAAAAGTCAACAAGAGGGAGTCAACGAGGCGTGGGACGATGTTGAAGTGGCCAAGTAGCAAGCAAGCAAGCAAGCAGATGACGGATGGATGGACAGGTGCAGCCACACAGCCCGGCCAGTGGAGGCCTTATTACAGGCCTTTTCCAGGCGTTGCAGCGGGGCCACGGGGGGTTGGACCGTTGGAGCTCCATGTCAACCTCAACCTCCTGTACCTACTGGCATTTGCATCTTTGGCATTCGCCCCATCATCAGATCGGGAGCTGTGAGAATCTGCTTGGTCGGTGCCTCAATCGATCTGATTCTTCTCTTGATCATCAGCCACGGTATACCAACAGAGCTGGACAGGCTTGGCCATTTTGCCTGCCCCTGTCCCTGTCTCGTCCGGGAACAAAGTGCAAAGTGAGGCGCCCTCACCGACATAGACATCGACACCGACACCGACACCGACACCGACACCGACACCGGCGAATCCAACAAATGCCCTTCTTCTCGTCTCTTCTCTCTCCCACGCAACTGACTCATGCGCGCAGTGCAGCCACTGGCCTCAGCTCTCGGCATCCCAGATGGCCTGCCTGCCTGATGGGGAAGGTCGTTCTCAAAGCAATGTCGCCATATGTCCGGTCTGAGGCCGTATTCCCGCCGTGGGCTGCGTGGGTAGATACTGCAGTCGGTTGTTAGTGGCTGGATAAGCACATGGCTGGCCTTTGATGCTTCCATCCCTGTCGGCTCGCTGCAGCTTGGTGCCGTGTAAGTCTGACTGGCACCTGGATCAAGAGATGCTTCGTTGCACAGATGAAAAGAAACATACATACTTCTCTGCATGAACGCTTTTGTTAGTCGTCGTTCCAGCCAACGCCAGCTGCCTGGCACTGCACAACATGTACCTAGGGTAAGTGCCCAAGTCTGCCGTTTTCTTCGCTGCAGCCGCCCGTCGACACAAACACACACAAAGCCGTAGTTACCTATCGACGGCCGACTGCGCTATCTTTATCTTTGCTGGGCACAAAAGGGTAAAATATCAGCACGTATATATACTATGTCAACTGCCTCAAGGAATCCTCTCACCTGTGTCGCATCCTCTTCCTCTACGGTGAGAACGACACATCCCCTTATTTGAACGCAGCCGTCAGCAGCTGCCAATATATACCCATCTAGAATGCTCCCGGTCAGCGCCAATCATCATTGGTTGCGAACAAATGCCCCGGTGTGCTGGCGCAATGGTAGCGCGTAGTCCTCCTAAGACTAAGGCTCAGGGTTCGAGTCCCTGGTATACCGTGACACCGTCTCTTTTTGCCCGTTGCAACGCGGCCATTTTCTTTTTACGTACTACTCCGTACTGCAACTACAATTCTGCGGCTCATTGTCCTTTGTCACTCCTGGGTTGTGATCTGTCACTCCTGGTCCACATCCCGCACTACGCTCGGGTCGTGGCCCAAGCATACCGCCGTCGCGTAGTCTCCGTCGTGGCTAATCGACACCATCGCGCTTGCATCCGGCCCGTCCTCCCCATCGCCCGCCTTGATCCGCGCAACTGGTGGTCCACTCCCCAGCCGCGCGCCCTCCACAGCCCGTCTCTCAATCACCACGTCGTGAAATGTCAGTCGCCGATGCGAGTGCGCCTTGATGGCCGCCTCCTTGGCCGCGAACCTGCAGAGCCAGAGTGGCTCATCGTTAGTCTGTCCGTCCAGCTAGGTAGGCCCTCTGCCATGCATCTTGCTTGGCGGATGGAGGGGGGAGAGGGGCTTGTGGCTCACCTCCCTGCTATGAATGCTGCGGCTTTCCACAGCTCCGAATCCCGTGGGCTTACCACGTCATTCCCACTCGGCTGTGCAACTGTCGTCGCTCGCGGCGCCAGCTGCCGGCCCAGCACGTCGAGGCGGCCTTGGTTAAGACACTGCTCCTCGGGCGTGAGAATGCGGTCGACAAAGCGTCGGGCGCGCGCGCTGCCGATGATCCCGTAGATGCGCGATATCTGGCAGATATCGGTCCCGACGTTCAAGGGAAACGGAAAGGGGCGCAACGGCTTCATTAGGTCACGACGAGTTGACGCCTCTTCGAAAAAGCGAGACGACAACGTCAAAGCGTGCTGATCAGTAGGCGTGCAGCAGACTGCAGCTACGAGCGGTACCTTATCGATACTGGAGCTCGCATCCTCTGTGGGGCACATACATATATTTACGTCATGAGCTACAAGAGGTGCTGGACCAAAACAAAGCACCTGGCTGCGCCTCGTTTGGCGACGAGTGCAACAATCTTGGTCAATGGTTTGAGTTTGAGTGTCTCGCCTTTGAAATTAAGATACATTTCATGATCCTCCCAACGCCTGGTGTGCAGTCATGTAAAGCGGAAGATACCAACAGCAACCACCAACCCACAATGGGACCATCCACATTCCTCACGCAAGAATCCCTCTTCCCTACTTGATAACGGTCGTCCTAATTCGTTCAAGACATGTTTCTTGTAAGAAGGCTTGACCAAGGTTGGCTTGGACCAGCCTTTTAGTTGCCGGCAAGCAGCGGCGCGCGTTCCTGGTCCTCGGGAGGAGCTTGTCTTCCGGCCACATCGCGGCCAGTCCAGGCTGGGAGAGCGACGGTGACGGTGCCAATGAAGAGAATACTCATGATGATAAAGGCAAAGATCCACTGGAAGGCGATGACCTGGCGGAGGAACTGCGAAACTCCAATAGCAGCGGAGAGCACACTGAGAGAGAAACCCATGGTGTAGTCCTGTGATTGTTAGCACGAGCACTGACACGACGACTAGTGTTGGGCAGACGAACCTTGTAGACGACAATGAAGAAAGCTCCGTAGGCCAGAATGCCCCAGATGAAGATGTTGCCGAAGATGCGGGGAACCAGATGGGCCGGGTGAGGGACCATCAGAGCACCGTTCCAGTACAAGGCAACAAAGGTCCATGCCAGCGGGGCAGAGACGACGGGAGTATGAATGAAGCGCGGGTACGTGTTGTGGCGGAAGTACAGCGAGGTGAGGTTGATGAAGTTGAGCACTAGAATGACCTCGCCCCAAATGAAGTGGCCTCGGACAAAGAGCATGACGAAGGCAAAGTGGAAGAGGTTGTTAAAGATGAAGTGGCTGCCAACGCTGGCCGCGGCATGGACGATGTCGGCATTGCTGGAGAAGAGGTGGCCGATGTAGCCGGCCTGGAGGATGAAGAGAACAATCCTGCAAGTACTTGGTTAGTCCTTCCAACTGACGGTTGATTCGAGAAGAGGGATCAACGCACCAGTATATCGAGGTGATGATGCTGTTAAGCGAAAAGGCCGTGGGGTAGAGATGATTCTGGTCCCAGATGCGCTTGCGCGTGTAACCCTCGTGGGGCTTGTTGAAGGTGTAGTAAAAGGAAACACCGACAGAAAGGGCCCAGGTGAGGAGGGTCAGGATCTTGTACGTGAGGATGGCGCCATTGCCGTGCGACTCCTTCTTGGTGAAGGGATTATCTGCGACGGATGAGTGTCAGCAAGCCGAAGCCGAAGCCGAGGCCGAGGCCGAGGCCGAGGGGGTGAGGATGGCGAGTGAGTGAGGAGAGAGGCTTGGGCTTACAGCGTTGCCAGGTAGACATGGCTGGATTTCTTTTGGTGAGACGTCGGGGAATGTGGTTGGTAAAGGAAGAGAAGGAGAGCTAGAATGAAGAAACAAGGCAGAAGGGAGGGGCGGGAAGTAGGAAGGCTTTAAATGGGAGCGTGGTTGGAATTTGCGGGGAAGCTGGCGGCAAGAGGCAGGAAGCAGACGCGGACGCAGAAGCAGGAAGTACAGTAGGCAGGAAGCAGCGAGGTGGGTGCATCGTCGATCGATGTCACACCACGCCACAGGCGCCACACATGAGTTGCAGTGCAAACACCTTGCTCACAGTAGGTACATGCAGGCCAGTGGATTGGCCAGAGAGTCAAGACTCGGCCAGGCGACGGTTTCAGGTTCTGTTTAGCGATGGGGATGCTTCTGTTGTTGTTCATCTACGGCCTATTCACTTGGGTTTTCACCTAGTTACCAGGTACCTACATAGGTCTGGAGCCAAGTTAAGTACATACCAAAGGTATATATATGGCTTCGAGGGAATGGATGGCACATGACGGCCTGGCGTATCCTCCTTGCTGCATCACTTGCACAAGCGGCAGATGTCGAAGCCTGACTCCTGAGTATGCTCCCAGCAACACCGACACCGAAACTGGCAAGGGAACCATCAGCTGAGCCAAATGGCTGCCGCATTAGCTCGACGGTGAGGTAGGCTTCGGACTGTACCTTGCCTTAGTTTAGCTTAGGTCCAAGCTCTGCGTATCGCAGGCATCCAGGTGTCTTGGACTCTTGGTTGAGTTTCCATTTCTTTTCCTTCCATATTGCATGTCCCAAGCCCCCCTACCTGTGCGACGACGGCGTGTCAGTTACAGTCAGGGCGGATGCCGTACGGGGCACTTGCAGCAGGATCCGTCGATGAGGGAACAGCTTTGGATGCGATGCTACACAATGCTTGCGAGTACGTCATCCGGATAGTGGTAGCCGCAGCATCCTGCGATCAAGACCCAGCATCCAGCATCCAAGTACCTGTTGGGGGAAATAAAATGCGACGCTGCTCGTTACTCTGGACTCTGGACTCTGGACTCTGGACTCTTTACTCCGTACTCGCCCACTCGCCACAGCTTTTGCAGTCTGTTCCGCCAAAGCATCCAGGATCCATCCCATGCCGCAGGAGACGGGTCCCACTCGTAGCAGCCGTCACGCGACCAGTTGCTCTTCTAGGCAGAGGATGGAGTGCCATTTGGTACTCTGAAGAACGATTGGCTTCTCGAGAAGAACCAAGATACTCTAATAAATCAATAATAGACGTAAACTTTATCGGTGAATGTTGAATGGACTCCTCACCTCCAGTACCTTACTGTAGACCATTGCAAGTACCGTTTGTGTATGGACGCCGCGAACGCGTGGTGTTTGCCTGGTCGATCTGCGACGTGATTGGCTGCAAAGCGTGCGGATGACGACATGGACTTGGACTTGAACCACTGGCCCCCCCCCGTCACCTGTCAACGGCTGACAGCCAGTGGCGGTGATGTTTATGTACACACGCCGCCGTTAACCGACTTGAAGCGTTTTCAGCAAAACATTGTCCTACGGTACTTGTGCAACCAGCGGCTGACGATGATGGCGATGGTGCTGCTTTGCTTGGCCACGAAACCAACTCTTGATACATGTTTCTGCAGATCGTCTGCCTGGATAGCCGCCCCCGAGTCCTGACACACCCCCAGCCCCATGCATGCATGGTCTACGATACAGAACATCACCGTCCATTTCGTCACTACCGCTGGGCTTTGAGCTGCGGTAAGGGCTGGGGCTGGGGCTGTTGGAACGCCATGGCTCGTTGCCAGTAATCGGTTCGTACACGTGTGGGATCAGTGGAACTTGTTGGCTTGGCTCGTACCGAGAGTACGACTCCTTGAATTCACCAAGACAACTCTCGTCGTCCCAGGTCTGGCTGATGGGCATGCAGGCACTCATAGTGGTCCGACGTCTGCAGAGCTGGCTTTGCAGACGTATACTTGAAGCAGCAGCGGCAGCACCGCCCTTTAAGAAGCCTGGCCTGATACCCAATTGTGCTTTGGTGTTGATGATGGCTTGCGTTGGGCTGGCGTGCGTCACTGGATTGCCATTCCCAGCACAGCCAGACGCCGTATGGCAATCCGATACGCCCATCCATCCATTCGCCCATTCTCCAAATTACAATTGGCTCCGTCGCACAGCCCGGATGCCTCACGAGGCGTGCATCGCCCGCGGTCGAATATGCCCTCGGCCATGCCTTACTATAAAGAAGAAGAAGAAGCCCAGCCTGTTTCGCCATTCAGCATAGTCCAGTAAACTTCAATGCTGGCCGACCATAATGACTGCCGCCATGCCCTTGGGAGCAAGGAACCAACGCTCGGAGCGCTTCAAGGACGCCCAGTGGGAGCAATTCCGCCCTATTCTCTGCCGCCTCTACAGTTCCTATACACTCAAAGAGGTCCGTAGGTTCATGAAGGAGCGCTTCGGCTTTGCCCCAACGTGCGTTCATCTCCCATCGCTGCCATTCCTTATTGTCCAGTTCGCTGACTGATGACTTGTCCTCACTTACAGAGAGCGACAATATAACTATAAATTCGGCAAGTGGGGGATCTGGAAGTACAATGCAGGCGGCAGAACAAGCTTAAACGTCGATGCCGACCCTGAGGATGATGAAGACGATGACTTGAGCGCCATAGATGGCTTCTCTGGCAGAGTCATTGCTGATGAGATGCGCGCCTCTCTGCCGCCCTCCATGAATGACCACTACGCCAGCTTCTCCATTGATCAGTCGAGCCTGGCCAATCTCATTCCGCTCATCCTCTATCCTTGGGGCCGTGCCGAGCAGGCCAAGAAGCTGGCTGCCGACTTTTGCGCCGCCATGTCCGACGATGACAACGCCTGCAGCCTCTATACGGAGCTAGCCAACCTCTTGCCCATCACTGCTGATGGCATCTGGAATCCTGCCCGTACGCTACTCATCATCTCATGCGCTCGCGCCGCCGACCAGGCTGAGAGCGCCACGATAGCCCGTTCGCTACTCAACTACGGCCAGGGCCAGCCTCACCCTCTCAGTCCGCCCAAGGCGTTCCTCTTTGAGATGCTCGACGCCTACATGCAGCACCGCGTCGAGCCAGCAGACAGGGACGTTGCAGTCCAGCGCATGTGCGATGCAGTCCAGCTCACCCTTGACGGGACGAGCCTTGTTTCCAACTGTGCACCCGAACATGGTTGCATCGACCTCGTCACTTATTACTTCTTATCCCACGGGCTTGAAGTCTACCAGCAGACAAACCATGACATGACGTTGCCGCGAGAATGTCTCCTGAACCAGTACATCCTGAGCCAGCCGTTTGTCAAGTCTGGTGGCCACTTACTACTGCGCGGCTGCATCGAATGGTGTGCTGACGAGCTCGCACGCAACCCGCCCGTGCCCCCCGAGATCGCTTCTATTGCGTCGGAGCACATGCAGCATATGTGGTGCGATAACATCCACATCTTCTGCACCCTCTGGGGCCTTGTGCCTCACCTCGTCAATGTCGCCCCCTGCCTCCTCTGGTACGAACAGTGTGAGGCCGCCTTCGGCATCTCCCCCACGGAGCTACTCGTCACCGTAGCCTGGCTGCTTGGTGCCGAGGCCGGTCCGCCAAAGCCCGGCCTTAACATGGGCGTTATTGGGCGAGCCTCGGCCGCCGCCGCCAGAATCAAATCCAACTGGTCCGACGAACAAATCCTGCAACAGTTCTTGGCTAGGTTTGTCTGGATGAACAGGCTCGTCGACCCTCGCCCCGAGGACCACGAGTTTAATGCCGTCGTGCTCAGCCACGTCCGCCGCTACGTTTCCACCATCCTGGGCGTCAGCCTACCCTCGGCGGGCCCTATGGATACGGACCATATAGAACTTCTCGGTCCGCCACCGTCGTTTACGGATACCGACAGCACGCTGCCAAGTGGCTTTGTTGGTCTTGATGACCCCCATCTGCTGGGCATGACCTAGTTGAAATCAGCGTGTCGACTCTACAGTCACAGATTCCTTTTCTCCATCGTTGCCATATCATGTTCTTTTTTGTTCTATAAGCCTCCCCTTCAGGTGTGGGAGGCTTGGTTGTATACACGTCAATTTTCAGAATAGGCAAAGCGACGAGTGATCTTAGTATGAAGCAGGGCGTCATGATGGGATGCAATATTATTAGCAAGCTCTTGTCTTCCTCTCATATCTGTTCTTAGTCTCTAGGTGCGCAAAACAACAAGAAAACCACGTTAGTCTAGGTAGTCTGACAAGAGAATATCAATCAGATGTAATCTCTTCCGCGCTTGGCTCTAGCACTCTTCGCATCGTGTGCCCCCAGCCAAATTCCAATCTACAAAGCACAAATTCAATAAAAAGACATGATGGAAGCAAAAGAGCCATCTGTACACGCCCACGACCCCGATCATTACTACACACGCCATCTTCCTCATCTTCTTCAAGTCCCTCACACCTCCGTCACCAGCTGCTCGCCCTCATCCAACAGTTCCGTCACTTTGCGCAGGTTGGCAATGAGACTGCGGCCCAGACCGCTCAGGAGCAGCTTCTCTGCGTTGGCGGGCAGGCCGAGGTAGGTCGGCGGCTCACGCTCAGGCAGCTTGTGGATCCACGTCATGAAGTCCTGGAGGCTGGTGCCCGAGGGGACAACGAGCCCGCCGTCGGGACCGTCAACAAGCTTGTGGTCCACCTCGTATGCCGCAGGCGTGAGGAACGAGTGGACAAGCTGTGACAGCATCTTGAAGTCACCCTCGTCGTCAATCTTGCCTCCATACGTTTCCGTCACCAGGTATCGAACCATGTCCCATGGGATGTTCTGTGGGGCAATGTTGGTTCGGTTGCCAGCCACGCCGTCAATCCAAGTATCGAGGATGAAGGCCGAGCATTCGTACTATATCAAGTTAGCATCCTAGCCTTGCATTATACTCCACGGGGAAAAAACTTACGTCGCTGTCGTTGAACTCCCAGAAGCCCTTCCATCCAAGGTTGGGCGCATACCGCAACCGCTCTTGAACCACTGCGTGCAGGAATGAGAGGAGCAAGTACAGTCTCGTTCTCTCCACGGGGCTCTTGACTGATCGAGTTGAGAGCGAGGACATGGAATCCTTCATGTTGGCTCGCACACCCGCAGGCTGCTCGTACATGAGCACGCGCGACGCACGCAGCAGGTTGACGGGGATCTTGAGACTGGACTCCATGGAGAGGAAGAGGCGGAAATCGGCATGCGGATGGAGCGACTCCATACGTTTCTCCAAGCTCTGCAGCCATGTTGGAGCCAGGTGGACGTTCTTGACCAAGACCCAAGAGCCAGTCTGGGCGGCACTGCTGATGGCCTTGTCGGCGCTCGCCAGACCCTCGTTGGAACCCATGGCGATATTGGTGCATTTGACACGCATCCTCTCAACCAAACTATCGACCTTGTAACTGGCATCAAAGCCAGGACTAGACACCAAAGAAATAGGCAGAGTAGCCGACACTTGGGTGACCGTCTCTTTAAGGTCCTCGACAATGTCGAAAATGTCGGACCCAAATACCTGCGCAACGAAACGCTCTGCCACGGGAACGAAACGGTCCATGCGGAAAAGCTTGACAAGGAGAAGCGCAAGCAGGGCCTGGTCGACAGGCTCTGTTTTCTCGTCCCAGATCTTGGGGATGGCATTCTCGGCCAACTCTTCGGTGAAGAATCGATCCCAGTCCTCCATAGGTATCTCATCAATCTTGTCCTTGAGGATACCAAGTCGCTTAGCCTGAGCAAAAGCGTCGTCTTTGCTGTCAAGATTGGAGGACAGGTCCTTGCCCTCGACACGGTTGTCGAGAATGGTGTCGATCAGAGACTTATCCATCTTGTAAGGCGATGCCTGCGCAAGAAGCATGCCTAGCGTGATCCTGTCCTTCTGGAGCAGACCCAGAGCTGTCCGCTTAAATGTGTTGACAAACAGGTCCTTGACGATAACATCGCGTCGTACGTTGTGGTTGGTCTCGTTGACCAGGTTCTTGTTACCATGCAACACCGACTGGAAGATGTCGAGGAAATACTGCAAGGAGAACTGGTAGAAATGGTTAATGTAGTGCAGCTGCTCGAGAACAGCAAACACGGCGCTGCAGGAGCGCGCAATGATGCTGTACTGCTGAGTGATATCCTCCACCTCGGCCATAACACCCTCAGTATTGCTCATCTTGGCAGAAATCTCCGCCGCCTCCGTCTTGAGAGTCTCTAGTGTCTCAATGACATTGTCGTCATCAAGGATGTTGCCGCGAGATTCGTTCAGGGCCTGCAGAAGACGCTTCTCAAGCTGGCGCAAGTGAATGATGAATTCTCCCTGGAGCTTGATCAAGTTGGAGCGCCGTTCATCAACGTCGGGGCGCTCTGACTTGAGCACGTCGTTGAGCGACTGCGTCTGCAAGCTGCTCTGCGTGACGGTAAAGTTGACAAAAGTGGTTCGACTGCAGATATCAGGGGCAAATGTAGCCGACGGGTCGCGGGTCGACAGGTAGAGTCTGAAGGATGGCGAGAAATCAATCTCCTGCCTGCCGAGCTGGATGAGCACACGTCCACCCGTCTTTTGGTACTCTTTATTCAGGACATGGTTGAGGATGGGGTCCAGATGTTCGGCATCCTGAATGAGAATCGGGTTTCCGAATCGGAGAGAGCTCTCGAGCTGCTTCGTAAAGGTGTCGTCCAGGAAGCTAGTAACAGTCAAGCGGCGGTCCTTGCACTCCTTCTGGAGGAACTCTGTGACTCTGCCAGATGGGTCAATGATGAGCGGGTACCGAGTGAAGCGCTTCAGGATGATGGCGTTCTCCGTGCACAGGTCATCGACCGGCAGAGTGTTCTCCTGCCAGCCAAGGCGCTCGTCCGCCGTAGACAGGTACTCCGTCACTGGGTTGGGCGACTTGTACTGGATTCCAGACAGATGGAGCTGGTGGAACCAGTCATCCATCATGGACTTTCGGAACATCTGGTCATAGAGACCGCTGTACGCCAGGAAGGCGGATGCAACGAGGACATCGCCGACAAGCGTGCTGATTTGTGTCTCAAAAGACTTGCTGCTGTCCTCCCAGCGCACTCGCTCAGACGAGAGACTGTCGAGTAGCCTCACACTTCGGTCGACCTTGAACTTGACCTTGGACATCTCGGCCTTGATGGCCTGCGTCTCGCTAATGAGCGCAGCATATTCGGTCTTGTAGGTGTTGATGCTGGCCTCGAGCTCATAAATGTTGTTCTCGACAGCTTTGGCGTTGGCCTTTGTCTGCAATGCCTGCTCCTCCAGCTGCGTAACCTCGATCTTGAGAGGGCCCACGCGATCCAGAATGTCAGAGTACTCAACCTGGGCGGTGACCCATTGAACCAATGGGCCGCAAGCCCTGGATGCTCGGTTGACCTTTTCAAACGTGAACTCGGGGTTGGACAAGAAATCGTTGCGCATCTTGTTCCTCAAAGCCTTGGTCATCATCTTGCCGTTGTCGAACATGATGATACTTGCGATGAAGTCATCCTTGCGCACCACCGACTGCACCGCCTTCCAATCATAGATCTTGTGGCCAAGCAGCGTGCAAACAGCGTCTAGTGCAAGCCGGACACCCGAAGGAGGGTTGCCCATGGATCTGACCTCAGTCAGATGTTGACGCTTGATGTTGCTGACGCTGGCCTTGGCCTCTTCGACAGCGGGCTCTGCCTTGGCGAGATCCTCCAACACAACCTTCTTCCGTGTGGCAACCTCTGCTTCTTGCTTCTCCAGCGCAGCTTGAATCTCCAAAGAAGTATTCTTCCTCTGCTCGGCCTCTCGCTGGTCAGCAACCATGCGCTGCAGCTTCTCGTTGGCCTCGGCATCCTTCTGCTCCAGTTGCGTCTTCTTCTCTGCGAGGCTCACCCGCAGATCTCGAACCTTGTCCACGGTGTCCCTCAGCTTTTCGAGACCAACGTTCAGGTGACGCTGTTGTTCTTCCAGGTCCTCGCGCTTCTCATTGTATAGCCTAACGTACTGCTCGACGAAGCTGAGGAAGTGGCGGGGCGTCAAAAAGGTAACCTTGCCTTGCTGCTTCAACAGCTTCTCATTGTAACGATGGAGCGAGTAGTGAATATACACCATTGAGTTGATGATGGTTTCTCGGTGGGATGGCGGGAGCTGGAGGGCACGATACGCCACTGGGATGGTATTGGGGGCCTCAAAGTTGGGGCGATCCAGGTCGATGGACTGTGTCAGTTCGTGGCCGACCTGGAAGAGGGCTTGGTCGGACCAATCACCAAACCAGTTGAGCACGCATCTGTTGAACAAGGCGGGACTGGTGGCAGCCTTGGATGAAAGTCCATCTTCGGGCGGGTTCATGGTGAAGACGACGTGCAAGTTCTTGACAATCTGCTGAGTGAACCACTTGTACAGCTCTTCTGGCGAATCGAGGTGCAGGTTTTGTCGTTGAGCACCCTCCTTGCACGCAGTCATGAGGGCTGCATACTCATCGCCCTCGAACAAACCGGGGACTTCGGCATTGGCCAACAACGTGTTCATTCTCTCGAGGAAACCCGAGTCTAGGACGTTTGATTCGTCCATGATGAAGCAAATCTTCTCACCCTTGCAACCGCACCGGCGCAGGACATCACGAAGATCATCGTCAAAGTCCTCGGCAGAGTACTTCCCGTGGACCTTGATCTGGAAAACCTTGAGACCGTTCATCCAGGCAACGAAGCGGGAAAGTGTAGTCTTGCCACTGCCACTGACTCCAATCAGGATAAGGTGACCCTGCGGTTGTCGGAAGACACGGTCAATACGCAGTACATGTTCCAAAACGTCGTTGAAGAGAATCAAGGGTACATCAACCTCTTCCTCGCAGAACGTCTTCAGTCGAGCCTTGACGAAGTCCCTCAACTGCTCTCGGTCAACGGGAATATAGTTCTTCGACAGCCAGTTGGAGAAGAGAATGGGGCCGCCAAGAGCCTTCTCCTCATCAATGGTAGGGAAGAACTGTAAAGCGATACGGTGCACGCTCTCCTCGGTCCACTTGCGCTCGTCCTCGGCAACGAGACGATCCTGGAACAGACGCAGGGCTTCGTGTGCCCAGATACGGATGAGGCCTTCGATGGACAACGCCTCCAGCGGCCGAATGGCTTCGTATACACCGCGCACCCAGCGAGTCAGTTCACGCGGACTGTAGACGTAGTGGGGCTGTATCTTTGGTGTAAACTTCTGCTGCGAATCGAGGTAGAAGCGAACCATGGCATGCGTGAGGGGCTCAGCATATCCACGTAGCGATGGGATAATCTTGAGCACCGCAGTGTTGAACGTGCCATAGATCTGGTTGAGAGACAGCTCGCCAGGATAATCAACCATGATGAGAGGAGCGTGACGAAGGAATCGGGCGCCCATGGGGGTACGGCCAGCGTCCGTCGGTGGGTTGCAAGCACCGACGAACTGGATTCGGTCAAGAGTAACCCAAGACTTATCCGAGGTTCGCCAGAAACCATTGTGCTCGACGAGCTGGCGTAGGAATGAGATGGCTCGTTGCGTACCGTACTTGTCGGGAGCGGGCAGATTGATCTCATCACAGAAAATAACAAGCCATCGGCCAATCTGATTCGGCGAGAGCATGACACCATTCAGAGTCTTCTTGTACTCGCAGTATTGCTCAAAAGTCTTGATGAGAAGGTCCGGTGTCGTAGCACTGGAGAAGTTGAGGCCAACAACCTCCATATTGGGCAGCTTGCGCAGTGCGCTGAAGAGCGTCATCGTTTTACCGGAACCAGGGGGGCCGCACAGCAGTAAGGGCTTGTGCTCCGCGAGCCATGAGTAGAGCACATCCTCGTGTCGGACTGTGTCCAGAGTAGGGATGACGACGTCGGTCTGGGTGATTGAGTGTGTGTTGACTTCCACAGTAGGTACCTGGTTCTGCCATGGCGTCCATTCGGCCTTGGGAAGTGTCACGTCGAAATCGATCAACGAGCTGGAGCCATCCAACGGCGGAGAGCCAAAATTGGCGAGCGCACAGATGTCGTCGCCGAAGGCCTTTCTGTCAGTCAGAGGACAGTCGCCAGTGAGCGACCACACAAGTGCCAGAAGAAGCTTCTTGGAGATGAAGGACTCGATCTGCTCGGGGTCCAGTGGGAAATCGGAGTGCTGAGAATTATACTCAATGGCATCCCTGACAGCCTTGTTCAGCAGAGAGAAGAGGGTGTTTAGAACGCGAGCGGCGGTAAACTCCATGATGTGATTGTATCCCCTAGCGTTCCGGAGAGCTTCAAGCATAAAGTCCTCCTCGGTCAAGTAGATCTTGAGTAGGTCGGCAATCTGACTCTGCACAGCCAGGGACTTGGCAGGGCTGTGGCCTGTGCTGAGACTATCCTCGTCAAGGTCCTCGAAAGGAACATTGCGAAGGCGTTGGAGGTAGTTGTCGGCCATCATGGTCGATGATACAGTGTCTTCGCTGAACCAAACCATACCGCATCGACTCACAGTGGCAAGAGTGGCATACTTGAGCGTTTCGACTTCGAACATGATTCGAACATTTGCCGGCAAGTTGAGACGCTCACCGTTGGGCAGCGTCAGCAACTTATTGTCATCGAGCACACTGTTCAAGTTCTCAACCCACTCGGGGTCAACGTCACCGTCAAAGACAATCCAGTGTCGCTTGGAGTCTTCGCCACGCAAGTTGTCCACGATCTTTCGAAGGATGCTGGTGAATAGACCGTCGGTCCATTCGCGGGTGGTGGGATCTAGGTTGCCGTACAAAGCCTCCTTTGACATGACCTTTGAGTCAATGACATGTGACACACCTTCGACACCCTCAACTTGCTGGAGGGCATCTAGCAAGAGCCTCCAGGCAGTAGACTTGCCAGAGCCAGAGTTGCCCACCATCATGACACCGTGATGGATCTTCTGAATCTGGTACAGCTGGAGGACCTTGGTCATCCAGAGTTCGTTGACCACCAAGTGGCGCTCAGCAGCCAGAGCGCGAATGGCATTTTCCAGAGCCTCGAGGTTTGCGGGGACGTACTCTACACCTGGGAAGCATGCAGACTCGATGGTGGCCAAAATGTCGACATCAGACTTGATCAGCTTGGGTGCAATAGTCTCTCGGATACTCTGCACAATAATCTCAGGCTCGACGATTTCTTGGACGCCTAGCTTGCCGTCGGCCAGACGGGCGCGCTTGAGACCACCGGAGCTGACCAAAACACTCTTCAGCGCACGAAGACCGAAATCGTAGTGGGCCTGCTTTGACAGATTGGCAGAACACTGGTCAAAGAATGGGACCGTTTGTTTTGAAAGCTGCTTGGCCTGGTTGAAACCTTGCGAGTACAGCATGACCTCGGCAATCAGTTCCTTGTCGGGCTTGGACATGGCGACGCTGCGGAAGAGCTTCTTCAAGTTATCAGGCAAGTTGGAACGGCCTGCATAGCCAGGGTTCATGGTGATGAAGATGCCAGTATTCTCGCTGACATGGAGTTGACGGCCGACCAATTCGATTTGCGCCTGGTCATCCTCGACACCTTGCTTGAGACCCAGCTGGATATTTTGGATTTGCTGCGACACGGCCGACAGGATTCGCTCTTCCAGACGGTTAAACTCGTCGAAACAGCCCCAAGCTCCAACCTGGCAGATACCCAGGAAAATACGACCCATGGCTTGGAAATCGAAAGTGTCGTCACAACAAAAGACCAGGGTGAATCTACCCAGCTGCACACCGAGGGCTTTGACCGACTCCGTCTTTCCAGTACCGGCAGGACCATACGGTGAGCCACCAAGTCGTTGACAGAGCGCTTGCGTAAGAGTGAGGAAGCATCGGTCGGTCAGGGGAGTGCGAACCAGGCGCTCGGGTACGCCCAAGTACTCGAAGCCATAGTTGAGTTTAGCATTGGCCATCTTGACGTGAAGACGGTCGAGGAACTCGCCCTCTGGAGTGTAGACGTATCGCATCTGCAATTGCCAGAGGTAGTAGCTGGGCGAAGTGGCATTCTGCTGCACAAGCTTCTCGATGGTATCGCGCTGATGAACACACTCGGTAATGAGCTGCTCACACTTCTTGCGCTGGATGACTTCCAAGTCTCCAAGGACGGTGTCGGCCAAGACACGGAGAACTTCGACCTCACGCTCGAAGAGGCTCTGCAGGGTCTTGCCTCCAGCTGCGAGTGAGTTCTCGACTACCGTACTCCAGACGACTTGGGTTGCAAGAACGACAATCTGACTGGGGAATGCCTCAATGTAATCGTTGAGAGCATTGCGATCGATTTCCCCAGACTCAAAGATGGGGGTGTACTGGTCAACGGCCTCGGCCAGCAGCTCCGCGAGGGTAGCCTTCATTCCATTCTCCAGAAGGGCCAACCAATCGTTGATTCTTGGAGTCTTGGCCAGAGAAATCTCCTTCTTCAGTCGAACCACCTCATCCTCTTTGGATGTGAAACCGGAAATGACAGTTTCCTCATCCATCACGAGACCTGACAATCCAGCAAACATTTTCTTGAAGTGCTTCGCGATGCGGAGCGTATCGTTGCTGTTTCCAATCATTTCCAACAGGTCCTCGTCACCCACGAAATAGAATCTGGGGAACGACACTCGTTCCTTTTCCAAGTATTCACCAAGAGCCTTCTGGATCTTGTTGAGCATTTCTGCCAGGCGCTCCAGAGACTTTTGCACGTTGGGGATGTTTAGCACATCGAGAACGAAAGGGGTTTTGTTGGCCTTTTTCATAACAGCCAAGAATTCGCTGTTAATGTTATGGAACCGACCCGATTCGATGGGTAGCAAGTGCTTGATGTCGGCGTTGCCAGTGAAGACACCTTCCAAGTACACCCATTGGCGCTGGACATCGATCCAAACGTCGAACAAGACGTGCACTCGGTTGAGCTTGTCTTCCCAGGAAATGGCCTCTTCTTCAAACTCCTTGTAGTACGGCGAGTGCTTCATAGCCTGGAGAGAGTTGAGGTTTTCGCTGCACTTGGCAAAGAGATCGTCCCAGCCTCGAATAAGACGGCATTTACTCTGGTAGTTGACCATCTCCAGAGCATAGTTCTGCCAGACCTCGCGAACTTGCTTCAGGAATTCTTCCAGGGCCATTTCGCCTTGCGCCTGGGCGATGATATCCTTGACAATGTTCTCGGTGGCAACCAGATTGAGATCCCAGACATCGCCAAGAGTCATTGAGCTGGGCGAGAAGCGCATTTGGGGCTTGATCTGCTTGTAAATCTTGACCCAGTGACGCTCTCGGATGGCGTCTGACTTGAGATCGGTGAGAATGGCGTTGACTTTTAGGAACCCGCGCAGGATGCCCTGAACATGCTCGAAAGCGGCGTATTGTCTCATTCTGCTAGGCATTTCCTTGGTGCTCTTGATAAGATCGTCGACCTTGGATCGGATCTTTCGCGGCTGAACAGCCGTCCACAAGATATCTCGAGTCTCGTTGAGGCTCTGCCAAATGGTGGACAGGTTCGACCAGACGGACTGGAAATCCCGGACCTCTTCGAGAATGGACTCGAGCGATTTATCGGGACTGGCTGGGATATCAAGGGCCTCTTTGGCCCTGGCAACCATCTGCGAATCGTCCTGCAGCTTGGAGATGCGGCTCTCAAAGCTAGTAAGTGTCGCAGAAGCCACGTCGGGCTGGATGGTACCCGAAACGGGCTTCTCGTCGTTCCACTGAGCAGCGACCTCGGCGATTCGGTCGTTGATCAGCTTGTCTTCCGCAACAATCTTGGCTCGCAATGCGTCTGTCTGGTCCTCGACAACCCTCGACTTCTTTTCCAGAATCTCTTTCAGGGCCTCCCATTGACTGTCAATCTGCTCAATGTGAAGCCAATCGTTCGGAAACTGATATCGCTGCCGAACGAGCGTGGATTGTCCCTGTCGGAACATTTCAATCTCAGGCGCCCAGGTCTTGACGCTACGCTTGCAGCTCTGAACAACGGTAATGAACTGGACAGCTTGGGCAGTAGATGAGGCATCAGAACTCTGGCCCTCGAGGTTCTTGCGAGCCTTTTCGATATCCGCATTGACATCTCGCATGCGGTTTCCGAGGCGGTTAGCAAACTTGATGAGAATCTCATGCTGCCACTGATCGTATTTGGCGTTGACCTTGGTTTGAACTTGGTCATAGTCAACAGTTAGGTGGCCAAAGGCCCGGCTAACCTCTTGCGTGTCAAACGTGGATCTGGTCTTGCGAATTTCCTGCAGTAGCTGCAGCCATCGTGGGAGCTGTTCACCCAGAGCGTCATAGACCTGCTCGGACTGGAGGTCCCAGAGAGATTGGAACTGGAGCCATTTATCAACGTAGGCGCTGATTTCCTGGAGCTTCTTCTCCACAGACACGTAGACCTTCTGGAGGAGATCAGCACACTCGGACGGAAGATCGGTGAACCGAGGCTCATCATTGGTGGTGGTGCTCAGGGTCATCTGGTAGCGAGAGGCTTTAATCTTGCGAAGGCTGCAGACAATTCCAAGCCATTCATGGAGATGCAAGAACCAGCTAGCCCGAGCGTACTCCAGCGGAGGGTCGAGGTAGATGACTTGATTGCGCATTGCAAGTTCAAGAATGAGACGCTTCATTGTTGGCCCTTCCGGGGTTTCCTCGTCGGGGTTGGTCTTCTTGCGTCTCTCAGTCTCGGGTGTATCGTCCTCGAAAGCAGCCATCCAAGACTGAACCGCGCTCTGGAGCCGCGTGAGCAGAATGGACTGAATCTTGCCATTCAAGCTTTGCACCCAGAAGTCGAGGTTGACATATTGCTCCAAGTTCAGCTGGTCCACAGCGGATTGAATCGTATCCAATCGCGATTGGAAGGCCTCGTCACTATAGGCACATGTGTTGAGTTCCTTGAGTGCTTTCTCGACAGTGGTATGAGTAAAGTCGAGCGACACCGCCTTGCTCTGGAGGACAGATACGGCAGCAGCAAAGCTACGGATGAACATGCCGTGCTTGCTCTCGGTGCTCTTGTTGAGACCGAAATCAGACCCACCAGGTAGGAGGGGCCGTGTCTGTCTTGAGTCGGTGTAGAAGAGCTCGTGAGAGTTGATAAAGGACTCCCATCGGAGAGGAACACCATCGCCAATGAGCTTGTAGATATCATTTCGGTACCCGTTGAGCAAGACAGACTCCTCCCCCATGGTGGAAATCTGACGAAGGGTCTGGGCGAGGGTCCGCACGCTTTCCATCAAGCTGACAGCATAGGGATACACCCGCTTAGCATCTTTGGAGACAGTAGTGACAGCATGAGGCACCGAGTACGACTGCCAAGTCAAGTTGCGAGTTTCCTTGAACAGGGTGATGACCTGGGGGTCAAAGTTGACACCTAGTTCCAGGATGCCACCGGCAGATCTCACGCGGTTAATGTCGAACAGCTGGCCAGAGATGGAGATCTTGCGCCGATTTACATCAGCGATCCACGCTTCATAAATACGAGCCGTGTCCAACTTCTGCTTGAAGAGCTCACTCTCTTCCTGAAGCTTATGACCCTCGGCATGCAAGGTCCAGTCAGGACCTAGGACAGCCTCCACCTTTCTCATGTAACCCTCCAGTTGAAACTCAATCTGGCGTGCCCAAATGATGGCACCGGAAACAGGCGGAAGATCACGGAGCTGGGCCATGGCATGTGCCTCCGAGTGGCCGTATTGCTGCTTGAACCGCTCATGAAGACCGTTGATGGCTTGCTTGACGTGATCCATAAGCTGGTTCTGGTATTCCTGGATGGCACCGCGAATCTTGGGCCGGACAAAGAGGGCGTTGAACTTTGAGAAGACGCGAAACATTTCATTTGCCGTCTTGGCGGTTGCAAGTCGGTCTCGGAGTCTGGCAATGATGGAGTTCTCTACTCTGGTGGTCCGCTCATTGTAGAGGTTCTCTGCTCGAACCCATCGCTCCTTGCCCTGGTCTGTGACATCTAGGAGATCGACGTTCTGCAGCGCTTCCCAAGCTTGCTTGACCTCTTCGACAGCGTCGACATCGCCCATTTCTTCGATGACGACTCCGTTGGATCCCGTGGTCTCGGTGACGCCCGGGATAGTTGCCTCGGGACCCAGCACGTTGACGATTGTCCGCTGGAGCTGCTCGTGGTTGTCACGGAATGTGCTGACATACTTGATCCGTGACTCGAGTTCGGAGTGCTTCTTGTTGATCTTGATGGGGATGAACTTTTCGTTTCGGCGGCGGGTGACCTCACGAGCCACATTGGTAAACTCCTTGATATTTTCCTCCCAGGTCCGCGAGATTTCGTCGCACGTATGCATGATGCTCTGGAACTGCTGGTAGTCGAGGTTGACCAGCTCAGTGCCTGGGAGTAGGCGGTGAAGCACGTCGTCCAGGTCGGCGGAGATGGCCTCGACCAGAGGTAACGCTCGTCGGATGGGGTAAGGACATATCCTTAGCTTCTTGTTCAGATGTCCAAAAATCTGTGCAATGGCCTCCTGGACTTTGGTCAAGGATGCGGCAGACAGCAGCTCATCCAAGGGGAAGTCACGCATGAGCTGGTTATACTTTTGGACCTTGTCCATGGCCTCCTTGAGACCCGTGTCGGCCGTGAAACTCACGGTAGCCTGGAAACGCTTGGCGTGCTTGAGGATCTCGAGCGTGAGGAGGACGCCCTCGCTGCGAAGCTGACCCTCGATGCCCTCTAGAGCAGACTCCATGGACAACCAGAAGTTGACCTCCTGACTCGCTGTGCTAAACTCTTGATTTGCATTCGACGAAGGGTCCTTGGTCAACTTTGTGATGCCCTGGATTGACTTGATCCACGTATTCACGTTGGCCTGAAGACGGTTGAGAAAGGCACTATCCTGCAGGAGATCGGCCGGGATCGAGTCGATGGACGGGCGGGCATCGCGGACTTCGGCATCATCGAGGGCGGTTTGGACAATGGAGTGAAACGTCAGCGAAATCTCGGGAATGTCGACGTTTTGCTGCAGGTGAAGGAGACTGAGCTCCAAGTCGTTGAGACGCTTCTTGGTCACGGGAATGCCAGTCTTGGCGTCGACATCGACGCGTCCTCGGGAGCCATTGGCCAGCTGCTGGCTCTTGGTGTTGGCGTCAAAGTACGGCACGAGAGCATGGTGGACCTGAGAATGGAGAACTTCCCACGGGGAGAGGACGGCACCCTGCTCGCCAACGGCAGCATTGAGGGAAGCAGGACCGGGCAAATTAGTAATGAATATTTGAGAAGTAAGGGGTCGAGTCGGATCGATGGGCTGGGACTTGAGGAGGACGAGGGAAGAGACGGTCGTCGACGAAGAAGAGATTTCGGTCGTGAGCGTGTAGTTGTAGGAGACGGGAACTAGTTGATGCATGGCACGTTAGCAACCGGCGCCTCCATCGCAGACAAGGTCGAAGGAGTGAGTGATCCACGCACCAGAGCCATCTGAGCCGTTCTCGACGGCAGACGAGGGGGCAACATCCTTCTGAACGTAGAGAACATTCTGGGTATCACTGGCGAATCGAGTGCAGCGTGAAATGGTCTCGCCGTAGCGGGCCTTGTGCAACAGGCTGCCTGCCTGCTCGAGCTCGTCTCGCGTAGCGCCGAGAGCAACTTGGCAGATGTCGGCGAGATGGTCGACGACACGCTCGGGTTCGATGGTTGGGAACGGCGCAGGAGAAGCAACGCCGTTGGCTGCTGGGCCCTGCGCAGCCGCAACCGTAGTCGCAGCAGCAGCCGAAGCTGGGGGAATCTCCATGATGTCGGGAGAGGAAGAAGAGGGTATTTAGCAACGGCGCCGGATCATTGCCAGACAGCTGAGTCGGGTCGGTCGGGTCACGGCAGAGGAGGTGCAGAGCTGTAGAGCTGCAGAGCTATAGGAGAGAGAGAGAGCACGGTCGTAAGGCGCGAGAGAGGCAGCGGAAGGGAGCGCAGATGGCGATGAAGACGCAGACGAAGAGGCAGACGCAGACGCAGACGCAGTTGTGGATGAGATGAAGTCGTCAAGCAAGGAGCAACGACTGACTGTGACAATGAAACAAACGACAAGCCGTCGGCCGAATTTCAGAGTTACGCGACAACTGGAGTCAGGATCCTCAGGGACAACCCCTGTCGCGACGACATGTGTCAGGAGCTGTACCGCACTGCAGTGCATTTCAGTGCTGCAGCGCAGTGGTGCAGCGGGTGCCTGGCCCACCAGCCTCTGCACTGATTGGCCTGCCGTTGGCCCTCGTTGAGCCAGCCAGCTGGTTGCCGGCTAGCGGCAGGGGAATCAGCACCACTACCCAATGGACCAGCAGCCGGGCAGTCTTATTCTTATTCGGGCAGAGACCGGAAATCAACATTGATACTTTGTCCAGCGCTGAATGGGGCCATCTAGTTGTCCGAATATACAAAGTTGACAAGGAATCTCAAGGTAGCTAACCGTTTCATCACCGACTTCATGTCAAGACTACAAGTACATCTCAAGCAACCATTGCCCGTCATCCATCTCTTAGGGACCCAGGTACCGTAGTCTCCTCCGTCACCTCATTCAGGTACCTCGCCATGTACTCTTTCTTCCATGTACTGTAGTGTAGGCCACTGCAACTGCATCTTGCATCGACGCCCGCCGGATGGACTCCAGATTCACCCCCACAAATTGACCTGTCGCTGGTGATTACTACGAGGACACCCAGAATGCGGCACGGCAAGTTGCGTCAGTTCGGGCAGATTAGGTTCCAGTAGTCTCGAGGCCCAGGAACTGCATGCAACACCTGAACCTTGGCAACCTCACCTCTGGATCTACTATAAGTACGCATGACCCTGGACAAACATCCAAGTCTTCAAGTCTTCAAGAGTGCAAGAATGCAACAGTGCACCGCACGAGTATATGGTTCCCGTAAAGAGAGAGGGCGCAAGACACGCCAAATCTGCACATCGCCTGCTTCCCGTACGTTTCAGACATTGACATTGGTCGACCTTCCAACTCTTTCTCTCTCAAAAAAGAAAATTTAACATCAAAATGACAAAAAAAAAAAACAGCCCATACCAACAACGCCCTTGTTATACCCCTTTACCAAAAGGAAGTCAAAACAAAAAACTGGCACTTTCTCTTTACATCCCAACAATGCAAAACCAATCAGTGCGCCTGGCTAAGAGACTCTAAGCAGGGTTGCCTCCGGCCGCAGGGCTGCCTTCCGGTCCCGCCAATCTCTCCCGCTGTACCATGACTCTTTGGTTACAAATGTCGATGAACATGTTGAACTTTTCAATCAACTTCTCCTTTTCTTCCAGCTTGGCTTTCAATTCGTCAATCTCCTTTTGTTTCTCTTCCTCGATCTTGCCCAGGTCTTCTCGTGCTTTAGCAAGCTCGCGTCTCAGATCGGCGCGGATTCGATCCTCGGGGGACTGGTGCGGTTTGCTGTAGATGGCGGGCCGATTCTCTGCCAAGCCTGTCGCGACCTTTTGGGGATTTCGGCTGATTGCTGCGCGAGCGTTGTAAATGTCCCGCGGTAGCAGGTGGCAATCGGGGTTTTCCGTTTGCAGGATCTGGAGTGTCTCCGATACGCCGGCACCTTGTTGAGCATCTCCGTCAGTAAGTCAAACGTACACAGATCAAGTGTAGTGATGGGGGCCATACCATTTTCTTTGAGCTGCTTGACTGCAGCAACCATCTTGCTGTCGAGTTTCCGAGCCGCTGGATGGTGGGATGGGCTCTCGCTCGGGCCGTGGTTGTGTTGCAAGTGAGAAGTATCTGGGCGATAGCGGATTGTCCACTGAGTTCGCTGCTCGATGGCGAAGAAGCCAAACGGACAGTCGCACTTCCGGGACGACGTCTTGCGCTTGCGACACTCTGGGCTGACGCGACTTGGCGGCTTTCCGGCACGGTCACAGACAAACAAGACCTTCTTCAGACCAGGTACCGTCTTCTTGGATCGTCCAATCACAATGGCGTATCCAACAGAGGTACAGTATCGAAGGACTTCTTTCTGAACCGCTTCAAGAGTAGGGTAGCTTCCACCCTCGGGGGGAGGGGACATCATCTCGCCGAGCGGCTGCTGCGGGATCATTGAATCGCTAAGAAGCTTCTCGTCCAAGTCATTGACGCTCTCGCTGCCATCTTGGTGGCTATCAAGTTCCATGACATCATTGCTAGCTGTCTCGTGCTTCTGCTGCGGCGTTTGCTGCTGCTGCTGCTGCTGTTGCGGAAGCGAGTCCTGGGTCAGTTGTTGGGGCTGAGGTAGGGGTTGTTGACTCTGTTTCGCTAGCTGTTTTTGCTGCCGCTGTTGCTCCTGGTGTTGCTGTTGGAGCTGCTGCTGCCTCTGCTGCTCCTGGAGCTGTTGTTGTTGCTGTTGCTGTTGTTGCTGCTGCTGCTGCTGTTGTTGCTGCTGCTGTTGCTGCCGTTGTTGTTCTTGATGCTGCTGCTGCTGAAGCTGGTGCTGCTGCTGTTGTTGTTGCTGGTGCTGCTGTTGCTGTTGCTGTTGAAGCTGGTGCTGTTGCTGCTGCTGCTGCTGCTGCTGCTGCAACTGTTGATGCTGTTGCTGGTGATGTTGCTGTTGTTGTTGTTGCTGTAGCTGCTGTTGCTGCTGATGCTGCTGCTGGAGCTGATGCTGATGCGGGAGCTGGTGCTGCTGTGTCTGCACTTGGGGCGGCGAGGGCGCCGGCGGCTTGACCTGCACCTGTTGCAGTTTCGGGGTTGGCTGGGCCTGTTGAGACTGTGGCCTCTGCTGCGGGGACTGCTGGGCGTGGTGTTGCTGGGGATGAGTCTGATGATGCTGGTGCGACTGACGAGGCTGAGCAAGCGCATGAGGTTGGTGCTGGTGCAAATGGTGCATCTGCTGCTGCTGATGATGATGCAACTGATTGGGAACGACCTGGCCCAGGGTGGGAAACATCATCTGTGGTCTCTGAGGCGGAACGCCCCGAGTGTTGGAGACATCGAGAGGACTCGGGACGGCACTAGGAATGTGCGGGTTCGGCGGGCGAGAGGTGCCATTGGGGACGTTGCCGGTGACAGAGGTCGGGTTGGCAAAGAGGTGCTGGGCGTAGGCGCCGGCAGGCTGCTGGGGCGTGTATGCCTGGGTCTGGTAAGGCGAGGCGGAATGAGGAGCCGGAGACTGCTTGTTGGGCTGATTCGGATGCGGAGGATAGGCGTTGCGGCGGAGGTTGGCCTGGGGGAAGTTGAGGCCCGCGTGGGCGTTGGGGCCCGTTGGCCGCAGAGCGGACATGGCGTCTGGTCGTGGCCACGGCAGAGACGCGGGGGCGACGAGCAACGGAAGCAACTAGTGAGCTACCCAGAAGCTTGACTCGAGGTTACCGACGGACGGACGGATGGTCGTCGTGTTGTTTCGAGATGGCAAAGGGCGCGCCGTGATAAGCGTGACTCGACGGGGGACCGTGGCTCGGCGGGCGGGCGGGCGGCTGGAGCGGTCGTCGCTCGCGAGGCCCGACGTCGAAGCGTGTCGGTGCAGACGACGGCGAAGGACTTGGACGTGCCAGAGTGACGATGCGCGATGAGATGTCGTCGGCGACGAGCGTTGACTTGCCTGTGAATAGCAAACCCTGGACCCGGGATCTTGGGGGTGTCGATAATGGCCTGGGCTGGGAGAGGCGTGGAGGTTGCGCGCTCAGGAGAGGCGTGAGCAAAAATAAGAGGAGCAAGCTGGGCTGGTGTGTGTTGTGGAATTTCTGGGGGAAGGGGGACACGGGGGGGCCTGCCGCGGCGGAAAAAGCGATGGGAGGGGGGAAGGGGCCACGGGGGGGGGGGGAGTCAAGTTCAGGCAAGGACCGGCAGGCGGCGGGCGTGTGAGAGCGCGTGCGTGCGCGGTGCGTGGTGCGTGGTGCGTGGTGCGCGGTGCGCTGACTTGGGCTGTACGTAGTAATTATGCGGTAGGTCGGTAGGTCGGTAGGTACAGAAGGTGCGTAGGTGGTGTGTGGGGGGGCGGAAGGGGAACAACGGGGGAGAAGGGGAAGGGGGGAGTTTGGGGAGGAAGGCGCGACGGGGGGGAGAGGGCTTTTTTTTTCTGCCTTCTGCCTGCTTGACTTTTCCGCTCACGCCGCGTCGGGCGTCATCGCCAAGCCGCTGCTCGCGCTGCGACTGGCCAGCCCGGGCTGCCGCTAGGCTGTGCTCAGTGTGCTGGCGCTGGCGGCCACTGGCTGGCTCTCGCACTAGCCCGCATCCATCCGTTGCCATCCACTGCTGCTGCGAATAGCAGCCAATCCCCGCGTCCAATATTAATCATCAGATCCAAATCAAACAAGCCAGCTTCCCGTCTTCCATGTGCAAGGTACCTTGCCATGCTGTCGTCTCTGTTTACTTTCTTCGTTCCTCTATACCTAGGAAGGTAGTTCAAACTGAATTATATCCATGTATCTATATATACAGATATACATCTATTCAGCAGCTGTTTGGACGCGTTTTGCATCTTTGTCTCGTCGATTGCGTGCCGGATTCCAACCCATTCCGTTCAACATCGAGCTGTCTTGGCTGCGTGTCCCCGGTACCCAAGTACCCAAGTACCCAAGTATCCAAGTACCCACTGCTGCCGCAACCTCCCTTGGCAGAGACGCAAGCAGGCAGAACAAACACACAATGGGGTCCTCGGCTTCTATTATTGTACGGATACAATAGATTGTGTATTACCAAGGTATGCCGGCATCTCTTCTGGCAGTGCTACTGGCTGATTGGTCGACAATACCCAGATCGTGGTTCGCGACGACGTAGTTGACCGCTACTCTTGTTGAGCCCCCCGTAAGCTACTCTAGATAGCTGTTAGTTATACCGCCTAGCTAGCACCATCATCATGAGGTCAGGATGGACGTGAGTAACTCTTCGTCTCTTGACTAGTGTGTGTTATTCTAGCATCCATCCGTGCTGCCTCCTTTACCGCGGGAATGATGCTCGGAGAGAAATGAAGTGTCTCTTCGGCGCAATTTCACGTGTCTATTCGGGCGGCGATCCACTGTAGCTCTGTGAGCTTGTGATATTATATGATGCCTTTCATTGTCTCATTCCATTATACTGCCAGCTTGCTATTCGCATGCTTCGTTGATAAATGCATTCATTCCTTCATGTCCAAACCGTCGTCGCATTAGTCTATCATCCAATCATGTACTCCATAATACATCACACTCAGTTCCGTCGTTTCCTACCTATCCAGATGTCTGGTAGTACAGGGTTGTTGAAAGCAAACATAAAAAACATGAACCTCCAAATTCCCCTTGCAAGGGCGCCGAGAGGAGGCCAATCCAGGTACTAAACGCCATGAGGAAATCTAGGTTGTTAAATTGATGAAAACCATCCAAAGAGAATACCCGGGAGATTCGATAAAGGTGCAAGAAACAAGAATCTGCTACCTTTACCTTACTGTGCAACGTAGCAGTGAGCCAGTGTTGGCCAATCGTCACTCCACCTTTTTCCGCTTTGGTGGACGGTGTCTTCCTTCGTCTTGCTCATTGACGAAATGGTTCTTCTCAATCTGATGCGCTCGCAGGTTGTCCCGGCGGTTCTTGTATCGGCTGGTGCAGCCGGGGAAGGGACAGTGATAGATGGTGGGAGGTGTTGCGGCGTGCATCAGCCTCTTATGCTTGGCCATGCTGCCTCCAAACCATCGCGGATCGCCCTTGGGCCGGTAATTGCACATGTCGCAACAGCTGTCAGCCTCAATCTTGCTCTCTGATGCGGCAGCCGCTGGCGATGATGGTGAATGTGTCGATGGGCACGCGTCCTTGTCCGCCAACGCAGTGTCCTCGGCCGTGTGCGACGGGACCGGGCTGATGGTAATCTCGGGCACGTTTCCGCCCAGGCTGGTCGGCATCACCGGGTCGAGACTGCCGAATGCTTCAAAGTCAAACCCGCCTTGGTTTGGTGTCATGGCCTGGATGAAGATTTCGAGAGAGTCCAAGGTGACCCGCGTCGGTGTCACATCTTTTGGTATAGAGCCTCGCGGCTTCGACAGGACATGAAATTTCTCAATCATCATCCTCACCAGATCGACGCCAGAACAGTAGTAGGAGGACCTCGGCTTCATGCCAGGGATTTCTTGAGCATACAGCGAGTCCATATGTGCCCTGACTTGAGCAATGAAGCTGTCAAAGTACACATCAGGTGGTAAGCACATCTATCTCGCCCGTGTTAGTTACCCATGACTGTGGGCCATTTGCGGCACAAGGTTGTCTTACCTTGCCAGCATCCATCAGCTCCAACTCGAGACGACGCAGTGTCATGACAAAGTTGGAGTTGACGCGGTGGAGAATCGCATTCATTCTGGCCACAAAGTCGGGGCTCTTGGCATAGTCGCGAAAGCCAAATTTGACCATGAAATCCATTGCAACAGCGCAAGGTGATCCAGAGCCCACTTCCAGATTGGTGTCGTTGAGGTGCTGGCTGTACAGGTGGGAAGTCTGAATGACCGGTTCATCGACAGCTTGCAGCGCTGTAAACTCCAGTTCTACTCGAAATGTCAGTACCCCGGATTGAAAGAAGGGCTGATGGCTATAAACTCACGATCCAAAAAGTGCTGCGCAACAAAAGTCAAGGAATCCGGACCCGCTTCACGTTGCTTGCCCTTGGAACCGCCAGAGCTCGAGGCCTGCGATGGAGTATTTGCCGACAGGATACGGATGAAATCTGTCTCCGTCATACCAGCAGGTCTCCAAAGTGTTTCAACAATTTGAATGTAGAGCTTGCTTTCGTGATGGGGGAGCCGTGTGCCATAGGATATTGCTTGGCCGAAAAGAATTGTGCAGCGACTGGGTGCTTCGTCCTGTCCGTGGACAACCCACGACAAGGAATAGACCAGATGAACAAAACATAGCAACTTGAGAGGCGACACTGTATGACGCCCTTGAAAAAAGTGTGTCAATGCCTCTAGACTGTCCAGCATGATTTCTCGTGTCGACATGGTACGCAGCTGAGTCACGAGCTTGTTATTGTCCACTCCTTCCAGCTTCTTGATGGATTCGGCAACATGCATCTCCAGAGTGTCCCATGCTATGCCAACGAGGGAGTGCGGGCTCGCGTTGCAGCTAGGAACGAGCTCTGCAGTATTATGAGACACTAGCGACGGCATTGTCCTGGCGACTCCTCCGGCCAGGTTGGAGCCCAGAGAAAGTTGTGTCGTTAGAGAAGAATCAAACGAAAAGGCCGACGGTTCGAGACCCAGGTTGACTTCAGCGGAATTCGTAAAGTCATCCGCAGCATCCAACATGGGAACATCGGCAAAAAGCTCTGAAAAGGACGAATCCAGGAGCCCGTATTCAAAAGTCGCCACATCTTGACCCTTGGTGGCCGGGCACGGGTTGGAAAAGGGGTGGATTGGGGGAAAGCTTTGCGGACTAACAAGATCGTCTCCTGGCGACGTCTGGGAGGACTCGAAGCCGGGCGCCCTGCGCCAGCCGCCAGACCAAGCAGACATGGGCGATATGGAATAGCTTGCCGGGCTGACGGTGCTGTTGGTGCTGGCCGTAGATCGGACCGAGGAGCTGGGGGCCAACATTTTGCTCCTCTTGCGAGCTTGCCCTGGATACAGATCCAAGTTGCGGGTATGGACTTGCAAAACGGGCCGCGTCTGGTTCGAAACACCGTTGCCCTTGGTCAGATTGGCGGGCGCCACAGTGTCCAGAACTGGAGACCAGTTGATGAGGCTATCCATTGGAGGAGAGGCGAGTTCGACGGGAGGTTGTGCAGCTGGTGCAGGTTCAGGCTGGAGGAGTTTTGGATGCGGTAGGTTGTGACCATGTCCTTGGTTGTATACCGGATCGACTTCAATTGGATCCTCAAAAATCACCGGTAGAGCCTCGTGTGAGTCGAGTTCGTGAATCTCGTCTGCGGAGAGCTCAGCCTGATACTGCTGGGGCTGGGGCGGTACAGGCGGTGACGATTCCGGAGACTCTGCGAGGGAGTTGTAACTGGGCGGCGCTTCATCGAGGCTCGAATCCATGTCGGCAACGGTCGGGTTGCGTGACTTGTGACCCAGAGTGCCAAAGAAGTTCTTGGCCTTGGACACGATACGACGGCATTTCGACGGGTGGCCCAAGCAGCGCCTACACTTGGCATCGCTGAAGCGTTCAACGCGGACGCAGTCGTAGCACCAGTACTCGCCCGCGGCAAGCTCATCGCATGTGTAGAGATGCTGGAGCAGGAGTTCGTGGTTGGGAAAACGCTTGCGGCAGCGCAGCAGAGGGCATTCTCTCTTCTCTTCGGGGGTCATGCCGTCACAGAGGTTACGCTTGACTGCAGTCCAGACAATGAAGCGGTGCAGAGCACAATCATGGCGGATATCGCGAGTGCTGAACCGGAAGCTGGGTCAGTCGAGGCACGATGGAGTATGGGGAAGACAGGACCGAAAAGGATGGAGCTTGCTTACACACAAGCAGTAGATTCATCATTGGCACCACTATCATCGGATCGAGTTGTGGTAGTAGACGACGAAAGGCTGGACCCCGTGCTAAACCGTCTCATGTTGAGACTGAGGCGATGGCTGGTTGGACTCCGGGCGAGGCGGCGCAAGGTGGAGGGGCCGGGGCCGGAGCCGGTGCCGGAGCCGGTGCCGAGATCAAGCGGGCATTGTTTCTGTTTGGCGGTATCCATGGCCAACTATCTATCTAGTCTACTCGGGAGACGTAGACTGGCAGATGGAAAGGCTCAAAGGTTGGATCGAGGTATTGGATCTGAACTGTAACTGATCTTATCCGCCACTCATGATGATGACAGGAATGGCTTTGTTCTTGACTCAATCGGCCCAACAGAGTCGGGGAGGCAGCTCGTGAAGCCGCAACTTGGTCCTAGGGCGAATGACATGGTGTAGGACTTGTTCAGGACTTTGCACGACGCTTCTGACAGCGAGACAGGGGTCTGCCTCTCCTCTCCTCTCCTCTCCTCTCCTCTCCTCTCCTCTGCACTGCGTGTCTGCAACTCAACTGCGGCCCCGCCCATGCTGACGCCGTGGGGGTACCTGGGCGAAGCGCACGGATACGCGCGAGACCCAGGTATCGTACGTGCTCCCGCATGGACTTGCCTGCGCGGCATGCATCATCAGAAGGGGAGCCATCTGTCGCCAGTCACTCACTTCACCTTGCAAGGCACCCACACTCGGCCATTGGAGCCAATGGCCGCCCAGACAATGGCGCCAGTGGAACCGACGTGGCTTACAGCAGGCAACAAGGCAGACTTGCATTTGCTTTGTTCGTCTCGGCACTGGCGTGATCCTCACCTACATGTCTATCTAGTAGGGAGGAAGAGAGTACAATTGCCATGATCACTACGAGGTGAGGAATGACATGCATAGGTATATACAAGTTAAACGTTGGGTTAATAAGCCTCGCCTTTAGGACGGGCCGCTCCTTGACGACCCGGCGGCTGAAGCTTGTTCGTCTCCGGGTCTCCAGGACGTATACCCCAGGTACGTACCGCTCGATTCTCATGGACCTGCATCAAGCTCGTCCCCTCCCTCTCAATATTGCCAGGGATGTGAGGCCCAAATAGATCTCACGCATTGGAACCAAGGGCCTTTTAACAACCAGAACAAGGCAGAACAAAGTAAACTGTAAAAGACTGCTACAAAACTCCGCGTAGCCTGTGTGCTGTGTACAACCAAGTAAATATATACATAGGGAATGGGAAGAGAGAGTGATGCTGTCTATAGCTCTTGTTTGGATGTCCTATCCTCCGGTTTCGCCTTCTTATCCATGACCTCCTTCAACACCTTTAGCTTTTCCTCCGTTACCCGGATCGCTTCCTTCACCTCCCGGTCGTCCATTCTAGACGACTTCAGGTTGTCCTCGAGCACTCTCGGTGCAACTGCCTGCTTGCGTCCACCGCCAGGCCTGTCTGCGTTGAGCCGGTCCATCCCTACCCGCTCCTCCAGCCAGTCCCAGAGCTCGCTGCCCTCTCTCCGCCACATTTCTTCGTATGCCGCAATTCTCTCGGGTCGATACATGCCAATATCCGGCGCATTTCTGCTTGGGCCGAATCCATATCCGAACCACGAGGCCACGAGAAGGCCGACAAGCAGCCCATACATGATGTTTCCCGTGAGCAGAGGTCGGACAATGTCGGAAAGGGGTTCCAGTATCCCCCTTAGTGGCTCCAACAAGCCCCATGACTTCTTGTCCACCCGCTTGGGCGTTGCCGCGCCCTCGACAATGCCCACAGCTTGCGGCGTTGCCTTGCCTCTCTTGCCCTTCTTCTTAGATTTGAGCGCAGAGGCGTGGCCCGCCCCAGGCTGTGATCGAGACGAAACCGCCACCTTGAGTGCGCCAAACAAGTCCTTGCAGTACTGTGTTTGGCCATCAGTGGCACCTTTCTCAATGGGACCTGAAGAAGAGTTAGTTTAAGCAATATCGGAAACCACATACAACTGGGGAAACGTACCCTTCAACCAACTCTTGCCAGACCACTCGATGGTGCAGTTCACTTGCAATCGCGTCGAGTTGTTCTCAGCCCAAGAGAGACAGTACTTGGTCTTGACACAGAAAACATTTCCACTGGGGACATCTGGCGTTTGGGTCGATATGACGAGGTTGATGGCCTTTTCATAGTCGAGGTTTTCCAATGTCTCGGAGACGATGCACTTCGTCTGTCTGGGCCCAATCGAAGAGTTGAGCGGCTTGATGTAGTTGAAGCTTCGACTTCGGTCCTCCAGCGTTAGCCCCTTCTTGTCATCCATCTGCAACTCGGTGCACTTTTGGTCGCCTGTCAACCACTGAGACATCCATGATGCGGATGCTGAGCCAAACAGCAGGTTGTACACCTTGCCCAGAGGTGCTGGTACGACGTCGTCGCCGACAATCTTGTCGTAGTGTGTTGCCGCATCTCCGCAGTCCGTTGGTGCGTGCGTCGCTGGTCCTGGGAAGTCTCCAGCACCACCTGGCCCACTGGGAGCGTCGTCCGATGATCCCCCATTTGGAGCACCTGCCGCTGACGCCTTTCTCGAAACAGCCCTCTCTCCCTCTCCGTCACCAGCATGCAACTCTGCTAAGCTGGCATTGTGCTCCTCCTCGTGGACGTCCTCGTCATAATATTCTTCCTCGTCAGAGTCGCTGTCCTCTTCAGACTCGGACCCGTCCTGGCCATCGTCATCTGGGCCTGAAGGCTCATTGTCCACCTTCTCCGTTTTATCACCACCTGTGCCTTCCAGTCTGACCCCATTGAGGGTACTCTTCAGAGTCGGATGACCGAGCTTCCAAATATTGACAATCAAGTCATACGTGGCGTCTCTGCTCGTGAAGCTGGCAAAGATGTGCTTCGCATGCAGCGTGGATATCATCAGCCCGTTCTTGAACAAAAGCGCTGTACTCCTCTTCTCAACAGACACAATCTCGTCAAAGCTCATGACAAGAGTAGTGGTCCACCCAAAGATGTTACTGCTAAAGCAGAGATGACCCTCCGAGACGTATAACCGGCCATGGGCGAGGATTTCCCGCTGCAGGGCACAGCTATAGTCCTCGATAAGATAGTCGTCGTCCGGAACGCTCTTGAACAAATCGTGAAAATCCCGGTTTCGCTTCTTACTAGCAATGGCAAAGCCTGTGAGCTTTGGTGTGCTCGAATTGGGATGTGCCAACGAGCTGTTTGCGGCCACAATGGCCGCTCCAATTGTCGTTCCGGTGGTGACGGAACTGCCGCGCTTGCGGTGCGACTGCTTCAGAGCGCTTCGAAGACTCGAGGGTTTGTGAGAGTCGTGTTTACCATCCGTAGATCCGGGACGGGGAGGCGTGCGATCTCCGCTAGGGGGCTCATACAACGATCGTGGGCGGCTGGTCGTAGATTCGTCTAGGTCCAGATCCATAGAATTGGAATCCACGGGAGCCGACTCGGACCGCGTGCGCGTGTCCGCGACGGTGGGAAATTTGGGATTCATGGGGGATGTAACGGATGATGGTTCCGCAAAGCCAAGTTGACTCAAGCTAAGCTCACCAGTACCAATAGTTCGTACCGCTGACTCCTTGTGGTCCTTTGTATCTTCCATGCGAGTTGCAGGAGATGGCTCGTCTTCGTCCGCGGACTCGGTAGATTCCGGAGCAGATATGGGGCCGTCCTTTGCTTTCGTTGTCGTATTCTTGGTCTTGTTTCCTCCAAGGCTGAGATTGTTGTTTTGGATGTTGGTAAACGTATTCGCAGCGTTTTGCGCAGCCGATATCATGGACGAAAAGAAGCCCGAGCCAGAGTTTTGGGAGTTTTGGGTGGGGGTCGCTTCAGCACTCTCTTCCGGGGGTGACAGAGGAACTGAGACAATGCTGGATAGCTTGCTGGGCCCAATGCTGGCAGAACCGGATCTACTCCTTCGATGCGCATTCATATTCCGTGAAGGAGACGGGCCATTTGCGTTGGAGGGTGAGCTTGTCGTGTTCCAGTGAGACCCTGGGGATTGCGAGTCGTGCGGCTCTGTCGGCGTAGGCGGGGTATTGACAATGACGGGAGCTGGCTTGTCGCCGGACGGAGGGGTTCGGGGGGGAATGTCTGTATCGAGTGTGGGCTGGACCCTGGAACGCCTATCCGGAGGGGCGGTATGGGCGGTAGATGGTCGCTCAATGGCGAACGTGTCGAAGCTATCGCCAGATGGTGACGCCTGCCTATATGTTACAGCTGGAGGGAGAGGCTCGTCGATGGAGACTCGTCGGTCGGAGTCGGGATTGCTAGCAGGGGCCTTTTTGGGCTTGAAGATACCCTTGAGCTTGCCTGCGGGCGAGGGCGATCGACGGCTGGGGCCTTGGGGTGGAAGAAGACTTGTCTTACTTCGGCCGAGGCGGGACTCCTTTGACTCATCCGAGTCGGAGCGCTTGTAGGGAAACGTCGACGTCCTGGAAGCGCTGCTGACCGAGTCAGCGTCGTAGGAGGGATGCTGGTATTCGGAGATGTGCGTGGCCTGGACGACGGGGGATGTCGTCGTCAAGTGTCCAATGTGTGAAGGATGAGCTGAGACGTTTGGGGGCCGAGCTCGGGTCCTAGAGGATTGCGACTAGGTTAGGATTGCAGCACGGACAAAGGATGAAGGAATGCCGAATGCGAGGATATCTGAGTTGCTAGAGGCAGAAGAAGAAAGGGGATGGATAGTAAAGAAACGCGGAGCAAAGATGACGGTCGAGCGGTCACCAAGCGAAGCACGGAGATCGGCTGTGGAGGGGGAGGGTAAGGTAATACTAAGGGGAAATTTGGAGGCGGAAGGGTCGCGGCAGGCGGGTCCAGCGGAGCTCTCCAAGCAAGTAGCGAGAGGTTGGTGACGAAGCAGCGGCTGGCAAACGATGGGGGAAATGGGGCAGGGAAAGGTACAGGAATAGGAATAGGAATAGGAATAGGAATAGGCATAGGCATAGGAACAGGCATCGGGAATGCTAAACTCACGGCTCGTCGCGGTCGGTTTCCGCAGAGTAGTGCGATTCGTCGTCGCCATAACCGTCGCTGAGGGATTGGGATTCAAGCTTCTCGCGGCTTGCCGACAGATGGCCACGTGCGTCATCATGTCCATGTCCATGTGCATCTCCATGTGCATCTCCATCTCCGTCTCCATCTCCATCGCCGTCGTCGCCGTCGGCGTTTGGGTTGCCGTGGCCGGCCAGACTTTCTGCATCTTGCTCCGCTTGTCTCTGGCTCCTACGATGCCGCTTGGCGACGATAGACTTTGGCAGAAACTTGTCCAGTGTGTCTCCGTGCCCATGTCCGTGCCCGTGCCCGTGGCTGCTGACGCTGGCCGTTGTGCTGCCGCTGCTGAGATCCATGGCCAAGCTGGCTCCACACGCCGGGGAATCTGGAGGAGACAAGGCAAAGGGGCTCGCTCGTGTACCTAGGGATGCACGTAAAAGGGGGCGGGAGGTGTTGTAGTATAAGTAAGTCAAGGTAGGGCTGGGAGTGGTTACGTAGGTAAGTTAGGTATCGTGTGTGAATGAACAATGCAATGGCTCGAGTTGACCTGAGGCACTTGCGTGCGGGTCCAACCCCGGGAGCACGGTGTTGACGTCGTTTAGGGGCGATAGCTAACGGCCTAGCGCGCATCTAAATCAGGTAATTACCTGCTTGCTTGCTTGGCCCAGGCCTTGAGCCAAAACTGATGCAGCGAGCCAGCCAGTTGAAAGGGGAATGAATGAAAGAAGTGAGACTTGAGAGTTGAGACTGTGTAGTATCAATTTGGGCGGCTGATGGCGTCGACCAGGAGACCCCTGGGCCGGGGCCTCCTCATACGAGTGGGGTTCGTCATGACCCTTGATGAAGCTGGAGGTTCTTTGGTCTAGGCAGCTATTCTTCGCGGCACAGACGCTGCTTTGCGCCGAGAAGGATGCGGGAGCCTTTGGATGTTATTATCATGATGGACAAGTTACCATGCTTTCCACCTGCGTGCCTAGACCTTTGTAGGCAGCAAACTGTTTCCTGTAAAGGGGCGGGCACCCGTCCAAGTGGTAAGCTGCATCAATAGCTACGCTACAGACCCCTACAGCGAGGTGGGATCGCGTGAGCAAATGGAGCTTGCGATGCCACTGCCGCATGTCCAAACAGTACCCAAGTAGTTACTTACTGAGATGCGATGTCTACCTTCAGTACCTACGGTAGTATGATGCTATAGCGGATTTCCCGTTGCGGCAAAGAGCGGGCAGACCCGCCGCTCGTCTTGTTTTCACAGCACGCACCGCCATCTGGGCCACAGTGCGGTAACGTAGTCCATTACCCAATCTGACTATTGGAGTTGTGGCGTTTGGGCGTGTGATGGATCTCTCTTCGCTTGGAACACGGCTTTCCCTCTGCCTGGTTTGTGCGACTCAACTCGACTCAACTCAACTCAACTCAGCTCAACCATCCTTTGCGGAAGAGGGGTTGGTTTGGCTCGTGACGTCCGGATGCAGGACTGGCCCACTAGACGGAGAAACGCCAGGGTGCTTAATTTTGCTTGAGAGGCATGGCGATTGAACATGGATCCAAGACTTTGACTCTACTCTACAAGCAGTTGGCGTCTGTATTGCAACCGATAAGGCTGTTGGATGCCCATCCCGTCCCACTTTAGAGCATGTAACTGTAACTGTACATGCCTTCCCGGGGAAGATCTCTCCCCTCCCCACACTTTCGGAGCTCTTGCTCCACCACTTCCACCGTCATAGTATTGACTTCTGTCGCTTGCATCCAAATCCAACCTCCATCGCCGTCGCTATCGCCATCGCCATCGCTCACCGGCATCTCTGGCCCCATTCCCCCAACTGCATGGCATCATGGAGTCGTCCCCCATCGTAAAGGCCCACGACCATGCGCGCGCAGCTGCCGTCGCGACGCGCCATGCGACAGACACCGTCGTCGCCATCAACGAGCACACCCAGGCTGCTGGCGAGTTCGCCAACGCTGCCCGCAATACGTCGAGCGTCGAGGCCCTCCGCACCCTGAAGCTGCTCGAGGAGCATCACCGAAAGCTCGCAGAAATCCTCAAGCTTCCCTCCGAGCCCACCTCCCAATCGTCAGATATCGACCCGACCGAGAAGCCCGCCGCCGGTGAGGCGCAAACTGCCACTGCCCACGATGCCCAGTCCAGGAAGGATGCCGTGTCCAGGGCGGGACAGAAGCCAGGCCTCACGTCTCAACGCCGCTATCCCTCTCGCGAAACGTCTTCCTCCATCGCGAGTAATCTGGCCTCCGCTAGGGGCATCCGGTCCAAGTACCGAGGGCAGCCGCTTGCCCCCAGTGTCTCCAACGACCAGGCCCCTGGAAATGTCGATGCGCTATCTCGCCCGAGCGGAACAAAGGCCAAAATGCAGAACATCATGGATCACCAGCCCGGAAAGCCTACCTGGATCCCGCCTTCTCCGGTGCAGACGCAATCCGGAAGTCACAGCAAGACTTTGGCCTCTCCCAGGACAGAAGCCGCCCCATCCAAAAGCGATGACGGCGGTTACACCCGCTTTTACAACACCTTTGGCAGTCTCATCAACAAGATTTCCGCGCCTCTAGCATTTGCCGGACTGCCCCTGATCCAAGAAGAGTCGTCCATGACGGCGCAGCCAGAGTCCCCCGAGACATCGCCCCTCAAGCGGAGCCATCTCAAGGCCTCGCCTTCCAGGATCCTCGAGCCAGACCTGTCCAAGATCTACTCCAAAGCTACCATGCAAGCGCTTGCCCGGGAAGGCCATGGCCCAAATGATTCCTTCTATGTCGTACCAACAACCGGCCATACCATGTCCTATGCCAACATCCTTAGCTTTGCCGAGAAAGAGAAGCGGCGTCTTGGGGGGTCGTCAACTGGAGACTCGCTCGATATGACCCATGAAGAAGACGACGATTTTGTAGATGCCCATGAAACCCCGGTTCCCTTGTCCCCCAGAGTAAGGCGCCGCGTCGGCCGCGTCCAGTCTGATAGGGACCTGAACAACACCATTGAGGAGCTATACACTGAGAACAAGTCGCTAAAGGACATGCTCGATAAGCTAACCAAACGTCTGCATGCCTTTGAAGCAAGCGCACAGAGCTCGGCGCTAGCTCTCGCCGAAAGCTATCGCCTCATGCGCCCGGGGTCGCCCACGGCAGCTGCCAGTGTGGCCAAGGTCGGCGATGAGGCCACCCGGCGAAGGAACCGGGAAATGGAGGAGCAGCTGGCTTCGGCCACGAAGCAAATGGAACGTCTTGAAAAGGACAACCGCAAGATGCAGAAAACACTAGAAAAGTACCGCGAAAAGTGGGAGATGCTCAAGGCCGGGGCCAAGGCACGCAGGGAGGCCCAAGGGGCGAGTGATAGCTTGGACGAGGCAGCTGCCCCTTGAATTGCGTGCAGGGGTTGAATCAACATGGCCATGGTAGTTTCACAAAATAGGGGGGATGGACAATCAAGAGACTTGTTTAGTCTGTTCAAACAGCCTGCGATGATATTGCCCTTTCGCCACGAACCCTCTAGGGCGTTGACTCCATCGTCATCCAAAACACCTCCCAGGATCATCCCAAAGGCCAACCTCTGTCCCGTTCAGTTCCACCAGAAGCTAACACTGAAGCTCACGCTCAGGCTCCGCACATAGTGCCACCACCCGATGGGGATGACGAGCGTATCGCCAGGCTCCAAGATGCACTCCCAGTACTCGACGCCCGCGAGCTCGGCGCGCAGGCCGTCGACGTCCTCGTCGCGCACACCGGGGGGCGGCGGGTCCCAGCCCTCGAGGACGCCGACGTCGACGGCGCTCGTGTTGCTCATGTCGACGCCGTGCTCGGGCGGGCGGGGCCGCATGTGCGGCGTCGCGGCGGGAGGGTACAGCCGCAGGTACTTTGTGCCCACGGCCTGGCACAGGAGGTTGTGGTAGCCGTCGGTGTGCAGCGGCGTAATGGTGCGTGCCGGGCCGAACCACGCGTTGAGCTGCGGCACCGGCACCGGCGGCTGGTTGAGCGATGGGGAGAGCGGGTGGCCGGGGACGTCGACCCAGCAGAAGTCGGGAACGCGAATGTCGTTGCGCAGCGCTGGCATCTGCTGGAAGAGGTTGTGCTGCGCGAGGTAGCCGGTAGGCGCTGGACTGTCGGTTGTTGTTGTCGTCGTAGGCGGGTTAGCAATGTATCGCGAGAGAAACTCGCGGAACTGGATGAGTTCCTGGCCCCATCCCTCGTCCACGTAGCTTCGTCCGACCTCGACAGGCACCAGCCGTCGTCCTCCAAACGTCTTGGATAGCAGATACGACGGCTTCCTCCACGGACAGTCCGTCAACGCCGGCCAGTCCGTGATCAAGTCTGTAAAGACGACCGGCCGGGGCTCCCCATTGTTGGAACCCATGTAGTCCTCAAACTGCTCCATTGTCCAGCCCGCCAGCCGCGGACACGTCCTGGCGGTATCTAGCTTCGGTCTTCGGTACGGCTCCTCGCTCGAGAAGCACTCACCCGGTAGCGAGTCCCGGCGGGGCCGCTTAGGCGGGCGCTCGTCGTCAGCCAGCTCGGCGGCGGCCCAGACGTCTTCGAGCATCCGTAGCGTCTCGTCCAGCCACTGCTGCCTACCTGCACCGCCTGCCGTTATGAGAGCCCGGTCCAACTTCTCCACGACTGCATCGAGAATGGCCTCTGGCAGCGGGAGCTCCGAGACGAGTGGGCGGAGGAGGAGGAGGTGGGTTTCCAGGATCAGCGCGTCGGTGTAGATCTGCCGCCAGATGGCAGGCAGGCGGTCGTAGCGAAAGGAATAGAACTTTGACGTAGAGATGGAAACCAAATCGTCAAGCCTCTTCCTGAATAAATCTTCATCGACTCCATGAGATGCCTCGGGGCTCGTAGCGAGGCCGTGGTGCATTTTGATGACGAGGCCCGCCTGGCGACTGAGCAGTCCGAGCATGGCGGTCACCTCGTTGGTCCATCCATCCTGGTCATCCTGGTCATCTACAGCGGCATTCCGACTCGTTCCATGGTCCTTTGGCTTTGAATTGCGGGCTTGCCGGTACGTGGGCTGCGCGAGCTGGTTGGCAAAGTTGAGGTATCGAGTGAGGAGCAGTTGATGTGCCGTCGTCATACTTGGCAGCGACCAAATAAAAATAAACTATGAGAAGAATCGTGGTTGGAATGGATTATTAGGTGGGTATCCAGTATAGAAATAAACGCATGCGTCAACCTGGTATCAGACTGTTTTCTTTCATGGTTGGGAATGTGCATGTTGTTGGAGTTGTGATGGAGTACGTCCAGTCTTGCGGGTCGACAAGTCACCACCACATGATATTATGAGTTTACACGGGTCCGCTCCGAGCATACACCACGTTCCCAGTTATAGCATATTCCACAACGGAAAGAATAGTCTCCTCATAGCACGTCCAAGACAATGACCGTACGGTTTTGTTACGTTTCACGAGAAAGATTGTGAGCTTGCAAATACACGTCTTACACTATCAAGCCAAAAACTCTGTCTAAGCGGTTTCCCACAGACTGGAATATCTTCGCATAGTCGCTGGCCGTAGTAGTTCAAATCGCTTTGGGTGAGTTTATATTGTACAAATACCTCCTTAGCATGTCCATACGCCAACAACGCCATCCTGTCGGCCTTCGACCAGGTATCCGTCTCTAACACGTACACGCTCCACGACGGACTTGCCCTCTTCAGCCGCGCTGACGCCTGCGCCGCAGTCCCATTGTCGTCCCTCGACCTTATCGTACACCTTGACTACGTCTTCACAAGCGGCACTTACAATCCTCCGCTGGTCGAACATCATGCTCGTAATCGGGTTGTCGTACGCGTATGCGTCGTAGATGGATCCCGTCCGGAGGTCCCATATCTAGTGCCAATGTCAGCTCGTTGTCGGGTACAATGTGAGAATATGCAAAGTCTTACCCTGATACTTCTGTCCACACTGCCAGTGACCAGGTGCACGTCGTCAAACTGCAGGCATGTCACCGCTCCAGTGTGTCCGACCAGACTCCGATGCACCTGTCCGCTTCGAAGATCCCACAAGCGGACCATGCCGTCAGCTGTGCCGCAGGCGAGTGCCGTCTCAAATACCTGCAGCGCACCCACAAAGTCGGCAGAGCTTGTCTGAGACCGCCCGGTCGGCCTCCAGGTGCTTTCGGTGGTGCTCATGGTCGCGGCGGCAGCCCACATCACATCCAGCGTCTGGACGCAGCGGCCCTTTTCAAGGTCCCAGTGTCGAATCGTCTTATCCGCTGACCCGGACACCAAAACATCTCCCCGGAAGTGGAGAGCCGTGATTTCGTCGACATGGGCCTGGAGAGTGAAGAGTTCGCAATCGGCCATGCTGCCCTCGGGAGGCTCAATATGGTCGTCGGCGTTTTCAAACGCAATGGCGTCCTCTTCATCGTCCTTGCCGAGCTGCCCGCCGTGCGGGTCATAGTGCGCTCGGCTGAGGTCCCACAGTCGGATCGTGGCGTCCATGGAGCCCGTGGCCAGAATATTGTCCTCGACCTGTAGTGTGCGCACCGAAGCCGTATGTCCCTCGACGTAACCGATGCATCTTCCAGCGTTCAGGTCCCATACCCGGACCGTGTCATCGAGTGCTGCCGTTACCATGGTACCAAAAGGAGCGTCAAAATCCATGGCCGTAATAGTGTCCTTGTGTGCCCGTATCTCGCGAATATTGGTTCCAGGCTCAAAGTGTTCGTGCAAAATTGGCATAGACTTTTTTCGGTGAACCTTTTTCGCTTTCCGCGTGGGCGTGCCTTCTACCGAGGTGGGAATCTTCTCGTAGACGGATTGTGACATGAACTCGGCGTCGTGGTCGTCGGCGTCGCCAACCAAGTCCTGTTCCTCCTTTGTGCGTGTGTTTCGAGCAATCTCCTCGGCCTCATCGACAAGCGTTTGGGCCTCGTCGATACGTACTTCCATTTCGGAAACTGCAAGCTCACGGTCAGCCGATACCAGAGATCTGGAGCATGTTGGTTATCATAGAAAGACCTACTGTCGTGTTCGAGCATGGCCTCGTCCTGCTCCAGCTCCGCCAGGCGTTCCAAAATTATGCGACGCATGCCATGCAGATTGGCAATCTTGTTGTCAATGTCGCGAATCTCACAGCTGGCCATGCTCTTGCGGGTGCCCAAGAGGCCAAACTCGTGCATCATGCCCGCTCTTTCCTTTTTCAGTTGCGAAAGACGCTTGGGACTTCCGGGGGTGGCGTCGGTATCCTCAATCATCTTGCGTCCGCGCGAGACCCGCCGTCGAAACTTCTTGCCCTCATCCGTCAGCTCAGGGAAGCAGGCCTGGAAGCCCTGAAAAAGCGAGTAGGGGTTGTCGTTTTCGGGTATGTTGGCCAGCAGGTCGTCGGGGAGGTAGGTTAGGGCCCTATGCTGGATCTCGTGGGTGGACAGCTTCGAACGCATGAGGTCGGTAGGCGTGGTTCGGGCCATCGAGAACATGCTCCGTTGCACGGTAGGACGCTTTAGCTGTTTCTGGACCTCAGCCATTGCGTTCTGGTAGTGCTGAGCCGTGGCCTCAGCGTTGGGGCCTATGAGATGGCTGGCGGTGGTGGTGACCTTGCGGCCAAAGGCCTCGAGCCCACGAGTCTAGACGGGTCAATTGTATCAGCACAGCACAGAGGCAGAGAGCAAGAAGAGAACGAAGAGCGAGAGGGAAATGGCCACAGGACATGGCGGAACCAGAGGCAGACCTACCGAGACAATGGATTGGTCGTCGTCTAGACCATCGTCGTCGGGGAAAACGTACTGATTGTCGGAGTTGGCCATGGCCCTGGCAGCAGCGGACGAGAGTCGTGATCGCAGCGCAGCGCAGGGCGGTGGAGGAGAGCAGACTGCAGAGAGCTGAGAGCTGAGAGGGCCGAGCTGAGCTGAGCCGAGCTGAGCAGAGCAGAGCAGAGCGCAGTTGCAGAGAGAAACGAGATTTGGGTGGAGGACGTCACCGCTTGGGTAAACGAAGTCAAAGATCAAAGATTTGGCCGGTTGCGAGGAGTGTCATGACGCGCGCCAGGGTGACCTTGCTTGCCTGGCTGGGCCGAGGGCGCTACTGCGCTAATGCGCTGAGTCCCAGCACCAGGCGGCTTTCTGATTGGCTGCGGCCCCGCCGGTGCTCCCTGGAAGTATCAGTGCCGTGAGTTTGGTGTTCCAGGCTTGCACCTGCGCTCCAATGGATCTCCATAACACCATACCTCAGGTACCTGTAGCTTTAACTCTCTAGGGATTTGGCGTCCGAGGTACATCGATAGCCTGTAACTGCAAGCGAAGTCCACTAACAGAGCCTGTGTTGCGGGTACGATAGGTAAGCTGAGCTGAGCTGAGCTGACGGAGCTGCACCAAACCTTGGAAGCTAATCAAGTTACCCCGCCGGCCACCACCGTCCATTCATTCCTTGCCCGGTCAAATCGTCAAGAAATCAGCTTCGTGACACACTCACTCACTCCCAGACACTGCGCTATACTCTGACGACTGCTCTCCATTTCCCCTAGTATATGAAGCCGTCTCAACCCAATCCTCGGTTATTCAATTGTCCTTTACGCCTAAACACTTCCCACCATGGACACCGTCATCAACATGGCCGATGCCGCACATGCCCTCGACCTCTCCCGCATCCGCTTCCAGCTCATGTAAACCACTCCCGTTGCTTAGGTTTGACGCACATTGCTGATGCAGCTCTAGTCGTCTGGAAGATACCATTACCTTCCATCTCATTGAGCGAGTACAGTTTGCGCTGAACAAGGTACGACCGGCCCTCCATATGCCAGACTTGTGTCGCTTTTTTCTAACCACGGCCTCCGGCCCGTCTACAGACGATATACGAACCCGGTGCCCTCGATCTGCCCGACAGCGGCGTCAGCTTCTTCGACTGGTACTTTGCCGAGCAGGAGAAGCTGCAGTCGCTGATCCGTCGCTTCGAGTCTCCCGACGAGTACCCCTTCTACCCGCGCTCTCTGCAGAAGCCCATCCTCAAGCCTCTCAACTACCCCAAGATCCTCCACAACAACGACGTCAACGTCAACGACAAGATTAAGACGTTCTACACACAAAAGTTCCTCCCCGCCGTCTGCCCCGACTTTGGTCACGAGGACCGCGGCGAGTCGCAGGAAAACTACGGCTCCACTGCCACCTGCGACATCGCATGCCTCCAGGCCTTGTCCCGCCGTATCCACTTTGGCAAGTTTGTCGCCGAGTCCAAGTTCCGCTCCGACGAGGAAAAGTACATTCGCCTCATCAAGGCCGAAGACCGCGAGGGCATCGCCGACTCCATCACCAACGCTGCCGTCGAGAAGAAGGTTCTCGAGCGCCTCCGTCTCAAAGCGCTAACCTACGGCCGCGATCCCTCCATTCCAGATGGCACCGAGGGTCACGCCAAGATCAACGTCGACGCCGTCGTCGCCATGTACAAGGATTTTGTCATCCCCTTGACCAAGGAGGTTGAGGTGGAATATCTGATGCAAAGACTGGAGCCATCTCCCTAATATCATAATCGTCTCTCTTCTTTTTTTTCTCATTGTTGAGGACTTAGATACTCATTAATAGCCTTGACCGCCTGAGGGAACTTGCCCGCCTCGATTAGAATCATGTGTCCCTGGGCCTTGATACCCGCCTCCTGGAATGCCCGCTTGCTGTCTGATGTCGACTCGTCCTCCTTGGTGTAGTTGAAGCTGCCATATGCAACCGCATGCTTCTGTAGAAGCTCGTCCTCCACATGGAAGTAGTACACCGACGACTCTTCCTTGGCCTTCTTTCGTCTTTGGTTGTCCATGTCGAGCTTCGACTCCACCTCCTGGTACGTCTTGGACAGGATCAAGTAGTGTGAGAACTCGTACGGCTCCTTGTCTTCCACGGCCGCCTCCACCTCGTCGATCAGCATCGAGTACAGAGGCGGCGCAATCTCAGAAGGCATGTTGATGAGGCGCTCCGATAGAACCAGACCGACATGCTTGCCGCCACGGATGAGCTCGGGGATTGCCGCCAGCGAGGGGTTGGTCTCGGCCTTGCCCACCAAGTACTTGAGTATATCGGTCATCGGTTCCTTTTCGCGGTGGACAGCCGTGTTGAGGGCTGTGAGCATCGCGTAGGCGTCGTTTGCTTTGCCGTCGACCTTGATGGTGGAGCCAATCGTCGGCTGCGAGAGGACGAGGTCCGATAGGGCTGACATGTTGAACAGGCTGGCGTCGACGTCGAAGAGTTGTCGCAGTAGCGACTTTGTTCCGTGGAAGTCGACCTCGGGGTCAAAGTTGAACCATTCGAACTCGACATCGACCATGTCAAAGTCCTACTGCCTTGGTGAGCGGAAGCGACCAAGGCTTTTAGCTACACAGTCGACTCACCTCTTCATCAGAGCCGTCCTCGTCCATCTTATCCACGCTCTTGTCTGCAGGCGCGGCACCGTCCGCCTCGCGCTCTCTCTTCCTGCCCATATTGATAAAAGGCGAAACGTTTCAAGATTGTATTGAGTTGGAAAAGACGTGTCTGCAACAGTGAAATCACCAGGGAGTAGTCGGAATGGTCGGTAGTCTTGGAAGACGGTCGCCTCTAGTTCCGCAGTTTGTCGAGAATACACCCGCCATCATAATTTTTGTCTGCATGCCCCTCACTAGCCCGATTTGTCCTGATAAGCGGAGGTGTCGCGGCTGGGAAGCGCGATTACACGCGCCTACCCGGCCAATCCGGAGCTTCGCCTGTCGCAGTGAGGAGACAACCTGCCCCGGATTGTAGCCTGCCACACCAGCCAGCTTGCGTCAGCGAACGAGCCACCAGTTACCTGACTTGGTTGTTCGATTGAGCGGAACAAACTGACCGCGACTGCACGACCATCATCAACCTTAGCATGCTGGATGCTTCAAAGCATGCTAATTGCCATTGCGACGACTCCTTCCTGAACTTTCGCGATCCGTAACTGTCCGTGCGTTGCCACGCCGAGCTCCATCTCTACCTACCGATCCGGCGCAACGTCATCTAGTCTCGATCCTCTCTACCTTCACCATTCATCACCAATTCGAGCACCAACATGGATTTCAACTCGACACTTCACGACGGCGACGACCCGGCCGCATCGCCATGGGGAAACTCGCCTGCTTCGTCTCCTTCCCGCAATGCCGGCCGCTTCGATCCCATCTCAGCTGATCCGCCCCCCTTTCCCTACACTTCCCAGCCATCGAATGGCACATCGCAGGACCCCTTGGCCGATTCCGAAGGCTTCCAACGCCCAGGAACCGCTGCGACAACCCCTGGCACCGAGGGTGAGACCCAGGACTCGGCTGCGTTGAGTCAGACCGAGACAGAGTCGACCGCTGCGGCTTCGTCGACCACCGAATACCAGGGTTCTCAGGGAGCGTCGCAACATGGCGGCCCTGAGTCGCAGTCTGGCCAGGGGCAACAGCCCCAGAAGCCGCCTCAGCCTCAGTTTCGACTTCAGGCCAAGATCACGGGCCTCGAGCGAACGGGCAAGAAGGATCCCATCTTTAGATTCGACGTTCACGTACGATTGCGCAATACCCTCGCTTCCTTGTCTAGGAGCGCACTGCTGATTTCCAATCCAGACCAATATCCCTCGCTTTCGAACTACGCAGTTTCGAGATGTGCGGCGCCTGCACTCCGAATTCGTCAAGCTTTCCGAACATTTGATCTCTGCGAACCCCGAGACATTCGTCCCAGCCGTGCCGCCATCCTTGACGTCTGCCGGTGCAGGCACGGAAGAGGACGAGATCCGAGTCAAGGCGCTTATGCAGCGATGGATCAACTACATTTGCAGCAACGAAGTGTTGATGCATGACGACGAAATGGTGCTCTTCGTGGAGAGCGATTTTGGCTACAGCCCGATGGTTAAGATGAAGCAGCCCGCGACCGGCGTCCGCAGAAAGATCCTCAAGCAGTTTGCTCCTCCGCCCGATGATACCCCTGAGCTTGCCGAAGCACGACCGACCGTGAAGCTTTTCTACTTGGGCACCATGGACGCTGGCCACAAGGTGGATAAGCTGGTCAAGGCAAGAAGAGGTACGCTAAGCGCTTGACCCCGTTGCTACTACATGCTAAACTATTGTAGGTCTTGGTCTTGCCGAAGCAGACTACGGTGCGAAGCTCGGAAGCATGCATGCGCAAGAGCTTCATCCTGGACTTGCGAATGCGTACCGGAAACTCGGCAAGGTTGTGCAGACTGTCGGCGACTACCATGCCGCCCAAGCGACTGCAGAGGCCACGACGATTGGCGACCCATTCCAATACCATTCTCAAGACGCCTTTATTGTAAAGGAGACTCTGACCAACCGCCAGATTCTCACCCGTGAGTTTCTGCAAGCACAGGAGGTAACGAGGAGCAAGCTGAATGCGGCCGATCGACTCAAGGCTAGTTCCAGCGTTCGACGCGAAAAGGTGGACGAGGCCATTGCGGCCCTGGACGATGCTCATCAGCATGAGACTTACCTGTTCAAGAAGACGAATCGCGTCACTCAGAATCTGGTTCAGGAACGCCGAAAGTGGTTCGCCAGGACGGCAGCCGACTTGCGCATGAGTATCAGGGAGTTTGTGCTTCGCGAAATCGAGGCCGAACGGAGAACGTTGGCCCTTCTTGAAACCGTTCGCCCTGATGTTCGGTCTATCGATGCCTCGGGTGGACTGAGCCGTCTGGGACGGGAGGCGCACCCAACTGTTCGTCGCACGAGTATGGCCGCCAGCCAGGGACCCAAGGGCGACGCCTGGAGCGGTGTTCCGCGTCGTTCCGATGCCACTAGTCGCAGCGTCTCAGGCAGCCTCATTGGCAAAGTTTCGGAGGAGGAAGACGGTGAGGAGGCGGCGGAGTCAAACCAGGGCCGACTTGGCTCTGGGGCGCGGGTGGGTTTGAAGGGTGTCAGTGAAGAGGACGACGAAGACCGGGTGGATGCCAGAAACGCAGCGAGCCGGCTGGCAGCCAGCACTTTCTGAATGGGCTGAGCTGGTGTATGGGGGGTAGCGTTGAGCCCCTGTGTTGGCGTAGTTTGCTATTCTCATCTCCTTAGGACGCATCCCTAGGCCAGGACTGCGTACCATCTGTCATATGTAAATCTGTCGCTGCTTTCTTTGCTTCCCTTGCATGTGAAGACATTGCTCGTGCCATTCGGGTCAGAGTTCCGATAGCAAGGTATGAGTGAGAAAGTGTGTGCGGCCCGATCTTACCCACCCCTGCCTGCCCTGCAGAGAGTAGCCCCCATCAACTGATGGATTGATTGGCGGTGAATGCGACACATACCATGGCGTGCTGTGTCTTTACCACTTACATGCGATTTGTGTAGTGCACAAGGACGTGTATCATCCAGCGGCATATCGTGCGAGCACCTGTGCAGGTAGCATTTCTTTTTCCTCGGTGGTGTCCATAGCAAGCGCGGCCTTGGGAACAGGCCAATTGTGTCGTCGACAAGTAGGTAAATATGAAGCTGGTGGTCCGTACGAAAGTATAAGCTCTGTATCACAACCAGCGAGGTAGTCGTGATAAGAAGCCCAAGGGTTATTGGCTGGGGACGGGGGTGAGGACCGGTCTGAGGCGGCCATGAGCTTCAGACTGGGAAGATGGCTAGCTGCGGGCAGGGCTCATATGATGGGCAAGAGAAGAATCACATCGCAGCATGCATGGCCCGGTGCATCACCTAAAGAGTAGCCAAGTACGGTGCAGGCTCGTCAAACAAGAATAGTTACACCGCCATGACGCCAATTAGAATGGTGTCTGAGCTATCCTTGCAGTGGGACATGCTCTACGCAAGAGTCGACCGCGACCAGGTGGTTTTGCGAGCGGGTAAATGTCCAGGACGGGAAACAGGGGTTCCTAGTAACTCGGAACTGTTCTCAACGCCGTGCCGAGAGGCCCTTGGCTGGCATGCTTGGCCGACTGCCCTATTGAAAACTGCTCGAGAACACATGGCGGTCATGGTTGGGCCGGGATAATGCACCAACGTCCGCTGTATCAGCAATGACCAGGCGAAGAGAGCTAGAATGCCAAAGAGACGTGCCATAGTGTTATAGTTGCATATGCATCCTCGCCAGCCCTCCGAAACCAGAGCCGCTTTTGGGCAGCAGTTGCTTGGTGCTTCTAGAACGCCATGCTGTGTCCAACGAGAGACAAAGTGCTGTCCAATCCTCTCGGCGGTGCATGCCAGGCAGTTGGCTATCGTGATGAGCACGGCCAGCCATGACGGAAGAAGAGTGTCGTTTGAACTTTTGATGATCAGCAAAATGCTCTTCGCCACGACTCAATAGATATGGCCCCGTTGAACGATGGCTATCATATAGCAATATGCGTACAGTACATGGGTCGTTGCATCCGCCCTTGCACTACTCGTATTGTAAGTTACCTTGATGGTACGGGTCAAGTGTGTCTTTGTTTGCTCATTCCACTAGTCGGCAGCTGCAGGCTCAATGTTGCTATTTCGCACTCAACAGAAGATTGCAAAGACAAGCAATGTGCCAGATTCAGCTAGAATGGTGCATGGAGCAACAGACTCCCCTCTCATGGAGGAGTATCGGCCGTGATGGCTACCTAGGCGATGGTCTGATAAAACTCCTCCGTGGTGGGCATGATGGCGATTGGTCAAGTTGCTACACATCTACGTCAGGTAGGTATGCAGACATGTACACTGCAGGGCGAGGAGAACCAGTGATATCTCGTCATGGCTGTAACTGCTGCATGGAGTCGAGAGGAGGGAGTATTGGCAGCGTGCTGAGATGGCGTAATAGATTCCACAGTTGCGTACCTATCCCAAGCATGCTACATTGTTTCAACCATGGCCCCAGACCAAGTGATAGGATCCACACGAGCTCTTGAGTCTGGTTGCAGCTCCCAATTGAGTGCATGATAGATGCGATATGCGCCCAAACAGGATCGACTCTGCGGGTTGCGCCGTGTGCGAGCGTCTTGATGTCGGGCCGGCGTGAAGCAGATGCAGATGCGATGCACATTACTTGCTTTCAAGCGCCGACCAAGGCTGGGATTGACTTGGGACCGACTCTTCTCGGCGCATCGAGATAACAGATTGATATGACAATGGAGCTGATTCTCCGTCACGCCAGCCATGTCGTATCCGTAGGCAGTGAGGCGGAAGAGTGGCCAAGGTGAAAGAATGGGCCGAGGTTGAGACCGAATCGGCATCTGGCATGAGAAGCATGGGGAGCATGGGAGTTTCAGAAGCAAGGGTAGTAGCCTGCCAATTGAACCTGGGGGAAGCCAGCCGTGGTTCTGGAGTCTGGGGGCTTGGCCCTGTCGTGCCATCCATGTCAAGACACGAGAGCTCATAGGCGCGGATTCTTGCAGGTCGCCGTGACGGAGGCTGGGTAATTTCTTGTCAACATTGCACCAGTCAAAGGTGAGGATGAAAAGACTGATGAGCCGGCATTTGGGCTTTAAGCGAGACGATCGAATGAAGCGCGATGCAAAGGGACTCCATACACAGTACTCCATACGTACATGCGTACATTTAGAACCTGGAAATCCAGTCAACCCACGACATCGCCTCGGGGTTGACAACTCAGGCTACGCCGTCTGCAACGAAGCTGTCGGGATACTTCGGGACACGCGCTTGTCAAGATGCAAGCCGGGCCTCTACATACCGCTTCCAAGTGGGTAAATGCTAGGAATCAGTGGAAAGACAACATGTGGCTACACTGTATCGTAGTTGCAGTAGCATGCATGCAGAGGCACGAATGAAGCAGGCTAATGCGGTGTGGACGGAAAAAAGAGTTGTCGACAAGGATGTATAAAGTATCTGTGCCTGGTCAATCAAGTCGCAGCTTGGGTTCCGAAACTCGTCTGCCAAAAAGAGAAGCCATGCCGGCTAATAAGTCAGGACACACTCCGTGCCTGCCATAGGTAGGATGCTTGGATAGTAACGGGATAGACGGGAAGGCACGACCCAAGCACACCTGCATCTACGGATCGACTGACACGTGCCAAGTCACTACCCTGGCCAACCTGGCCAACCTGGCCAACCTGGCCTCTTGCTGTTGTTGGTCGATGCAACTCAGTCCATCTGCCTTTATCGTGATGCCACACCATCTGCCTCGGACCGATATGTGCAGTCGACTTCAACAGTCGATGACTATCATCCTACCAAGTACCCAGGTTGATAGGTACAAATCTTGATACTTGCAGCTTGATGCCTTTCTATCCATTATCTCGTTCCGCAGTTCCTTGACCTCCTTACAGACATTGCCGGCGCTTTTCCATCTTCGCCATATGTCGTATGGCCATCTACTGCATCTCGACTGTCTGAGACTAGTGCCGCGCCCTATTCTCCTGGATAGGATAGGATGAGAGGCGGTTCATCCTTTCCATTATCCGGCCGCCTCGCACAGTGATCTTCCCCAGCCTGTGATATCTGCTGTCGGACTGCTGTCGCATCAAAGACGTCACATTCGCTGCCACCATGCTCGTCAATCATCCAAGACCGCAACCCTCCAACATCATTTTGCCGCACGCTCCGAGCTGTACTCATTTCCCACCCACCAGGAGACCCTTGAGCTGGCGGGGCCTCAAGACAACCATCATGCAGGTGGCTAATCAAGACGTGCCCAATCTGTACAGTACATGCAGTAACGACCACCCAAGCAAACACGTTCGCACGTGTGGCCCGGTGCCGGCCTAGATTCGGGCTGACCTTCCGCTCAGGCACGCGAGGTGCAGGGCGTCTTTTGCAGCGCCGAAGGATGGGTCCTCCCTCCATGGACAGTTGCCCTGCAGATGATTTGCGAGATTGCAATGTCTAACGGAAAGCTCTGGGCCCTGCGGCGATAACCATCCGCGTCGTGAGTGGGCGGCATCTCCGCTCATGCTCAGCGCCTCCTAGATGCCAGGCCACCTTGGCATTGGCATGCTCCATGGGCGCATTCCCTGGCCTCTGTCGCTCTCTTGCGGATCAGACAAGCTGTTCTTGTTCTCGCTGGGTGCGCCGGCCAGCGATCCTGCCTACTTAAGGGGCGGGGGGCCCTTCGCTCCGCGTTTCCAATTCTCTACTACTCACGTCTTTGAGACCATCTATTGCCAAACGCCCATCTCACAGCAACGCCCTTACTTGGACGCGCTCTGTCAACGCTCCCAAGGTTAACTCCCAAGTCTTCCCGGGCCCAAGTTCCAGTCACAGGGGGAACCCCCACGCTCCTACGAATCTCCCAGTCGCTGGTGCTCCACCAGCCAATCCCCTTCGCCCAGCGCTCCCCAATAGGCAATCGGCCAAGCCCGCCGCAAAACCCAAGCACCCATTACTTGCCTCATCCCACTCTCATCCCACGCTCTCGATATCATTATCACGTTTGCTATGGCCCCAGCTGCGACAGGAGAAGGTGCTCCAATGCATCTACCCGTCTACGGGCCAAAGCCGGTGACAATCTGCGCGTCTGTCTTGCATGGCCCCCATGATCTGCGATTGGTGAGTCTAGCCACCCCAGCCGTGACACCGGTCTTGTTACTTTTAGCCCTACCCGCGACCGGTAGCTGATCCCGGTAATCTACCAGGAATCGAGAAATATCGAGGCTCCCGCGTCAGGCGAGTTGCAAATTGTTGTCAAAGCTACAGGCATCTGCGGATCAGACGTCTCTTACTATAAGAAGTTCGCCAACGGCGATCTTTGCGCTTGCCACCCCCTCTCTCTGGGCCATGAGTCTTCTGGTGAAGTTGTCGCCATTGGGTCTCAGGTAGAGGGTTTCAAGATTGGAGACCGTGTAGCGCTCGAAGTCGGTGTTGCCTGTGGGCAATGTGTCATTTGCAGAAAGGGTCGATACAATCTCTGCAAGAAGTTGAGATTCAGAAGCAGTGCCAAGACGTATCCTCACTACCAGGGCACACTGCAGGAGAGAATCAATCACCCAGCTGTCTGGTGCCACAAGTATGCGAAATATTGCCGATTTTCTCGTTCCCAGGCTGACGATAGATGCAGATTACCAGACAATGTATCCTATGAAGCTGCCGCCCTCCTTGAGCCACTGTCGGTGGCTATACACTCAGTCAACAGGGCCAAACCAGAACCAGGCTCCACAGCTCTCGTGATAGGAGCCGGAGCTGTCGGACTATTAACTGCTGCCATGGCCCGACAATCTGGCTGCACATCGGTCACTATTACTGATGTCGATGCTGGGCGTGTCGAGTATGCTGTTTCGCGAGGATTCGCCACTCACGGTCACGTCACACCTCTGCGAAAGCCGGGTCACTCAAACGCATCCTCCGGTCTCTCCACGCCAGACTCTGGGGCCATCACTCCGGCCAGCACTTTTTCTGTTGCGAGCCGATTCGACGGTGCCCAGTCACTTGCAGCCGAGATCCTTGCTGCAGCCAATCCACAGGGCGACTTTGCCCTCGAGGAAGACGAAGACGGCGTAGATATTACATTCGAGTGCACCGGAAAGGAGACGTGTATGCACACAAGTCTCTACGCAACCAAGCCAGGTGGAAAGGTCATCATGGTTGGGATGGGCACCCCTATCCAGACACTTCCATTGTCTGTAGCGCACCTCCGCGAGATCGACATTCTAGGCATATTCCGCTATGCCAACACATACGCCACGGGTGTTAGACTGCTCTGTTCGCAGGCTAAGAATAGCCCAGGCTTGACTCTTCCGTCTCTCGACGAGATGGTCACCCACCGCTTCAAAGGTCTTGACAAAGCTAGGGCCGCTTTCGAGGTTGCTTCTCGCACCTCAGACGAGGATGGTAACCTGGTTCTAAAGGTCATTATCGAGGCTTAGAAGTGGGGCCAAAGTCATCTTGAACACATAACGAACCATGTATTGATTTGAGTACCATGATATCCGGAGGGCGTTGCGAAACGGTTTGTTTGTTCTTCTAGTTTATCAAGTGAAAAGAGGTGGAATTTTGTTTGTGTTTTTCCTCGAGAGGTTTTATAACTGCTGTGTTCCTATCGCTGGGTATCTGATTGAGTTGCTAGCAAGAGAAACCTTGACTTTGGTGGGTTTAAAAAGCAAAAACAACAAGGCCGGGAAGCTTTTAGGCGCCCCAGGAAAAGGCGGGCAGATCAGACTGGCCGATGAGACGAGACATGTTGAATCGAAAATATGGAACCAAAATATGGAAGACGCAACACGTAATCAGTGGCCTAATAGTGAAGAACCATTGTCATAAATCCGTCTTCTATGATGCATCTAGGACTATGCTTTATACCCCAACGCCGGCTAAAACAAGGCAAAAGGACAGGGATTGCGAGGCCCAAGTTTGACTAGGTAGGTACCTACCTAGGTAGGTACTCTCGGTGCAGTTTCAACTCGCCGGCTGCTAGATCATAATGTCACCGGCACCATGGATGCCGTAGACGGCAGGGTCCACGGGGAAATCCTGCCTGTCGCGTCGGCTAGACGTCTTGGCCGATTCGACAATGCTAAACTTTTTACCAACGTCCCTCGCCTGGTTGAGGCTCTGCATGATACTGTTGAGAAGATTGACGAGGTTCACGTCATTGGCCTCATGCAGCATCTCCTCTTTGTAGGCGGCCTCGTCCGAGGGGATGACAAGGTCGAGGCGGCTGACAAGGGCCTGGATCTGTCGGAGGACGGTAAGGGATGGCGTAGTCTGGTCAGTGTCCATGCTGTCGGCTTCGACGTTTTCGCCGCTGGTGCACGTGGGAGGCAGGCGCTCGAGGTAGGTGGTGAGGAGGCTGATGCGAGAGTAGAGCATTTTGATGGCATTAGCTCTGGCGGTGAGAGCGGCAACCATTTCGTCCTCTTCGGGCGTGAGTGCGGCGTCCAAGTCATCCTGGGAGGGGTCGTGAACTGCAAGGCTATCTTCGCTGTCGACGAGACGGCGCTTGCCCTTGCTGTTGGATTCGACAGCCCGCGCCGGCTTCTCTTCCCTTGAAGCGACGGCGGCAGCATTGCCACCACCACCTGCCACATAGTTCATGCTGATCATCTCAGTCTCGTCCGTCTCGACGGAGTAGGGCAGCTCTCGGAACTTGAGCTTGAGGGTAGGCTCCCCATCCTCCATCTTCTTGTCCTCGCCGTCCTCGGCCTTGGACTCGTCGACCTCATAATTGCTTTCGTAAATGGCCAAAGGGAGTTTGCCGCCGACGGAGTGATGTAAGACTTCTTCGGGGAGGAAGCCAAGAAGAATGGCAGACTCGTTCCAGCCCTGGAGGACCTGGTTGTGGATCGGGAGGATAGTAGGCGTTGGGCCGGAGGGAGGAAGAAGAGTGTACCATCCAACAAAGTCGAGCTGACGATCTTTGTGAACGAGGACCACTGGACCGGGTGTCAGCGAAAGAGGACGCGGCATTGCGCTGGTGAAGTATACTAACTCTGCTCTAGACGGTTCCCAAACTTTCCGGGTTCCAATAGGTAGCCGCCTTCGACGTCGGGTGCCTCTTGTGTGTGCGCCTCAAAGGCATGTTCGACGGTGATCTCGCGGCCATTCTGCTGGCCCAGCAATGCACCGACAATGGGCCCTTTCTGCTCCCGCAGCGTATGTCGAGTAATGTAGTCGGAGATGGTGAGGAGGACGAGAGGGTGGAGGACAACGTGGAGCTCGGAGCTCTTCTGGCTCGAGAGAAGCGGGTTGGCGGATGAAGATGAGGCAGCCATGATGCTGACGCCCCAGAAGATGGGATGCGGGTGAGTGGGAGCTTGGTGCTGGTTGAAGAGGACGAAACGGATACCGACAACCCCGGCAGAAGAGTTGCGTGACCTCGGCCGAGTTACGGAGTACCACGTATGTAGCTTGTTGTGGTGGGGGAGAGATTGGAAGTGGTTGACACAAGCTCACTAGATAGGATGGATCATGGATAGATTGACGGATGGAGAAAGCCAGGCGAGACAGTCAGGCAGGCGAGGCGAGGCGCAGTCTGAAAAGCCCCGCGCTTGGCGGGAAGCAACAGGGCGATTTGATTGGCTGGCTCAGCTGACTGCAGATCAACATCACGCCAGGCCTCGTTAAGCTTACCAGGAGATGCCTGATACTACTCTCAACATCACTATTGACTGACTGACTTCTGACTTGGATCTGCGCCCAGGCAGTTGTTTTTTTTCTCTCTTTTTGTCTAAGCCAGCACTCGCATCAGTCGTCCAGCATGAGGTGGCATGCCATGCCACCATGGCAACTGGCAAAGATGACTGCATGGGTGGGACTACATACTAATACCACCTACTGCACCTTATAGGCAAGTAAGATGCTCACTTACCAGGGTCCCTCGCGCCGGCTCCCGTGGAATCCCTCGAATCTCAAAAGGGCTGAGCTTTCAAGGCTTTTTAGTGGTAACAATCCCGCCAAGTACCATGGCGCTGCACCGTGCATGCCATCTGGACTCTGCGACTCCGCCAAGCTGAAACCCGTCTACTATGTTTATACATGGCCAACACGCCAATCATCAGCCCAGGGTTCGTCGTGGGGCTGGTAGAGACAATCCTACTATGAATATGCGAGAGTCTGCCCATCGGTCCTCTTGACCTTTGGACCTCTTCCTCTGCGCAGCAATCAATCGTCCTTGACGGAATAGTATGCCACCATGCTCGAACGAATGCGACCCAACTTTTCCGCAGCCGATGGGCAAAATGGCACCAGCCAGGCCTCGACAGAGAAGCAGGTTGTCCCCATTACATACATGGAGGGCCAAGAAGGCATGGCTCCAGAGGTCAACACGGCGGCCACAGCACATTTCAGCTACCCTCAAGTCCACGAAGAACCAAAGGTCGACGCCGTACAGCAGCCAGTACCCGCTGCAGCTCCAAGAATATGCGGCCTTCCTCGCAAGCTCTTCTGGGGTGTTCTTCTGGCAGTCCTGCTCGTCATCATTGGTGTTGCCGTAGGGGTGGGAGTTGGAGTCGGAGCCAAAAAGGACAAGTCAGAGCCTGACACAACCACCGACGCGTCGAGTCGCAACGTAACAATACTCGACAACACGAGGCTTGCCGCAGCAAACTTTACCGACGAATACGGCCACGACAATCATCTCTTGGTCTTCCAACTCGACAACCGAGCAATTCATGTTTCGGCTTATAACTCATCGCACGGCAAATGGATCACTTCCCCTGTTGTGGATGCTGAAGCCGACCTCGACGACGTTCGCGAGGGCACCGCGCTTGGACTTCACGTTTATCATCACAACAAAACGGTAAGGCACTCACATATTCAGGCACTCACTCCGTCAACGTGGCGCGTAAACGTGGTGAGCTAACACGGCAGTTTAGCGGCGCCATGTTCAGGTATATTGGCAGGCTGCGAACAATGCTATCAAGTCGCTCTACACATTGGCCTTTCCAACCGACGCCGCCGTCGACCAGAAGCTCTGGGCGAGTCGCTTCAACACGACCACCTTCTCTGCCTCGAATGGAACCTCGATTGTCAGTTATGGACAGCAGTGCGAGAAAGACTGCCGTAGATACCGCTATCTCTTTTTCCAGACCGACGACGATGGCCTGACCGCAGCATATGTGCCCGATAGGGATTGGCAGCTTGAGAACTTCTCAAAAGCACCAACCCCGGCGGAGAGGGCGCCAATGGCAGTGGCACATATTAGGAGCTCGGTTGACAGTCGACAGGCTCTGAGCGTCTTCTACCGAGCCGAATCAGGATCTCTAGTAGCGCTCTCCCATCTCCCCGGCCCGACGCGTCGTGTCAAGACCCTGCCCAAGGGGATCGGTGCAGGAACATCGTCCATTGCCGCCTTCTCGACAGGGTACAGCGAGGAAAAGAAGCAGAAGAATTCCAAGTCGTGGGGATATCAGGTCTTGACGGCCGAGAGTGGCGAAAAGAGCAGAGTGGAGCTGACTTACTACCACGACGACAAGTGGACTTTTGGAGGCAGTGTGTCGGACTTGTCCGAATGCTCGTCCCGTAGCTCAATGGTAGCCTCCTCTGACGGGAGAGTGTTTTGCGTCGTGGGCCGTGATGGAGAGGTCGAGATTGCTGAGTGGGAGTGGGAGGGCAAGGACCAAGACGTCGACACGTTCAACAAGTACAAGAAGATTGGCAATGTAGATATTAATGTATGAAGGACCGAGAGGCTCGAGGAGAGACCTCTTGTTGTGATACCATAGAATCGTCAGGAATGCCATTGGGCAATTAATTCCAAGACACAAGATACCAGACACCAACTATAGCAAAAGAAGCATGACAAGATTGGATGAAATCATGTTCCCATCTTGATGCCACATTGCAAAAGCGATAAAGGACGGCTCATTTTGCTCTCAAACATCTTGCGGCAACTGGCTCGAGTGCATGAGAGTTCCTTGGAGGGTAATTATACGGCAGCCCAAGTGCAGTAAGGCGCTTGTGCTAGTAATTACCATGGCCCCTACCTACCCTGCATAAAAAGAAAGGAAATGCGATGAGGAAAGGAGAAAGGTGAATTTGATCCGGTAAAAGAAGGAAAAAGCAACGACAAGACTTTTTTTGCCCTTTGTCCCCGCGGCTGCTAGTCTCGTCGTCTCTGAATTCACTCGCCGTGCGTCCTTTGTTGATTCTTGCTTGCATCTCGAGCTTCCCTCGCGTCGATCGTGTTTCATCAGCGGGGGCCAAGTCAGATCATTGCCGCTTAGTTTCCGGCCGATCATCGCCATCACCTGAGCACATCTCGAGCCACAAGCACCACAACGTGCAAGTCGGGGCTCATGACTTTCTGACTTTAACTCTCCACGACCAACATTCACTCTCCAAAGAAGACGCCCGAGTAGACCTGGCTAGCCGCGCTCTTGGCTGCGGCAGGCAAGTTGAGCGCCAACAACAAAGGCAGAAGAGACAACACGCAGCCGACCACGATGGATTCATCCGCTTCGAAGCGCCATCTCGACAGCACGGCGTCTGAAGAATCCTGCGTGCCAAGCAAGAGATCCAAGCAGACGACGTCGGTCAGCTCCGAGTCGTCTTCTTCGTCTTCGTCTTCTTCTTCGTCTTCATCCACGACATCGTCAAGTCTGGCCTTGCCCTTGCGGCTTGACTTGCAGACGCAGCACCCCGCCTTCAAGGTCATCAACTACCACGGCCCTGCGGCTCGGCCAATATCGCCCTCGCCTGCGTCGCCAAAGACTCACTGACGGGCTTATCATCCCTTTGTCTACTTTGGCTGCGGAGATTGGATTATGCACCTTCAAATGGTGCCGGCCAACAGTCATGGATCTTCTTGCTGCTCATACCCTAAAAGACGGGTATGCCCAATCGAAGCCATGGAGATATGTTTAACGAGTGGTTTACGAGTATGCGGATTTGTCGTTTCTTTGAGCAAAGCATTGCTGGCGTTGACGGGTTCACACACGAGGTTAACAGCACCATCGGAGAACAGAACATGGGTAGATCACAGTTACCGGTAACGATGACTGGGGAAACTGTGAATAGCATATAGACGGGTCTGAATGGCTTGCGAGGGGTTCTGTCTAGGCGCTATTGACCAAAGGGCGACGAACGAATGCAATTGAGTCCTTTATACATTTTCTCCCAAGTGAGCCATGTCTTCACTGCAGACTAGACGTGCACGGTTTCTTGGGATGATATAATTATGTAAAGGAATACTTCTAGATCAAGAGATTTCGATACAAGAGTCGTGATATTCTATACATGCCGCCACTACCATGTTTACCTACCTTACGTATATACCTTGCGTTATTCCATCTTCAATCAGTGTCGTCGATCTAAAGTTGTCAACTCCCCAAGGCCGAACATCATTTCCAAATATACACAAGCCTTAATTTTGCTGCTGCTGCTCCTTCTCCCCAGCCTGTGCCTCTTCTTTTCGGGGCTCTCCCTGGACCTTTTTGACGTTTACCCACTTGACGCAAAGAGCACACAGCAGCTGTGCTGCCGACAAGCCAATCGCGGCGAGAAAAATGCGCGTGCAGCCGTAGTTGTATGCACCCAGCACCTTGTCCATGTACTGTTCCGGAACAATCTTGTAGAGCTCCGTGGCACCCGCCCTGACAATGGTCTTTGCGTCTAGGCCAGCCACGCCAGAGAGCCGGCCGACGAGGATGCTGGTGAGAATGGTCTGGCCGACGGGCACAAAGACGGCGCCGCCGAGCTGCTGGGCAAAGAACATGATGGAGATGCCAATGGACACGTCGTCGCGCGCAACTTTCGCCTGCACGGCTAGGTTGGCGCACTGCAGGCTGAGCCCTATGCCGAAGCCGACGAGGAACTGGAAGCCGATCCAGTGCGGTGAGCCGGTGCTGGGCTTGAAGCTGCTCATGAGGCCCTCGCCGACCATTGTGATGCAGGGGCTGAGGATCATGGCTGGGCCATAGTATCCACACCGCTGGGTGAAGACGGCAGATAACATGGTGGCGACGATCAAGCTGAGCAAGAGAGGGATGGTGTAGACGCCCGACTTGACGGGGTCGATTCTCTTGGCTGTTTGGACTAGAGACCATGTTAGTTCGGCTTGTCTGGGAGATGGTGGAGAATGCACTTACACCAGATAGGTATGTAGTATATAGCCAGCATCATGGTACCGGCGAGAAAGAACGACACGAAAGCGCAGGCCAGCGTAGTACGCTGCTTGATGATGCGGACAGGAATGCTAGCCGACTCGGGCATTTTGACCTGGACGACGGCAAAGGCGACGATGAGCACACCAAAGAAGATGAATAGGAGAATGATGCGCCAGCTGCTCCAGGCATATGTTGAGCCACCCCATTGCAGCGCGAGGACGAGGCAGACCATGGCCGGGATGAAGAGCAGAGTACCGAGGGGATCGAGCCGCAGAATGTGCTGGGCAATGGAGACGGATGGCTGAGGCTTCTTGGGTGGGCTGAAGAAGAAAAAGAGGCAGATGACGACAACGGCGCCAATGGGGAGGTTCATCCAGAAGCACCAGCGCCAGGTGGCACTCCCGCCGGCGAAAGCACCGCCGATCAAGGGGCCCGTGACGGACGAGACGCCAAAGACCATGGCGAAGAGGGCTGCTCAAGGGTTAGCAATCTGATGAGGCGGAGGGGCAACAGAGGCACAAGGAAATACCTTGAATCATGGGACGCTTGCGCAGAGGCACCATGGGAATGATGGTCATCATGGACCCGGCTGTGATGCCTGCAGCACCGACACCAGCAACGGCGCGACCGACAATGAAGCAAGGCGAGCTGGGGGCAGCGCCGCAGATGACGGAGCCGGTTTCAAAGATGAGGATGCAGCCGAGAAAGGTGTTACGAATGTCGTAGAATTTGTAGATGCGACCAAAGAGGAGCTGGAAGGCGGCCGTGGTGAGCATGTAGGCGGAGCCGTACCAGCCAATGTCGCCGAGACTGTTAAACTCGTTTGTGATTTTGGGAATGGCCGTGGCGATGATGGTGCGGTCGAGGGCGACGAGTAGCATGGCCATGACGGCCGAGAGGATGACAAGCCAGAACTTGAGTGTCTTTGGCTGGTAGTTTGCTTCGGCATCGTCGTACGAGGTTGAGCCTTTGGCTTCGACCCTGAGCCCAGCGGGAGAGGCGTTGGGGCTATGTGCTGATGAATTCGATGCGAGAGACTGTTGGGTTGAATTGCTCTGGCAGAGGCCCCGACTTGTGTTATCTGCCCGAGGAGTAGGCATGGTAGATGATGGTGTATGTGATGAAACTTGGACAGGGAGGAATGTGGAGTAAAGAAGAGAACAAAAAACTGTTGGTGTAACCAGTCTCTTACTGAGGCTATCTTGAGAACAGAGATGAGTATACTGGTATAGACCCTGGGAATCCAACGACTTGACGGCGCTGTTAAGTAGATGGATGAAGGCATCCACAACGAGACCGCCGGGCCTGTGAGATCATGGACGGACAAAAGATGTTTTCCGAAGGAAGCCTGAAAACGCGAAGCTAGCCATTTTGATCCAAGTGAAGCGTAAGATTGACAGACGATTCAATAAGAATAATGTGTTTCTCGTGTAAGCGACGATGGCCTCGGGGACGAAGTTGACAGCCCGGACCCGAGATGAACGGCGCTATACCGGATCTGGTGCGGGTCTAGCCGTCATTAGTGAGCCAAGTGCCATCGGCGATCGGCTCGGGACCGACGGGTATCAAGACTCAAGAGGAGACTCAAGAGGAGACCAAGCACGGAAGGAATGCTACAGTATCAAACCATCAGCCGCATTCCCCGAGTCTGTCCTTTTCTGGTTTCTCCTCGACGTCTGGATCCATTGCACAGCTAGGCAGAGTGCTGCGTGATAAAGACAGCGGCGTCATTAATTGACCAGGCGGCCTTTGCAGACACTCTGGGCACTCAGCATCACAACCAATAAGTGAATCCGAGATCGAGAATGCCCAAGACTCGGCTGGTATCTGCGTCTGGAATCATTTACTCGACGTGTCGGCCGCCATGTCCAGCTCCGGCTCCGTTCCCGGCTCCGTGCCCGGCTCGGCCCCGCCCACGGACCCAGCCGGCACCGCCAAGATAACCCGCGGCACCAGCTGCGTGCTCTGCCAGCAGCGCAAGATCCGCTGCGACAAGAACAAGCCGTGCGCCAACTGCATCCGCGCCGGCGCCGAGTGCCGCGTCGTGCCGCCTCAGCCGCCCCGTCGCCGCCGGAAGCGCGTCCCGGAGAGGGACCTGGTTGAGCGGCTGCATCGCTACGAGGCGCTGCTGCGAGAGCATGGCATCGAGTTTGAAGATGCCACCCATGGCGTCCAACAGGTCGAGGACCTCGAGAGTGGCATTGAACGACTCACTACCTCTCCCGAGGCCAGCGTGTCCCAATCCTCGGTCAAGACGGAGAGGTTCGTTGTCTCTGCTGCTTGGCGCTTTGCAATAGTCACAGGACTAACATCCAGACTCATAGAACGGGCGGTGCCTGGTTCCCCCACCCAAAAGAGGTTGACATTCTCCGAGACGTGCACTCTCACAAGTCCAAGCTAACCTCTTGCCTCTCGTCTAGTTTGAGGCGAGCTTGCAACTCCTTCGAGGCTCGTCCGACGAGGAGGATGACGAGGAACCCATCATCTATCGTGTCCTCAACCGTTTATTCACCCATCGTGGCTTCTCCTTCATCCTCGGAGGCGGGCCCTCATCTGTTACCAGCCTGCACCCGCCCACGATCCAAATCTTCCAGCTTTGGCAGATCTACCTAGACAATGTCAACCCTCTGCTCAAGATCACACACACGCCCACCGTCCAGAGCCAGATCATCGAGGCCACCGCGCAACTCGACAAGGCCCCCAAGAATGTCGAAGCACTCATGTTCTCCATCTACCTCATGGCCATCAACTCGCTTGACGATGCCGACGTTCAACGCAGATTCAACGAGCCAAAGCAAGAGCTCATGATGCGATATCATGCGGCTGCTCAACAGGCAATGACCAACGCTGGGTTCATGCACATCAATGACCTGACAGTCCTCCAGGCATATCTCCTCAACCTCGTAGGCCCTTGTCTTTTCAGCCCCTGACATGATCTCGTTGGACTGATGGTCATAGTTTGCTGTCCGGTCATTCATCGACCCGCGCCACATCTTTTGCCTCGTGGGCGTCGCTGTCCGCATCGCTCAGCGCATGGGCCTCCATCGCGACCCCGAGCAGCTCAACCTATCTCCTTACGAGGTAGAGCAGCGCCGTCGAATCTGGTGGACGCTCGTCGTAAACGACCGCCGTCTCGGCGAGATAACAGGCTCCGCCGTCACGGCCGTATCTAGTGGCGGAGATTGTAGGATGCCGCTCAACATCAACGACTCAGACATACACATGAGCGGGACAGGCATGCCGAGGCCGCATTCTGGTCCGACTGAAATGCTCTTCGCCCTCACCCGTATCGAGCTCGCCATGGCCGTCTTGAGCGATAGCAGCCAAGACAACCCCCAGACTGCCAATAGCGAGACCAGCAACAGTGGCAGCAACTCCCGCTCCCAGGCCACGATACGCTTTGCGGGCCACAAAGGCCCGACATATACGCTCGATGGCTACTGCGCGCACATTGAGGGCACCTATCTTCACCAATGCGACCCCAAGATCCCATTACACCTCTTCACCTTGATCATGATGCGCCAGGGTCTGTGCAAGCTGCGCGTCCTCGCCTTTCTCCTTCGCAAGAAAAGCGACGACAGTGATCCCCTCAGAAAGCTTGAGCGCGAGAATCTGTTCCTTCAGGCCATTGAGATGATAGAGTATGACAACACTGTCCACTCGTCGGAAACCCTGCAACCATTCATGTGGTACTTGAAGCAATACTTTCCCTTTCCCGGCTACATGTTCCTCATCCAGGAGCTTCGCCAACGCGTCGTCGGTCCCGTGGTTCAACGTGCCTGGAATGCCATCACCCTCAATCACTCCCTGCGCGGTTTCCTCAGACAATCCGACCGCAGTCCGTTTCATGATACCTTTGGCAACGCCCTCGTCAAGGCCTGGGATGCCCACAGCACGGCCTTGACCAGCATCGGCAGTTCCGTCAACACGCCCGACTTTATCCAGCCGTTGCGCGAATTGGTAGAGAAGCGGAGACGTGGCCGCGCAAAGAATGGCCTGGACCCGGATCATAATCACCCAAAAGTCCCTCAGCCGCCTGCGCAGGCCGTAGGGGCTGGCCTAACTACGACGACAGCACATGGGGATTTGACTGCAGGTCTGGTATCTGGCTCGACTACCTCCGGAGAGGACTTTGGTGAGATGGATTGGTCGTATCTTATGGCGGGTTATAATGGTATGGCGGCTAGCCAATCCTGGGAAGGCTACAACGTCGTCGGCGGCATGGGAGAACTGGATGGCATGCAAGGAATGGGCAACCCTAACTCGGGCAGCCTATTTTGAAGTTGACAAGAACGGCTTTTCGTGTATAACTTCAGCATCTGCGGCTAGGACGGAACAAGGAATAAGCCTCCAACTGGCATGGTTCCCTTGATGTCGGCTAGCAGGGTAGGTAGAGGTTAGGTTGAGGCCTCATGAGAGAAAGGCACCATATTATTGGTTTGCTTATGCGGATGGTGCGCAAACCGCATGCTCAACCATGCAATCCCCTGCTGCGTCTCCATTTCCCAAGGATTTCTCAATGTCGATCCATGTATGGTCAGGGAACTGAGACTGTTACATACCATGTATCCGTACGTCTCTCGGCAATGGCTGTTTGTTGCCATTGCCTGACAAGGGCGGTCAAGAACAGCATGCTTTTTACTGATGCCGGATGTCTGCACTCGGTAGATGCAAGCCAGTGAGTTTGTCGCCCACTCAGCAAGACGGCATCGACAGAAAAAGACATGCCGAGGCGTCGAGTGACTGGTCTTACCAACCCCACACAATGTTTTGCCTATCACAATACCACTATACCTAGTGGTAGGTGCAGATTGCTGAGCCATGTATGTGGGGGGACGAGTCAAGCAATGTCACCTTGTAACTGATCTGCCAAGTTGTCTCATCAGACGTGCAAGACGACGGGATTCTCCTCAAGAGATAAGTTATTCGACGTGCTTCCGTGATGCCCTTGATTCGTTGCAACAGTTTTAGGGCCAACAACCTAAGAAAAGGGCTTTTGAGCCCAGCAGTCGATCCAATCAAGCTGGCCTCGCACGCGGGGATTACTGAACGAGTCAAACATACTCTGCCCGAGGCTGTTTGCCTCTTCCACCGTCATACCCATGGTGTCGCATTTTGCGAGCATAGCGACAGCCCAGTCCTCGGCAATAGTTTGGGAAAACATTCCCATTTCCCTCATTTTGGCCTCATGATGCCATCGTCCGAGTGGAACGTGGTTGTGCCTCTCGTTGATATTGACAAAGCCGATATCACGGAGCGTCTCGATAATGTGGAGGGGGAAGCGCAGGTTCCAGCCATATGTAGCGGTAAAGGGGCCCTCAAGTAGCCGGTAGAAGTCATTCATGGGATGGTCGTCCCCCGCCGATCCATCCTCTGAGAATATGAAGGGGGATATCTCGTGGATTTCGATCCAACCGCCAGGTTTGAGATTTCTGGCCTATGCGTCAGTTGTTGCGTGCGTGCGGGTGGAAGAAGGCTTGCTCAACATACTCGAAAGACCGCTCGAGTAACCGCCGAGGGTTACGCAAGGTCTGGAGCAGAGCCCTTATATGAATCAAGTCTGCGTTTGCGTAAATGTTTGTCCAGGAGCGGAACTCATCCTCGAGGTCCTCGACACGAAACTCGACATTGGGCGGCGTCCAATGGGGCTGTATGGGGGAGAGGTCTGTCCCAATGACTCGGGCACTAGGGAAGTTCTCGGCAACTGGGGAGAAAATCAGTGAAACAAGCTTAACGGGAGCACGCACAAGAGGCAACCAACCGTCTTGGGCCCAGAAACCCACACCTGTGCCGAGATCGACAATCTTCTGAGGATAGTCACCGATTGGGGCGAGGTGGAGCTTGCCACCCAGCAGATAGTCGACGTATAGCTTGTGCTTTATGCCTTCGCGAGTCTGTTCGGCATCATCATTAGGGAGGCCATAGCGGCCCTGAAGGAAGGCTTGGTATCGCCTAGAGATGGTGTCAGCTGGCGGGAGGGGCCGAATTGGGTCGGCGGACGACATGCCTCCCGTGCTCGTAAGAGTGGAACTCTCTCGTCTTGACAGAGGTGAACTCGGAGAACTCTGATGGAGCCGAGTAGTCTGAGGTCGGGTCATCATCCGGGTCGTGATGATCCATGATGAAGAGCGTGCGAAGATGTGGGAAGAGAGACTAGGATCATAGCATGGGTAGGGAGTGACAGGAGAACAACACTTGGTCAAGTGGAGGAGGAAGTGCAAGTGAAGGAGGAAGAGGGAGAGAGCAAGGCCGAGTTGGAGGCCGAGAGGAAATAGGAAGTGGTTTGGTATGGCGGGGGCGTCGCTTGCTGGTGGGAGCTGGAGTTGGAGTTGGAGCTGGAGCTGGAGCTGGAGCTGGCCTGGCCGCGGCGGCGAGGCACAGCCGTCGATTCCAGGCAAGGGAATGAATTGCAGATAGAATGCAAAGTCATGCCCATCGACTCCAGAGTAGACTAGCAAACAGATGGACAGACACAGACCCAGCTCGTTGGGTAGTGTGGAGGGCGACGCGAGGGCGGGATTGGCCCATGGATGCAGGTTCCAGAAGAACGGGTCTTGGAGGTGAGGGGAGAATGCCAGAATGCCAAGTACAGTAGCATCCGCCATCCATGGCTCCATGCCATCCCATGCTTTCGGTTGGCTAGGGACCTTGATGATCCATCTCCTCCCCTCTCTTCTGTCAGTTTACTCGTACCAGGACAACGAGGCTGTCGTATTCGGTGCTACATCAGGTGCCAGGTATTTGGCTGCGTGCGTCTTGGCCCTCGACAGTTGAGACATGGTGAGACGGTGCTGTTGTAATGGGGGCCAATGGCACCACCACCGTGGAGATGGAGACGTGCTACACAACACAACAGATTCCAGCATTCTTCCTCTTTGCAAGGCTAGGTATTCGTAGGTAGGATTGTTCATTGGAAGTCCAAACCAGTGTCACATGTCTTGTCATCTGATTGGGACGTGAACAGAATGCGCGAGGAAAGAACCGAGTTGCACTTGCCCCCAACAAGCAAGTCTCGAAACGGCAAGAGAGCTGCCAAAAGATCATCGCCATCCCACCTAATTTACCTTATACGCTGTTTGAACTGCGTACCTACCTACAGTACTGCAGAATGGAGAGAGAGCCATGTCATTCCCTGCGTAAATCTCTTCTGTAAAAATGACACTTTTCAAGCATGGTTCACACCGTCTTAGTGAGATGACAATTCGACTGCCATTATTGGCGATGCCTGCAAAAGTACCTCTCCCTGGCGTGTGTGAAATGTACTCGGTACCCCACGTCGCCAATCCGCTCGGCGCGTCACCCAGTCGCGTCGCCAAAAACACGGTCTACACAAGTGGAAAGTGGTCCATGTCACTTTAACTAATTGCCAACACCAACAACGCCAATGCCCACGCCAACGTCCACGCCCACGCCATCACGCTCAACTATTCAGTCAACTCGACTCGACTCTGCCTCGGACCAACCCAGCTTCTCTCCATGAAGACGCATCCAGGCCCCGCGAAATAGACGCCGACTCCCTCGCTGCACGCTCTCGCTGGCGTCATGTACCTTCCACGGTCCCTCATCTCGAAGCTCTACATCCACCTCCAGAACACGCGCCATCCACTCTCCCCACCCGTCCTCATCCTCGTCGCCCTCGAACCAGATGCTCTCTGCGCCTGCCGCATCCTAACGCGACTTCTGAAGCATGACTACATCCCGCACAAGATCCAGCCCGTCGCAGGCTACACCGACCTTGAAAAGGCCGGCCGAGAACTCGTCGTTCCCATGATGGAGTCGCAAGGCGGCAGTGGCGGAGTTGTCGTTTGTCTAGGCGTAGGAGGCATGGTCGATCTCGGCCCTCTTCTTGGCCTCGAGCCCGAAGGAGAAGAGTCCCCCTACAGCGGTGTCGAAGTCTGGGTCGTGGACGCGCATCGACCGTGGAATCTGGGCAACATATTTGGCGGCTTTCCCTTGGAACCCGAAAATGATCAATCCTCCTCATATCAGTCCAGAAGTCCGGCAGGTGTGTCCGGTGGGCAGATTGAGCGTGGATACAAGCCAGGAAAGGGAGGCATCATTGTCTTTGACGACGGGGATATTGAGGAGGATCTAGCTACCGAGCGGGACGCATACCTAGCTTTGCTCGACATGCCCGATATCGACGACGACGGCCAAGAGCTGGATTTCAGCAACGACGACGAAGACGATGATGAGAACGCTCAACGACTGGAGCCGGCACGAGCTGGGCAAAAGAGAAAAAGCTGGTCCGACGCGGATGACGACGACATGAGTGATGATGACAGGCCCCGGCAGCGGAGGCGAAGCAACTCGGTATGTCTTGCGTGTAAGTCCCTCTGAAAGAATTTGCTGACATTGCAAAGTCGACTTCAATAGCCGAGTCCCCCCGACGTCCTCAACAGAGAGGGCTGCTATCTATACGTCAGCCAGATCTTGGGCTATCCAGCGATCCAATTGAGCCGCCCTCGGGAGCTCAAGAACCACCGCCACCTTCAGCACGAATTCTTCGAAGACGCCTCCTCCGAATACGACGTGAGAAAGAAGCAGTCTTGCACCAGTACTACAAGATTGGCTCTTCTTTCTCAGAGCCTCTCTCATCGATGATGTACTCGCTCGCGTCAGAGCTTGGCCGAGAGGACAACGACCTTTTATGGCTCGCCATAGTAGGTGTGACTTCTATGGAGCTTTATGGTCGGTCCTCGGCTGGAGTAGCTGCCCCGGTCAAGCAGAGTGCTGGCACACGGACTACCGGATGGCTAGGAGTACGTGGCGCAAGACTGCGACAATTGCTCCGCGATGAGGTTAGGCGATTAAACCCGCCAGAAATCACCAATGGCCGGGTGGCTGCCGAGAACACGGGGGTCATACCCACAACAGCAAGGAACCCAGAGGATACCGGAATCCGTCTATCACCCGAGCCTCGATTCTTACTCATCCGCCACTGGAGTCTCTATGACAGCATGCTTCATTCTCCATACTTGTTCTCTCGCCTAAAGACCTGGAGCGACACGGGCATAAAACGTCTCCACAAACTGCTTGCCAAAATGGGCGTGAGCCTTGCGCAGTGTAAGCAGAGTTACACTCATATGGATATGATGTTGAAACGAGAGCTTCGAGCCAAGCTGCTCAAGTACGGTTCGTTGTATAACCTCGAAGAGATGGTGCCTTCTGTCGACACGGACGGCAAGGATCGTGCGGGAGCCAAGGATGGATGGGGATTCGTCCGGAGCTGGGGCTGGCGAGCGACGCTCAGTGCCCAAGATGTTGGAGTCGTCATCGGTGCTCTTCTCGAAGTCGGAAAGCATGCAAGCAGCCTAGAGACCCCCCAGGCGGCGAGTCAGCTCGCACGGGAAGTTGAAGAGGAGGCTGAGTTTGCTGCTCAAGGCCAAGAATGGATTAGCCGTTTTTGGGAAGCCTACGACGCCTTGGAAGAGTAAGTGAAGCCCCGGTCCCGTCTGTTTCGAGATTCGCCGGTCATTGGAGCTAACAACTGTCTACAGCATCGAGGCTCTCAAAGCTGGTCTTCCCACGGCCCAGTTCCTACATCGTGCCATCTATCGTACTGGGACCTCGCTCATCCAGAAGAAGCAGATCAAGCATCTCCGCGCGTTCCGCATGTGCGTAGTCAAGGACGGGCCTGATGTCTCATTATTTAGTCACCCGGCGGCCTTGACCAAGCTATCTCTCTGGATAGGAGAGGCTTTGTCCGAGCAAGAGCGAGAAGCCCACGGAAAACTATCTCACGGCGGACGCGGCACACCCCTGGTAGTGGCCAGCCTCAACGAAAAGCGAGGAGTGTATGTTGTTGTAGGCACGGGTGGAGGCGGTGGCCCTGACGCAACACTGGTCAACCGCGAGGCGGCGAAGCAACGACGAGCTGAGCGAGAAGCAAAGCTAAAGAAGAAGGAGCAGGCCCGGCTAGCGAAGCAAAAGATTCGAGAAGACAAACGAGCAGCGCGACAGGACGCTGGTGACGACGAGTTCGAGACTGAGTCGGAGGACTCGGATTCCTCAGACTCGGATGACGAATCTGATGAAGACACGGATCAGGAGAAGGGGTACGGGCTCAACAAGTTTGGCAGTGCGTTCCAAGAGGTTGTGTCAGAAACGAATGCACGCGTTCGCATCGACAGCTTTGAGCACTGCGTTGTGGAGGTCAAAAAGGAGGACCTGGGTGGATTTCTCGAGAGCCTGAGCATGAAGGCAGTGGTGGGTTGAAGCAACCTTGTGCCTGGTTTATTTTGTCCCTTTTATTTTGCTATTTTCTGGATGGGTGTGAAAGCGCTGGCGAAAGCGAATGGGTTTGACTACACACAGAGCGACTGTGTTGTTTCGGGAACGTTGGTGCGTGGAGTCTGAGCAATCATGAACAAGGAAGCCATGGGGTCCCAATGTACGCTGGTGTTGACAGGATAGAAGATACCATGAAACTCTGCATTCTTTGCCATTTCGATTGTTTCTGTTGTATTCGGAGAAGATGTGTTTGAAGCCAAGGAGAGTAATAAGATCATGTTCCCATGCTGGGAGAAGAGTGTAAGTAGATGCAACGAGGCGGAGTTGTCTCGCCTAGACATTTGACGTGGTCGACCAACACATGACTCGAGCACGATGTGATTGGAGATTTGGGCAAGCAAGAGAATGGACATTGTGTTGGTTGTGCCAAACCGAGGCTGTGCTGTCAAAAGGTTGGTCGCATCGCAGGCCGAGGCTGTGCTGATTGGGCATCTGCTAGGCAGACGGGCACAAGTCGAGGGCAGTATAAAGGCCATCTTGTTGTTTCTTGTAAACATCTGATGCAACGTCTTGCTCTTCTTGTCTTGATACTCATCTTTTGATCCACTGTCGCCTCAATACATTGGTCACCAAAAGTCACATTCATGGTCCGCCAGCCTCACCCACAGACCGTCTTCCACCTCGAGCCCCTCGACGACTTCTCATCCACCCTGCTCAGCTTCCCGGCCAACGCCCGCTGCGTCTCCCGCTTCAAGAGCTCGCCCGACGCTCCCAGTCGGCCCGGTCTCGAGGTCGGCTACCATGTCGCGCTTCTACCTCGCGACCCCCGTGTCATTGCCTCGATGGGCCGTGAAGGCGACCTGTTGATACCTCTGAGCTCGGGTCACATCTCGCGACAGCACGTTGCCTTTGAGGTCCATCCCGTATCCCACGCCGTCGTCCTGCACGTCGTGTCGGAGCAGGTGCACACGGTAGAGCTGCAGACGTCGCCCAGCAGACAAGACGTCCACCGGTTCGACAGACACGTCCGGCGGCGCGTGCTTGTCCCCGGAGAATGGTACGCCATCCGCATCGGCGTCGACACCTTCATGACGCCCTACAGTTTCCGGGTGCGCTGGCGTCTCGACGAGGCGGCCACTTGTCTGACTCTGCGCGAGGGGCTCAAGAAGGCCAAGGAGAGGTGCATCTTTCTCGCGAGTCCAGGGGACAACCTGCCCATGCCTCTGACGAGGGGTAGCGTCAAGGACGTGTTCAGGGGACCGCCTGTGGACCGCTCGAGCGACTTGTGCAAGGGGATTGATCTGGACTCGGGTAGCATCATCGCCGTCAAGACTGTCCGTAGCAGACGAGCAGAGAATTTAGAAATCTTCCGCAAGGGTGCCAAGACTGCCGTCAAGTTGAAGCACGTAAGTCATCATGTGCTCTCGAAAACTGTACCTTTGCCATGCTAACCCGTCAACCTAGCCATGCATTATGGAAGTCTTTGGCTCAAGCGCAGAGACCAAGGACGCAGAGCTGCAGAGGGTTGAAGTCTACATGCCCCTCAAGACGGGCATCCTCACCCAGCTGACGAGGCAGTCAATGACCAACAAGGCACACACGGTTGCTCTCCAACGTGCGCTGCACCAGATGCTGTCGGCGCTCGACTACCTCGCCTCGCTCGGCCTGTGCCACAGAAACGTCAGGCCAGAGAGCATCCATTTCGAGGCCAGGGGAAACGGATTCGACTTCTTCCTGGCCGACTTTGGCTTATACCGCGCCGACGGCAGGATTGCAGAAAACCCTGCAGCCTTTCCCGTCTTCTCGGCCCCCGAGATCCAGCCCGATAACAGCGAGGTGCTGCTGCCTCTAGGACCCAAGATGGACGTCTGGTCGCTCTTTGTCACTTTGCTCAGTCAGATGGAAGAGACTCGCTTCAGCGATCGCCAACTCGCCAAGAAGCAGCTGAAAGACGTGCTTGATTTCGTCGCGAGTGCAGGCTCGCAGTACCTCCCGACACTGGAGCCCATGGGGCGGGTCGACCCTGGGCAGAGAGCCTCGGCAGCTCAGATGCTGGTGAAGCATTTCGGGGGCGAGGGATTGACTACGCCGCTGGCCAAGGTTGGGCGAATCCCCAATGTCCGCAGGGTTCACTTTGCAAGCAGGGATGAGGTGCGCAATGTACGGTAACACCTTGTTGGTTTGGAGGTTGGTTTGTAGATGCATGGTTTACATGGAACTGGGCTGGAGAGTGTTTCGTCTGATGTCTTTACCTTTTCTTTTGGTTGTATTAGTTTAGCCGCGCGGTGAATTGTTGAGCAGGTGACTTGGATGCTTCCCAGATGAGGGTTTCTGTTTCCTGGTGGATAAAGCAATTTGTCTTGAACTTGTTTGAATGGAGGTTCTGGATAGGTATCTAGATAGGTAGTCAGTCATTGGAACCAATTGAGCTTTCCAACCAGCCTTGGCACACCGCCCCAATGCCAACCACAACCAGCCAAGGAGTAACTTAACTTAAGGAGTGAATCCAGAATGTCTGGAGAACCCACTTGCAAGCGGCCACGTGGGAATCATGTCATGAAACAACTTTGGTCTCTCAGGTCAAGAAAAGGTCAAGCAAAAGGAGAGGTGGCTGTGCTGGCTTCGATGACAGCGGGGTGGGGGGCGGAAGAGGCCGAGCTTAATGGCGATAGAGCCGCCTTGGCAACCCGCACCGCTGCGCTGGGGACAATGTTGAGTGGCTGGAGCTGAGGTTGGAGCTGCCATGCCGGGATAGGTACATGAGGTATGCAATAGAGCCCTAGGATAGGTAACTAGGTAGAGGTTGAGATGTAGAAAGGATCCTTGATGGGCTTATCTTTTGCCATGCTCGGCGAGCAAGAGTTGGCCCGGGGGCATGGCCAAATCAGGCAGTCGAGCAGAGCAGGCCCCGTCATCCCCGCCACCGAGGCGCCACAGAGCTGCCTTAGCGCGGGTGGGTGTGGCTTAGGCACTCCGTAGTCCGTACCGAGCCGACGTTGTTGATGGACTTGACGCAATATGAAGCGACCCAGGGCGAAAGTGAGGCTGTGCAGCCAGGCTTGCTGGGCTGGGGCGAGCTTGCAGACGGATGTCACTGGGCGACGGATGTCACTGGGCGCCAGATGACAATTATCCCTATGGCGGCCTCCCTCTAGCTGCCTCCCTACCGACGTAGGTAGTTTACCCAGATTCCAGGCAGAGAGATGGAGTGAAGCTTTGCCTTGTACATAGTAGGTGCGGTGCCTGTCAAGACATGTGTGTCATGTGTCTTGGGTACATGATGTACAGATGGACAAATGCCCGTCACACCAATCCTTGCCTGCCCGCTGGCTGCAAAGACCAATCCCCACCAAACCTTGATCCCTGGGAGGCCTGGAATTACAGGCCAAGCAGGCCTGTAATGGGAATGGTGAATGGTGAATGGCAGCCAGTGCTGCTCAACCGCTCAACGCCCACTGGATCGTTGCATTGCCCGGGCAGGGATCCATCCGTCAGCCACACCCAGGCCCTAGTACCTAGCCGCCCACCGCTGTAAGCAGCCTGTAGCCAGGTACAGAGTACAGAGTACAGAGTACATACATATACATGTACAGGCTGCAGTACAGTACGGGACTGGGCATCTCCTCTTCCCATCTCGCCCACTTCACCCTCTCTCCTTTGACAACCTCGACCATCCCAGTCTCCCTACGTTACCTACCTACGTTACGTTGCCTAGTACTGCTGCATTCCGTCCTCGCTCCAACTCCTTGGTTCTGTTCCCTTCTCTGTCGAGTCCATTTCCACTCACGACAGAAACAACCTAAGCCTCGCCCTCGCCTTTCGGACCGTGCCCCGCCCCCTCTCGCCCCTCCGCCAACGGCCTCGAGTCGAGTCGAGTCGAGTCGAGTCGAGTCGACTACAGCCGCCGCGCAACGCAACGACGCCGAACCCGACTCTTCCGCTGCCCACTCTCTTCCCGCCAGCACCGCTTGAATTGATTGCTTCTCACCACCCCGACGATCCAGCTGCTTCCCTCTTCCGATCGCCCATCGACCAGATTCATTTGCCGATTCCTCCTCCGCATCCTGCATACGCATAGACGATTGCGCAATTTGCGTTGGTTGCTGCTCCCCACCCCGTCAACCCTCAACGCGCTACACGCTACTCGCATCCTCAAATCGCCATGGGCAAATCGTGAGTCTCCCGCCGCGCAACCACTCTATACTCTGCTCTGCTCTGTGATGTGATGTGATGCGGCTCTCGACCTGGGCGCCGGCGCCATTCGGTTCTGCATCTCCCCGCCCGGGCCGGGGTTCCGACGTCATCATGCCCATCTCTCAGCCCCTCTGTCGATCGACTACCTACCTGCAACTCTCCCGTGCTAACTGCCCTGTTTCGCAGTCAGTCCAAGCTGTCCCAGGACCAGCTCCTCGAACTCCAGAAGTCGACCCATTTCGACAAGAAGGAACTGCAGCAATGGTACAAGGGTCAGTCGCCTCAACGCGAGTCCAGACTGCGAATCCATCACGACTGACTGTTTCTACCTAGGCTTCCTCAAGGACTGCCCGTCGGGTATGCTTAGCAAGGAAGAGTTCCAGAAGATTTACCGACAATTCTTCCCCTTTGGAGATCCGAGCTCCTTTGCCGACTATGTATTCAACGTCTTCGACGCCGACAAGTCCGGCACCATTGACTTCAAGGAGTTCATCTGCGCCCTGAGCGTTACTAGCAGAGGAAAGATGGAGGACAAGCTGGATTGGGCTTTCCAACTCTACGATATTGATGGCGACGGCAAGATTAGCTACGACGAGATGCTCAAGATTGTCGAAGCCATCTACAAGATGGTAAGCGCCTTGCTTCTTCCCCCCCGGACCCCCCTTGCGACCCCACGCTAACCTAGGTTGACGCTGCAGGTCGGCTCCATGGTAAAACTGCCCGAAGACGAAGATACCCCAGAGAAGCGAGTAAAGAAGATTTTCAGCATGATGGACAAGGACGAGAACGGCAGCCTGGATATGGAAGAGTTCAAGGAGGGCAGCAAGCGTGACGAGACGATTGTTTCGGCACTGTCGCTGTACGACGGCCTTGTGTAGACAAGACGACCCCACGACGCATCACGAAAAGAAAAGGAGGATACTGCAAGTCTTTTTTTGTCTGTTGTTCTTGTCTTTGCGGGAGGTGCCCATGTCCCTTGTGTTTTTTTCCCCCTTCCGCCCTTTTTCCCCCTCTCCATTTCCACCGGCGTGTCCTTTCAAGGTGAAGCGTCTTCCGGGGCCTCCGGGGTCGGTGTCGGTGTCGGTGCATGCATGATATTAGAGAATTGATCAGTTTACGTGTCTGACGAGAAGCGACCGAGCCCGCAGCATCTTGCAGGATGGGTGACTGTAGCTTGGACATGCTTGACTTGGCCCTTGGGTTTGGATATCTGGCAAGCTAGACGTGTTCGATGATACTGACAGTAACCACGTCAATCGTAAGAGGCGCACTCCATTGATTTCGTGACTGCTTGCTCTGTATATCATCATGGAATGTCTATAGACGCTCCTTTTTCGTAGCCCCATGAATCAGACGACATTGTCACTCACCTTGCCAGCTTGAGCACTCGATTTACCGGCCCGTCAAAAGTGGGTCAAGCCAACCAACGTCACAGCAACCTTTTCTCACTTACACTCTCTTACGACTACTCTTCCTCACTCACATCCATCCAACTACCGCCTCATCCTCACCAACAGATTTCAGCAAAATGACGACCTTGGCGCCACTAGAAGATTGCCTCGAGCCAGAGATTGAAGACCTGGAAGAAGGTTGAATAAGAAAAAGTCCCTCTGGAGCTTTATTTCCTATAGAGACCTCACTTGATCCTTCCAAACTAACACGGCGATAGAAACATTTCTTCTCTACGCGCAGCCCATCCCCTCGCAGAACCTCGGCTTCGTCGATCCCCGCGCCGCGACCGTCGACGTCTCCGTGGCTGGACACAGCTACACGCTCCATCAGTCGCCGTCGGTGCTCTCGTCGTCGCGAGCCGGCGGCACAACCGGCGCCGGTGGGTGCTTTTGTCTTCCCTACCATGAATGCCTCATGTGAAACTTCCCCCCATTGCCCACTAGTCTGACATATTTTCCCACTTCTCCCTGCTTGTAGTCCTCTGGAAAGCCTCTCCCTCCTTTGCCACCTGGCTCTCCTCGCCGTCAAACCCTCTCTTCTCCGCCGCCGCTTCCAAGTCGCCGTCGCCCCTCATCCCGCCCTCGGCCACCATCCTCGAGCTCGGCTGCGGTATATCCCCCATCACCGCCCTCTCCCTCGCCTCTGCCCACTCGGTTGCTCGCTACATCCTCACCGACCAACCCTACGTCCACCGTCTGCTCCAGCGCAACTTGGACGATAACCTGCCCCTCCCCCGACGTCGCAAGACGACGCCCGCCGCCGCCGCCGCCGCCGACATCCGCTTCGCCGCCCTCGACTGGGAGTCTGACCAAGTCACCTCCCAGCTCACGGGCCACCCGGACATTGACAGCTTCGACGCCGTCCTCGGCTGCGACTGCGTCTACAACTACGCCCTCATCGAGCCCTTTGTCCAGACGTGCGTCGACGCCTGCCGCCTGCGGGCTCGCAGCGAGGATGCCCTCGACAGCAGCAGCAGCAGCCGCCGTGGCCCCTGTGTCTGCATCGTCGCCCAGCAGCTGCGCAACGACGAAGTGTTTGCGGCCTGGCTCGAGGCCTTTTACGCGTCGTTTCACGTGCGACGTCTGAAAGATGAGGTCTTGCCCGACGAGTTGAGATCGACGGCTGGGTTTGTAGTCCACATTGGCATTCTTCGAGATGACTAGATCCAACAACAACTACATAATTCCTTCAACATACCTCCTTCAGCATATAACCACCCATAGAGTCACAGCAACGGTCAAGGAGGCGTAGAGTTATAGAATAGTGTTCAATCAACAAGACCAAGGTCAACTGCTAGTTGAATCCGAATTAACGTCAAAACGATCCAGAAAGTCAAAGACATGGATCTTTTTTCATATATCCCTGTGGGTTGGAGTGATGCCCGCGGTAGGCCCCCTTTTCTCCCAACCTTTTAAACCCTTCCCAGAAATCCCGAATGCTAACGACGATGCCAAGACTGGCCCCAAATAACACACACCTTCGCCGAAATATTAAAATAGACCATTTTTTCGTCATCCCCCCGCGTCCTTTTTCCCCCCTTCGGGCACGTTTACCACTCAAGAGGTTCCGTCTTCTCCTCGCCCCGGTTCGTCTTGGGGACGGGCACCGCCTTGACTGGGAGCTTGCCACCCAGGCCCTTGCGCTTCAGGTAGCCTGTGCCGTCGAGCCATGGGGTGTTGGCAGTCATTCTGCGCTCAAAGTCGGAAATCTTGTCCTCGAGCTGCATCGTCAGGCCAATGTCGTCGAGACCGTTGACAAGGCAGTGCTTGCGGAACTCGTCGACATCAAAGGCGCAGATGGTCTCACCGGCCGCGTTCTTGATGAGCTGGTTGGGCAGGTCAACCTCGATTTCGCGGCCGGCGCGGGCCTCGTCGGCAATAGCATCGAGATCGGCCTTGTTCACAATCTGGATAGGCAGCATGCCATTCTTGAAGGTGTTATTGAAGAAGATGTCGGCAAAGGATGAGGCGATGATGCACTTGATGCCAAAGTCGAGCAGAGCCCAGGGCGCGTGCTCTCGAGAGCTACCGCAGCCAAAGTTGGGGCCGGTCACGACTAACGTCTTGCTCTGACGGTAAGGCTCCTGGTTCAGGACAAAGCTGGAGTCCTCGGAGCCATCGGCGCCGTAGCGGAGGGCATGAAAAAGGGCCGAGCCCAGTCCTGTTCGCTTAATGGTCTTGAGGAACTGCTTGGGAATAATGGCATCCGTGTCGACGTTGGACATATCCAGAGGAGCGGCGATGCCCTTCCAGGTCGTAAACTTGGGCAGGCCAGCGGCGGTCTTGGGGGCCAGAGTGTTGGTGTGGGGCTGGGAGTCGAGAGGCTGGTCGCCAATCACCTCGCGCTCCTCAGAGTCTTCCTTGACGCGCTCATCGACGTGAGGCTCCTGGTTGTTCAGGATTCGGGGCTGGGGAGCGGAGCTGGTGGAGAAGTCGTAGAGCTTGCGCACATCAGCAAGCTTTCCGACAATGCCGGCGGCGGCGGCCATGACGGGGGACATGAGATGGGTGCGGCTTCCAGCGCCCTGGCGACCCTCAAAGTTGCGGTTCGACGTGCTGGCACAGCGCTCCTGGGGAGCGAGAATGTCGGGGTTCATGCCCAGGCACATGCTGCATCCGGCTTCTCTCCACTCGAAACCAGCGTCAATGAAGATCTGGTCCAGGCCCTCCTCCTCGGCCTGGGTCTTGACGAGTCCAGAGCCGGGGACGACCATGGCACGCTTGATGTTGGCAGCAATCTTGTGGCCCTTGACGATGCTGGCGGCAGCGCGCAGATCCTCGATTCGCGAGTTGGTGCATGAGCCGATGAAAACCTTGTCGACGACAATCTCTTCCATGGGGGTGCCGGGGACTAGGCCCATGTAGTCGAGCATTCGGCGGCCGGTAGCCTTCTTGGCCTCGGTCGAGAACGTCTCGGGGTCCGGGACGGTACCAGTAATGGGGATGACATCCTCGGGGCTCGTACCCCAGGTAACGGTGGGGATAATGTCCTTGCCGTCAATGAAGACGTCAATGTCGTACTTGGCACCGGGGTCAGATGCCAGGGACCTCCAGTAGGCGACAGCCTTGTCCCAGGTCTCTGAGCCGTACTTGGGGGCAAGGGGCCGTCCCTTGAGGTACTCGAACGTGGTGTCGTCGGGCGCGACCATGCCGGCACGGGCACCTCCCTCAATGGCCATGTTGCAGATGGACATGCGAGCCTCGATGCTGAGGTTGCGAATGACTGAGCCGCAGAACTCGATGACGGCGCCAGTGCCGCCAGCTGTGCCAATGAGGCCAATGGCGTGGAGGACAACGTCCTTGGAGCTGACACCAGGAGCAAGCTCGCCGTCGATCTGTATCCTCATGTTCTTGCTGCGCTTGGTGATGAGGCACTGGGTGGCCAGGACGTGCTCGACCTCACTGGTGCCAATGCCGTGGGCGAGGGAACCAAAAGCGCCATGGGTAGACGTGTGACTGTCGCCGCAGACAACGGTGGTGCCGGGAAGAGTGAAGCCCTGCTCAGGGCCGATAACGTGGACAATGCCCTGTCGCTTGTCGCCGAGGCCAAAGTAGGTGAGGCCAAAGTCCTTGACGTTCTCCTCGAGGGTGACGCATTGGGTTCGCGAGTCGTCCTCCTCGATGAAGGAGGCAATGTCCTTCATGCCCTTGCGGGAGCTAGTGGGCACATTCTGAAGAGGCTTTGTGTTAGCGGGGGGGTCCTGCCCCTGGGAGGAAGGATGAATAGAGGACATACGTGATCAGTAGTGGCCAGAGTGCAGTCTGGTCTTCGGACTTTTCGGTCGGCATTCTTGAGGCCCTCGAAAGCTTGCTGCGCGCGGTCTTGGGTCAGCGGTGGCGCGGGGGGCAAGGATGGCGCGAATAGTTGCTGCTTACCGGTGATGTCACTTCGTGAACCAGGTGTCGGTCTGGAAGCGGTGGCTGTTAGCACCAGATCTGGATAGAAGAGCAATCTGTGTCCCAGGCGAAAGCCTACCAATGTAGAGAAGAACTGTGCCGTCGAGCTTTTCGTCGACAATGTGCCCCGTAAAGACCTTGTCGTAGAGGGTCTGGGGCGTTCCCACGGAAGCAGGCATGGCGGGCGGCTTTGTAGGTGATTTGTGATTTGAATGGCGCGGGGTGTGATTGGCGATGGTGACTTTGGTGGGGGGTTCAAGGAGGAGGATGAAGGAAGAGGGAGAAGAAGAGGAGAGATGGGGGAAAAGGCGGATGGCGGGCGGAGGAAAGGATGAGGCAAGAGAAGAGGGATACCAATTGAACAGCTCTTTCCAAACTGGAATGGGCAGGTAGGATAGGCTACCGATTTAAATCAGCGTCGACGAGAAAAGGGAAAAGGCTTCAACCATTGGGCCATGTCCGATCATCGGAGGCCCTTCCCTCGGGCTACCCAGTGCCCACAGCCCACACAGCCCACAGCGGGCGACAGCGGGCGACGGCGGGTGATGGCGGGCAAGAGGCACCTGAAGAGCCCCGGAGGCGCAGCAGCGCGGGGTACCGCCCCACCATTTGGGGGTGCTGATTGCTAAATGCAAGCCCTGGATTGGCCCCCTACAGCCCCCCTGGCTCCGATCTGCCCGGGCGCCCAAGTTTTCGATTCGACGAGGCTCTCGAGTGAGTCGAGTCTTGACAGTGGCCCGACGCTGCTGGCGGCTTCTCGTATGTAATATCCAGCCTAGAGGCCCTCCCCATTACGTGATGCATGCCCATGAAAATCTCCGATCGACGGCCTACATCGGTACCCAAGTTTACTGTTGAGTAAAGTATCCGATTCAGCATGGAGTGACGTCGGCGGCATCATCGTCCAATCAACACCAACTCCAAGAGACATGGCGCAGGCAGTCTGCAGTTGCGAGCAAGCATCTCTACTCTGCCCAGACAATTCTCTAAATATACTTGCATTGTTCCTTCCATGCCCTGGTAGGTACTTAACTACGGAGTGCTGTGACAAATATGGATACCTACCGGTACTTCCGCCCGCTTATTCCTGTAATTGCCAGCCTTTTTGCCGAGGCCGGTTACGCTCAACCGCCGACACGCCTCCGTCAACCGCTCCCCCCTTCTCCTCCGGCACCGGGCTTCCGGTCCGGCCAATCTCTCCCCATCCTCCGGAGTCCGGGCCCTCCGATCTCACTGCTGCCATCCTCAACATTCACATAGGATACCGTACAACGATGATACAGCCCAGTCCATCACTCAACCACCCATCGCCACCTCCAATCCATCCTGCATACACACTCCCGCCAGTACCGCCAATCTCATCACCTAGATGAATGTTGTCGCCATGACAAGGGCCCCAGGCACTGCCAAGGCCATTGATGCACAATCTCTCCATGTTGTTTCTTGTCGTGCATTCCTCTCCCAACAGGCCGAATCCCATCTCAACAACGAACACACCATCCTCCAGTACGCTTGTAGCAGCCATTGCAAAGCTTCTCGTACCTGCTGCAACGACTCCTTGGCCGCGCCTCGTACATTTCTCGCTTCCCGTTCAGGGATCACGCTGCTGAAAGGATCTCCGATGCCGTCTTCGCCGCCCAGATAAGTGGGATAGCTGCCCGGAATATGCACTGCTAGATCCTTCGGCTCCTTGCCCGCGTGCCTTATCTCTGTCCTCCCCAGTCCATCCGGCGTTTTGCCCAGTGTCTTCACCATTCTTAAAGCTTTGCTTCCGTTCGTGTCTGGGCGTTGAATCTCTACGGCAGCTATGGTTGCAGCTTTCTCTACATGGCTGGGCATAGACGTGTACGTGCGTAGTGTGCTGGACTGGACTTTGGTCGTGGGCTTTGCTTGAGTCTCGTTGCTGGCCGTCATGGGTGGTAGTTGGTTCATCTCTTGTTGCACGCATTCCAATGTAGTATCGATCGCTGGTATCTCGCCCTTTGGCGCCGACTTCGGCGACGCATTCTGTATCTCTTTCGTCAGGCAACTGCTCAAGCTCTCTGTTGCAGATCCGGGGCCCTGGAGATTGTAGATCACCCAGCTCAATCTCCCCCGGGGTCGATTGCCTGATATACTTCTCCTCTTTTGCATGGAACTCGTTGGTCCCTCGTTGGGGTCGTACCCAGTAGTGGTGATGGTGGGTATGCACGCAGATGCCTCCATGACTTCTCTGCCTTTGTTCGTGATATCTCGAATCGCATCCTGGGCCCATGTCTGATCCTTGTCCCACGGCTCTTGATTCCTCCACACTGATGCCAAAATCGGCCGGTCCATGTCGGCCGTCTGCTTGCGAAGTGCCCCGAGTTCGTGTAGGGTTTTGCCTTTGATCAAGGGAGCGGTGGCCTGGCTTAGTTGGTGTTGATCCATTGAGAGCTTCTCTCCCAAACGTAGTATGCTTCCCCTAGGTATCACGTCTCCGTTCGCGCTCCAATCCAGATCCTCCAAAGCTCGATAATTTGGCTTGTTCTGGCTGACCTGACTTGCTTTCTCTTCTCGGAATCTGTGTATAGGGCTCGGTTTGTCTCCTAGTGGAGATATGAGACTGTCGGGATGTGCCAGCCGGTTCTCCAGGAGATGTTGTTGGTTGATCAACGGCCTGTGCATCTCGGGACTGTTGTTCTGATTCGGAGGCGATCGCAAACCTGGCGCGGAGCTTTCGTCCACTCGTTCTTTTGGTGGCGGCGACAAGCTCAATCGCCTCTTCATTGATGCCATGCTCAGGCTGTTTTTCGCTTTTTGCAGCTTCCAGAACGTGGAGAGACTCGGGTACGTAGGTGTGCTCATTGGCGATTGAAACTTCGGGTCGCTTCCAAGATCGTGGTCGACTTTCTCCACGAGTATCGGGTCTAAAAAAGAACCGCCAGCTCTTGTACCATTATTGGAAAACTTTGGCTCGGTGTTGGGTGTTATCAGCTTGAGCCGGGGGATGTTCCGGGAAATCTCAGGTTGCTGTGGTTGTGTCTTTTCTTTGTGCTCTCTATCGGGTGCAAGCGATGAGACGTCGGGACCATGCGTTTCGGGCCTGATCTTGGTATCAGGAATGTCGAAACTTATTCCATTCTCAAAGAGCTCCAACGCTGTTGGCGATGAGCTTGCGAAGCTTTGATGGTGCGGAGTTTTGACAACTGTCCCGGCTGAGTCCATCGACTCATTCGAATTGTTGTTATCCGGAAACACCATGCCCTCATTATGGCTTGATTTTAGGGCATTTGTTGTAATACTCAAATCGACAAGTTGATTTTGGCGCGTTTCGACATGGGCAAGTGACTGTCGTCCTTTGTGATCCTTCACGTTAGCGAATTGCATGTATATCCGTTTGCACGGCAGCAATCAACCTACGCGACGTGGGCGTTGTTGCACTTTTGTGTGACTGGGCTATTGGGCTCAGGTTGGGTTCTTGGGCCATGAACCACTGCTTTGTCTGTCGTCGCCACATGATTCTAGAGTGTTCCCTTTTCAGGGCTTCCTTCTCGCGGGCACGTTTTCGAAGTCTTTCTTCTTCTCTCTTGAAAAGAATCAACCTTATTTCTCTCTCCGCTTTTGTTTTTGTGGTTATGGACGAAGACTGTGGATTGTCCAGGACCTTTTCCAGTAAATTGAGCCTTTGCTCAGTCCCCTGACTTATCGCACTCTGCTCACTGTCAGAGGGAGTAACAATGTCAAGTTGTCCCGTCTCCGGGTTAATTCCCTGAACTCCGAGATAGTCGCCACTCTCCTTGAGGCTTCGTCGTTGACGGCGGGCTTCCTTGTTGGCCTCTATCAAGAGCTTGGTCTGCATCAAACGGCGCGCAGCTGTTTCAGATGCTTGTAGGCTGTTCTCCGATTCGTTTCCCTGCCGCCGCCTGAATGTCTTTTTGGGAGCTAGCCACCCTTCAATGTCGTGATCTGTCGGGTTCCAGCTCCATTTCCTTGTCTTGTTGGCGTTGAGAGATGCGGTCCCGTCGTTTATAGCGCGTCCTTTTGGAGTTGAAAGAGGACGGCGTCTTGTGGGTAGGTCTTTTGCGGTGTTCCATCGCACAATCTGGTCTGAATCGGCGGTTTCACCTTGACGGCTTTGACGAGTGTCCGTGATGCACTGTTGAGACGAACCGGGCCTAGTTTTGTCATCGGACTCCTGCCCTTCCCAAAACCCGCGCTCTCTTGTAGTCCCGCCGCGTTCTGGACGATGGCTCGGAAGTATGTTCTTGACCCAGCCACTCAGGGAAGTACCTCGGCGACTGCTCTGAGGTCCAGCCATGGTTTCTTTCTTGCTCTGAAGGCTAGGAGGGTTATCGGGTGGTGAGTCACCCACGCTGGGGGTCATTTGAGGCTGAGATATCGACATGTTTACTTCTGGGAAACGAAGAAACTGACAATCTAGGTTGATGAGAAATAGAGTATGTTGGAATGTTCATATTTAGGAAGGGAACACATTGGCGAGCGCCCCAGAACCACCAGGATTAAGGCAGCAAACGTGCCTATCGCGGGTTCAACCTAGAGCTGGTCGTCGGCCAGAAGGTGAGGAGAATGGATAGAGCCAGAAGTTGAAGCCGAAGAATTGTGCAGGTAGAAATGGCTCGAGAAGTTGCGTAAGCATGTATCGACGGTTGGAAGGAACGCTTCTTGAGTAAGAAGGCAAGCGCGGGACGACACCAGACATCACAGGGACTATAAACAAGCATGAGCATCGACGACAATGAACGTGCCTATTCGTTGATTTAATCTTCACCCAGAATGCAAAGGTGAGTGTCTAGAGACCTACCTAGATAATCATTTTCGATACCAAGAAACGCCACATCAAGCCCTATACTAAACAACATCCCCCATAGAGACACAATAGAGATACTAACAAAACGTAGAGAAACGTTGAGTCTACCGTCTTGATGGAAATCTCTCAAACGATTGCTTGTTCCGAGCCATGCTTGCGAATGGGTTGCTCGTTGTACCCACGCTTGACCCATTCAGCCTTCTACTCTCCGTAGCTTTGGACGGGGTTCCCAGTGAGCCCCAGTTCCTTTGCTCGTAAGCCGCCATTTCTCGCGAATTCCTAGGTGACGCCGTGTTACCGACGTTCATGTCGTTCAAACTAGTGGCTTTTTTGAGTGGTGATTTCTGATGCGTATGGATCCCCATGCTGCCGCCAAAGTTGACACCCGAGCTGGTCGCAGGAGCAGCAGAAGTAGCCTTGGATGCGTAATTGGGAGGTAGGCTTTTGCGTGGTGAAGAGCTGCGCTGGCCCACGGCCGGAACGATCGGGTTAAAGACTTCTGATCGACGCGACGCTGTTGGAGGCGTAAACATCTGAGGCTTCATAATGTTGCCAGACGCAACTACTCGCTCAGGGGTAACTGCATTGCGAGTGTATGGGTTGTTATGTGCCTGGAAAGCACGACGAATCAAGGTCGTTGGTGTCCCGGTTTGCACAAAGTCTTGCAGCTCCTGGGGCTGCTCTTTCGAAAACTGGGTGCCCACATCTCTGACGACAGGGTGCAGTCGTGGGTGAACGAACTTGGTATCGTACTCATGCATCACCTCCTTCTGGATAATCGCCGTGTCCTTTGCCTGCTGAGCAAAGTATGAACTAAAGAAGAGTAACTGCAGCGAGATGACGATTTGCAGGACAATTGTGTTGAAGACTGTCATGCTCGGTCGGGGGTCGAGGGGAGCCAGCGGGAGGAAGAGCATATAGACAAGCACATGTCCAGGTCCGAAGAGGCAGAAGAGTCGCAGAGAGACGGGCAAAGGATCCCAGACGGATAGTTCCCAAACATCAGACGCCTTGTCTGGGTAGGCTCGGGACTCGGCTGTATCGGGCGCGATTACGTGGGAGAGATATCGTAGCGGCGATGAGGTTGGAGGCGAGTTTGACCGATCTACCTTGACACGTCGAGCGGATGGTGTAGTGGGCTTGACCTCGACATCGGCTTCGAAGAGACGGTATTTGCGACTTCGAGTAACTGTGTAAAAGGCATTCGTAGATGAAATGAGAATGAGGATCCAAACTAGCGGGTAGATCTATCGCATCTTGTTAGAAACCTGTGGTAGCCGCATGCTCTGGATTGGGGCTCGCATACAAAGAAAGAGAGCCAGCCAGAGTTGGTCTCGTCGCTGAAGACGTCATCACTCGACGCCGTGGATGCCGAATTTGCGCGCGCAATAAGAAACACAAAGTTGAAAGCCAGACCCAGCTGCGTGCCAGCCGTGGTCGAGTCCCAGTCCCTTGTCTCCAGCTCTTCTGACAACCACAGCAAAAAGTCCATGGGGTTCAGCGCAGCCGTGATGCGCTCGGAGAGCGGTTGGCGACGAACGAGGCGCGGCATCTTGGCGAAAGGGTCGAAACCGGAAGCAAGACCCAGACCAGAATCTGCAAATTCCGCGCAGACAACGGGAACACGGCGAGCCAGAGGGCGTGATGGGATGGAAGTGGAAGATGGTGGCCAAGAGGTTGTTTACTCCAAGATTTCTTTGTCTCTACCAGCAACTACAGGGGGGCAACTGTAAAGTAGCCCGTCACCCTGTGCGTCCGGCGCGGGGCGGGTGGTCAGAGCTTCAACCACGGGGCGCCGGAACCTCAGGTGCCGCCTTGTCGGCGTGCGCAACAGCATTCACCTTCTCCAGAATCCATCACCCATCCAGCCAAAGATACGCGACCACCGCTCACGATGGCTTCGCAGGCGGATTTCAAGAACAGACAGTTTCTCGCTGTCATCGGCGATGAGGTACGCTTCCTCGTTACCGCGCAGCCTGCGCAGGCTGCTGCTCTTGCATCGCACCGCTGACGTAGGGATGTGCCAGGACTCGGTCACTGGCTTGCTTCTCGCAGGCATCGGGGTGAGTGTCGCGCGCTTCCAGATTGGTATCCCAGTGTATCTAATAGACGGGGCAGCATGTGACTACGGGCTCCAATGCGCAAAAGAACTTCCTCGTTGTGGACAACAAGACGGACAATGCCGCCATCGAGGCTGCATTCGACCAGTTCAGCGAGGAGAGGAAGGACATTGGCATTATCCTCATCAACCAACACGTCGGTCCTACGTAATCGAAGAAACATATTATACAGGGGAATGCTGACAGCTTGGCAGATTGCGGACAGAATCCGACACCGCATCGACACCTATACCGCGGCGTTTCCTACAGTCCTAGAAATCCCCAGCAAGGACCACCCGTACGACCCCGAAAAGGACAGTGTTCTGCGACGGGTTCGACGTCTGTTTGGAGAATAAACGACATGACTGCTACGAAGCCAAGGTTGTGGATGAGGTGGTGGGATACTCCTCTCGTATTCAGACAATAGAAGTGAGAGATGGAGTCGAGGGAGAGGAAGAGATTCTGGTTGACATTCACGAGAAGACGTTACGCTTGTTTGGGAGGTTTACAAATGCCGAAGCTCTGTTCTCAGTTACTCCCAGTCAATTCTAGATGCGCTCAGAGCATGCCAAAAATCATACGAGACTCGCCGAACCAAAGACACGAAACACAACAAAACCCTAAGCCACCAACGAAAGAAATAGCCTGATACCCGTTCTTGTAATCCTACTCATAATTCCGTAGTCGGTCATGATTCGCTTACAGGTCATTGCCAAAGAAGCTCCTGCGGGAGAAGTCAACCGTCGCAGTGAGACAGGTGATTTGAACGTCGTCGACGGTGAAGACGTCAGCGAGAACAGTGTACTTTCCCTATAGAGAGGTCAGACATCTGGATATTCTGTCAAGAAACGTGCGACTTACGGGAGGGATCTCGTTGGGGAGGTCGACGGTCTTGTTGACCTCGAGGGTACCAGGCTCCACAGGGCACTTCAGGTCAACATTGTTGATCTGCTCGCAGAGATCGGCCTTGGTGCTGATGAGGCGGATGAGGCCGTACTTGACCGTCAACATGACGTACGCGCCCTCCTTGATGGCCTCCTTGACGGTTCCCTTGGCCTTGATGACCAGCTGCTTGCCACTACAATACAATCAGCGAATGCGTTTCTCTTGACATGTTTGAGGCCGTATAGGACGTACGCCTGAGGGGGGTTGGGGGACAGGTCAACGCTGTCAATGGTGGCGAGGTCTTTGCCGTGCTCTCCGGGGCAGAGCTCCAGAGGGGAGTCGCCGGGAATCTTGAGGTCATCGTTGGCGCTGATGGCAGGGCCGTTTCCATTGAAGATGCTCAGGGCCGAGGCGGGCGCCAGGCAGGCTGACAGGCAGGCGGCGAAGGTTGTGAATCTCATCTCGACTGATGAAAGGTGCAGAGTGTTTAATGTTGTTGAATGGGAGCGAGGTTGTTGATATATTTGGATAGTCGTCGACGCGAGGCAAGGCAATGGGTGAGGTATCTCTGCAAGGCAGGTTGACGACGGCGATGGCGAATGGCTGGCTGGGAGGTGCGTCATGAGACCAGACCATTGCTCCACTTTGATTGGGCGCAAGAGGGGAAGGCTGGTTACCTTGCCATTCACCGCCTTGCAGGGGCGCTTGCAGCCAAGGAGGCGGTGATTCGTCCGGAAGCGGGTAAACTGGGTCCGTGGATGCTTCCGTGCCGGTCATCTCATCGGCTTTGATAAGGTACAGATCTCAAACATAAACAATGAGCTTCACGAGATCTTCCAGGTCCATGACTTCAACGGTTCTATGAAACACAGAGAGGGCTGCCCTTAAATATCGGGTTTACCCTGAGCCTCAGCTTTACCCATATTTGCCCTTGACCACAAAGAAAAGGTCCACAACCTTAGATGCTTAACTCGGGTGTTGGCAAGGGGATAATGACTTCATGTGCACGGGCCAGGAGCTTCACATGTAGATGCTATGTATAGGTAGCTCACCTGTTTGGGCATTTAAGGGTTTCGTCTTTCCTTATTTGGGCTGCTGTTGAACGGTGGCTGCAAAAGGGGATCATTCAGCCCCTGAATATGCCATAGCAGTGTCGGGGGAATGTACGGAAAAGCTGACGAGACCTAAATGAAGTGTGGTGGTAATGGAGGATTACTGTTAGGAGGCAGATTGCCTATCGTTGACCAGGGCCCTGTGCGTTCTGAAGGATATGGAGCGAAGTCGAGAACGTTGGGCTTCAAGCTTGATTGGCATGATTGGTAATGCAATGTCCTCCCTTGCTGCCGGCACGATGACGCTATTCGAGAACACGATTATTCTTGCTTCAGAAGACTCTTTGCTTCAATCTTACACTTGCAGCTGGCCACAACACTGCCACCATTGCCTGAAAAGATGCTAAGTCTTGAGAAAAATGCCTGTCAGATGATTGTGGCCCGCGTTTCTCTACAGCGTGTCGAACTCTGTCTTTCTCAGCTCCTGTATTCGCCTTAGAGCCAGACTATCTCTTGAGGTTGTAGAGATCTATCGTGTGACCGACATTCATGCAATACCCTGTACCTATACCAGTAATCTACCATCCACCTAGGCCTCACCGGTTACTGGTCCTTTTACAAGTCGATTAAGTAACCAGGAGTTTGTACATTATAGATACAAACAACTGGCTTTAAGCAAGTTTGGCTCAGAATTACCTCAATGGGTGTAAGTCACTCATCGCATGCAGTGACGTATCTATGTAAAGACAGCTCGAGTTGCTTTAAAAAGCCCCTCCAACTTTGGGTCATGTTCATCACATCGACTCTGCATGTTCACACGAAGCAGGTATCCTGGCAGGTGATACATCTCTCAAATATCGAGATGCCCGTAATCCACCAAGCTCGCACGCTAGAGCAAACACCCAGTTCTCCTCCATTACCCTCAAGAGAAGTGATACTTCAAGCTCAGAGATTGTAGTGAACGTGCCGATTGGGTGACTTGAACGAGACGTCCCTTGGGGAGCTTTGGGAGAGAGCACTACTTTTCATTGCGATCCAACAAGCCTCAGAAGCTTACCGTCCACTTGGGAAGGGGCTTGCGGAGTATGAAACAGACACAAGCAACTTGGTCGACATTATCCATGCAGTCTCATCGTCGAGGTGATGATTGGATATCAAAAAGTTCTTTATGATGTTGAATCGATCAAGTTCTTTAAGGAGAGCGGCCCTGGTCACAGCATCGGCCGTGTTCATGTAAGACAATGTGCTCTTTTATAGGTATCCATCCAGTGACTTTTGACTCTTGGATGGCTCCTCGAGAACCACATATCTTTCTCGCCTCTTTTTTTCAACCTACATTCTAGAGCCAACGAGCAAAACCTCGGGATAAAACTGACTCCTGGGCCTCACTTGTGATCTCGAACACAATCTGAAAAGTAAAGCATCTCTCGAAATCCAGTCCACTCGGGCTGGCAGGTAACTACCCTGCAACGATCCAGGCAACCAACTACACAAAACTGACTAGCTGTACAGTCTCTTGTCTGGCCCATGTTGATCTCAAAAGTGTCATGATGGGTGCAAGTCCTCGAAGTTTGTGATAGTTTGTGCTGATGACCTAGTCTCGACAGCTATACAATGGCATGTAGTCTCCTCCTGCCTCCACTTACCACTTCTGCCCTGGGTTTGGCTAAATCTCGCCAGAGCCCAGTTCTCAGTGTAAGGTTTCAAGTGCCAAAGCTCAATCCCGCAAGTTTCGAACATGCTAACAGAAATCCAGATTGAGAACGCGCTCTGCTTCTCCCATTAACACCTCCCAGGGGTCAATCGGCTGGGCGCTTAGAAGGGAATATGGGGATCATGCTTTACTTTTGCATATCTGCAGAAGGCAGGCAGATGCATATTCAGACCATCGTCCTTGGCCGTTACAATGAGTTGTCAAGTCTGGGTTCCGAATAGGACGCGGCTATGGGATATCTCGAGGACCTCTCGCCTATCAACACCGCTGGTGCCATTGCCACCCAGACCATTCGTTTTTAAAAGTACGGTGAGCAGCAGATCAAACATGGTAGGCGTAGCCGGTTCCAAATCACATCTCATCAATGCTTGTTCTTGACTCTGGATCCGACGGTCCAAACAGGATGGCTGAATTGCTGGGTCTGTAGATGCAATTTTGAGACTGGCCATGGAAGGACCCTGTCTCTAGTAGCTCCTGTGCGACTGCACATCTTCTTGTACCAAGAATGGTTATGTTGTGGCGGACATCATGCCGTGTCACGGAGCAGTCGAGGGAGAAATGAAGTTCTTGCGATCGACTCAGATGAGCGGTGTACTGCGACGCCGCCAGACCCGTGTATTTGATGTTCAAGCTTGCATCAGCGTCTAGGATCTTCTTTCGACCAGGCTGCTTTACTGTGTTTAGTCTCGGAAGAGCCACTCGGAATTCTTGTGCGCAATCGTTCAAAGCGAGACCTTGTGAAGTTCCCCTATGCTAGTGACGCATGCTTTGGGATTGTAGTGTACTTGGGGGAAGAGTTGTATCCTTCCATGCTGCTTTCCCTGGGAGATGTCGATACCATGTCGCATCCATTGCAGCTGAGAGACGCCCCAGGATGGAAAACGCAAGGACGAATATAGCACATGTTAACATGAGACGCGGATTCGTTAATTACCAACCTGGAGGCCGAATCACGCACGTACGCGCCTCGACTCCAGTACGAAGAGGCAAGGATTCTAGGATTCGAGGGACAGGGGCTTGAGCCAGCCAACCAAAGTACACGAAGTAAAGTGCACTCGCTCGCTCGCCCAATCTTTGGCGCTGGAAAAGTTCCTGCATGTCTGGGCGCTACAAAGAAATACCCCCATTTGCTCAGAGAAGGGGCCTTCTTTTAGGTTCCCTCTAGGTGTTATGACCAGCGCAGGGGTATCGTGGAGCTCTGTGGAGCAGAGCAGGTGGGAGTCTCTTCGGCAACCAAAGAGATGACGGGCGTCAAAGACCAAACCCCTTATCCGTCCGTATTTCGTACCTAGGTAGGTAGGTAGGTAAGTTAGGTAGGTATCTATCATGGACTTACTCGTAGACAATTTGAGATGAAAGAATTGGTCTATTCCAGGCAGAAGCGTAGCTACGTACGAGGTGAGTTTGGCGTTATGGGACGGGCGATTGGATAGGTAACGAACGACCAAAACCAAAAAGCGCATTCTTCGTGCTGGGAATCGCATCCCGGAGTCTTGATTCGGAGCTGTTTGCCAATGGGAAAATGGACACCCGGATCCATCATCAATATCAACATCACCCATCAAGAAGCGCTACATGGGTGTGCAGGGATCAACCGGGTAGCAATGGCAGGGCAATGGGCTGGATCACACACTGTGCCTGGTGCGTACGGATTACGTATCCTGACGAGTGAGGTATGTAACACATCCAAGTCTCATCCTCCATTCCCCAAGGTACATATTGGCTCTCCTCCGTCGTTATTCCCCAACCCCGCTCTCGGCATCCAGTTTCCATGCCCAGTTTGGCCAAGCACCTCTCCTGAGCTGCCGTAAATACCGGTAGTCTGTACTCGGTAGTCTGGAGATGAGTGTGCCTCGGTCATGTGCGACACGTATCGAGGTTGGTGGTCTTGTCAGCAAAGTTTACTTGGCAATCGGGGCAAGCTCCTCGCTCAATGTTCCCATTCCGTCAGTCGGGAGCGTAATGCCGATGTCCGAACGGCATCCTACTCCCGGGTCACATGTGAGTCGACGAGCTTAGTCGCATGCATAATTACATACATCATCATGAGGGAGGCCATACTCCGTACCGACTGTACTGTACTAACTTTACTCCGTACATAATACAGCCCACCGTGTTTCTGACAGTCCGAATCAAGCTGATGCAGCACGCAGTATCCGCAGCTTGCCGCAGGTTACTGGGCAGTTGGTTATCATTGGATCTGCAAAGCCTAGGCTCCACGTCGCGTACCCAGTCTCCCTGAGGTCGCCTGCAAGAAACATATCCGCACTGTGCTTCCGCCGCGAGGCATCAATCAAGACGGTGTGTGGCTAATATCAAGTTGCTGCAGTATGAGGTAAGTATACTGTATGCAAAATGGTTGGGGTGGATAAAGGTAAAATCCTCCTCGTCTTGTCCTCGGCCAAAAATGTGACTTGTATGTACAGTGAGCAGCGCAAGGCCTCGCGCGCCTTCTTATCTCACAGTCCTTTTTCGAGTCGGTTCTGGCGCCGCTTCTAGCATCACTGGTCGTCACAAGCTGACACAGCCATCTCCCTGCTGAAACCACCAGCGAAAGCTCAATTGGTGACCTGGAGACACTGTGTTTTAGCTCGTCTGAGTGACAGTGCGCGACAATTCGAAGCTTGTTCCCTGCATGGGCGGCCAATGGGAATCGACGGCTGAGGCCACCCCCTCACAGTCGACGCCACACGAGGACGAGGTACCGCAGACGAGATTGGCACATTTGCACTTGGCAAGGTACTTTGGCTCCCGAGAAGAGGTGAAGAAGAGCGGAGTGGAGCAGAGCAGAGCAGGCAACAAGGCAAGCGGGCTGACGACGATGCTCAGTGGATGGGTCGAGGCGGAGAGGCAGAGGCAGAAGCAGAGGCAGAGGCTGGCTGGGCTGGGCTTGCTGGGGCTGCTGGGGCTGCCCTCCCCTTGACGACTCCCACTCTGACGACAGAAACAGAAACCCCCTCTCGACCGACTCCTTTTGCTTCCACCCCATTTATTCGAAATGGCCGACTCACGCTGCTCCGCGCCGGCTTGCAGTGTTGACCATGGCCATGGCTGGCCTTTGTTGGCCTGGACTTGGTCGTCCTCAGCTCAGCTCAGCTCAGCTGGGGGCATCATCCAGTTGCTACCGGTATATCATCATCCTCTTCCCGATGACTGATGACGCCTCAGCCTGGCTGATTGCGCCCACGGGCTCCCGCTCGTGTCTCTCGCCATCTGCAATTTCGTTGTCTCCCCCCGATTCCCCCCTCCGCTCCTGGCTCCCTCACCTGCAGGGCGCCATGGCATGGGGGGTGCCTCTGCGGGCTGCAGCCTGAGGCCACACACAACAACAGAACAACAAGCCCAGCACAGCACAGCAGCACAGCGACAGCCCTGGCACTGGGTGAATGGCACTAAGATTTTTCGCAATCCACCGCCATGTCGAGGTTGGGTTTAGCGCGGAATTTCTCTTTTCTGAGTCGTTTTGGCTCCATGTTCTCGTCATTCTCGGACAGACAGGACATGACAGGACACTCCAGCTCCTGCGCCAGGCCAGGCCAGCCGCCAGCACTCCCAGTCCCAGTCACAGTCAGCACTCGGGCACCCAGCACCTCCTCCCAGCAGCCAGCACCACACGCGCACACAACCGCAACACGCACCCGCCCGTGCCAGCAGCGGAGAAGCCAGTGGTTGCTGCGCAGCGCGGTCGGCGTGCGGTGTGCTATGCGATGCGGTGCTGTACAGACTTGCAATGCAGTGCAGTGCTGTGCTATGCTGTGCTGTGCTGTGCTGTCTTGTGCTGAGGTGAGGCGAGGCGAGGCAAGGCGAGGTGAGGTGAAGTGGGTGGTGGCCAGCCCGCTGCTACTACTACTGCTACCGCTACTGCTAATAATTGCTGCTCAAGGGCGGGCAGGGTGCCAACAGCCCAATAACATGGAGCGTTCGCTCGCTGGGCTGGCGGGCAGCGCTGAAAGTGTAAGTACGTACCCCGTCGAGTAAGGTACTTGCCTGCTCAACCTTCTACCCAACCAAAAGCCGGTACCACACCCGTCCGTCCTGGCCCCAGAGCCAGAGCCAGAGCAG